>JAJOZX010004550.1:360000-374153 GCA_023014485.1 Bathynomus jamesi
GTATAGTTTGCCATTACTTACTCTATACTGTATATCGGTTGAAAGTTTTTAACATAGGTAGATACAGACAAATAAATGGATTGATAAATAGATAAAAAGATACGTAGGTATACAGTATATACTGTAGAGACAGATCCGGATAAACCCAAGTATTTAAAAAGTTACAGATAAATACACATAAAAAGATACACAAATAAATAATATATATATATATATATAATATATATATATATATATATATATATATATATATATATATATATATAGATATATAGTATATATGAGAGAGAGAGAGAGAGAGAGAGAGAGAGAGAGAGAGAGAGAGAGATATGAACCGTACTGTAACGTTATGATTTCTCCATAAAAGCGGCCGCCACCGATATTGATTCTTCGGTAAAACTGTGTGTCATATCGTTGATGCTTTTGTGTTCTAAATAAAGTCAATCAACGTGCACCATCAGATAAATTTACATTCGATGGAAGTCGGAAACGACAGCCATTTTCCTGTCTTTTAGGTATTTTTGTCATTAAAATTCTCTTTAACCAAATTTTTTTTTTTTGTGGAATTGTTTTTAAAGACGCCATTTTTTCATCATTATTCATTTATTATAGTCGTGCAAGGGAATTCTCTCATTTTTTGCATACTGAAACAGGAATGGAGCAGATTTTTCTTTTTTAAGGATCTGTAATAGTTGGACTGTAAACTTTTACATATTTAAAAGGTATTTCAAGATTTGGGTTATCCATAAAAAAATAAAAACATTATCATGGCTATTATTATTATAACCTCGCATAAAAACTTACTACCACTTCAAACGACTACCAACGAAGAACTCCAAAGTGTTTATATATGGCTTAATGCCAACAAACTAGACTATAAGCTGTTTTTTTAACATTTAAGGGATCACAAAAACAAAATCGTTGCCCCCTTTAAACCTAAAAATAAATTAACTCCCTGTTCAGTGAGTGCAATCGGCCAAACTTTTGGGAATTACCGTCGCTTCAAACCTCTCATTCAAAGAACACCTTGAAGATTTATGCAAAAAATCAGCGAAGGTCTCATTCATAATCACAAAAGGTGCAATCACTTCCAAAACAGGTTCTTCGATCCATATACTTCACCATGGTGTACCCACACCTCCAATACTGCATTATTAGTGCTTGCGGAAGCACGCGTCAACATTCGCTACAGCCATTGGCAGTAATGCAAAAAAGATTGATTGTTCGATTTATAGATTTTCCTAATTATAATGAAAGTACAAATCAAGTGTTCCATGCGTTAAAAATTCTCAAACAAGAAAAATCTACAAACTAAACATTTGCCTCATACAGTGTGTCCGTAAAGTCATGGTGGGATTTTAAATAGCTATATTATTGCAACGAAACATGATAATGAGATGAAACAATGCCAAATTGAAGAACAACTCTCAAAGTTGTATCTTGTAGTTAGTCTAGGCTAAGCTTAACCTTTATCTCGTAGTTAGTCTAGGCTGTCCACATGCCTATGTTGAACATGAGCGTAATAGCCCGAAAGTTAATGTGTGGTGTGCTCTAGCACGAGATCGAGTGATTGGCCCATTTTTCTTCGCGGAACCCACTGTGACGTCACACAACTACCTCGCTATGTTGGAAAACATTTTGCAGTACCCCAATTTATTGACAATAATGTCATCTTTCAGCAAGATGGTGCTCCTCCGCACTATGCCAACGTTGTTTGAGAATTCTTTAATGAAAAATTTCCACAGAGATGGATAGGAAGAGGAGGATGGAAGCCATGGCCTCCACGCTCTCCGGACCCGACACCTTTGGACTTTTATTTGTGGGGTTACGTCAAGCAAAGCGTGTACAGTGTACCCATTAGGGATATTCATCACTTGCACGAGCGAATCACGGAAGCTATCGCATCCGTCACTCCTGATGTTCTTGGGCGTGTGTGGCTGGAATTGAATCACCGCCTAGATGTCTGCAGGGCTACCAGAGGAGCCCATATCGAACTACGTTAAATAAAGTTATTCTTTTAGAGTTGTTCTTCAATTTGCCTTTTTTTCACCTCATTATCATGTTTCGTTGCAATAATATAGCTATTTAAAATCCCACCATGACTTTACGGACACACTGTATATGTATCAATCATATCATATTCATAATACTGCTTCAGAAATCGTTCAAAACAAAATATTAACTTCCCAAATACAACACCGCTTTAACAAAACACAATTAGACACGTACATCAGAAAACCGAAATATACTCTAGATTGTGCGACTAGATCTTTATCCTCAACAGGTCCAAACCTTTGGAATTCACTTGATGAAGAGAGAACACAATCTAGAACATTAAAAATCTTTCAAAGGAAATTGAAAGACAAATTCATCAACTCACACAAGCCGTAACTCTGTATACCCTGTATACAAATTAAACTATATTCCTCTATTCCTCTGCCCCTCTAGTTCTATCATAATAAATTAATACCTATTTCTACATAGCAAAACAAAAAATAATAACTGGTAAAATAAAACCAAATATGCGAAAGGTTAAGACATCTGAGGTTAAGATACTCATTACCAAAATAATTAATATTTCGATATTTAATAATATAATTATTTAATATTTAATCATATTTCATCGCCTAATATCCAAATAAATACGAAGTATAATCATAGCCGAATACTTAATGTAATTATATGTAGTTATGTGAATGTGTAATCTTAGCTGAATATCCATACTGTATGCATTCCTAAATATATGTTTGTAGCTTACAACAGATAAATAATCTCTACGTACTTTTCTCTCTCTGTCTCCATATCTTCAAAACCAGTGTACGTAACTTCGCTATTCTGCATTATTTATCAAGATTTACCATACAATTCCATTCTGCCAATAAAGCATAAAATTTGCTTGTTAATGGCAATTCTATGCTATGTAAGTATATGAAGGAATACAGTTCCAGTTATCTGGACGTATAATGGGCATGTATGTGTATATATATATATATATATATATATTTGCGGGTCTACACGCATGTACCTGTATATGTGTATGCGTCTGTATGTATATGCATGTATAAACATACGTATGTCTGTGTGTGTATTATATATGTGTGTGTGTATGTGTGTGTGTTGCATGTATGCTTCCTGTAGCAAATGATGTGCACCATCAACACAAAAACAATAAATTGTAATATTGATATTATTATTGTCGTTGTTGTTGTTACTATTGTTTTATATTGTTTATTCTACTAAGCTATGTATGCTTGGGAATGCGTTAAGTGTCGCACTGTCATATGTGTGTGTGTGTGTGTGTGTTTTCTGTTACTCTCTATATACCTATTGTATGCCTTATTGTGTAGCAAAGAATAATAAATTATTATTAATATTATTACAAGTTCAACACAAAAAATTACAAAAATGGAAAATAATGGAAAAATTTTGAGTTTTTTACCGCAAAATTTGCACACTTTATTTTTAAATGACAGGATTTTGCTGCAATATTTGAACATTCTGTTCAAATATTTTTCCGCGGGATTAAATTTTTTGTGCGAGTTAACAAATAAAAAAGGTCACCTCACCTTGTATATACAGTAAAAAAAATAATAAAAACAGTTAAACCAAGTGCGAAAATTTTAAGGCTTTCCTAAAACAAAAAACAAAAAAACAAAAAAACGAAAAAAACTGGGAAAAATCTAATTTGACTCGAAGAGCTTTGAATGGAACTTCAACTTTTTCGTATGCTACTTTTAGACTCTACTCACCCAATAAAAAAATAAATAAAAAAATTAACCAAACGTAAGAATTCCCAAAAATACAATGTTTGGATTTCTTGAAATTGTAATCCAGCGGAACAGCACGTTTCAATACGGGGATTTATCACTATAAATACAAACTTTGAATAGGCGACTGTGTGTGTGTGTGTGTGTGTGTTTGTGTGTGTGTGTATTTCAGCCTTTATTCCACTTTACTTCAGGTTACTTTAGGTTTACTTAAACTTTAAACCCACGATACTGTTTATTTATATTAATAATAGAGCTACGTCGTGGACGGCCATCTCTCAACATCGCTTCCCGCCGATCAGTTAGTAGTCGGATTGGGTAGTCCTCCTAAGCCCGGGTTACGTAGAGACCCGTAGATGGTGCAAATTCCACGTAAATCTGTAGGTCCTCTCCATCGCATGACATTTGCCGTTACGAAGGAATCTAAACAACTCAAAATATTAATAATAATAATATTAATAATAACACGAATATTACTCGAATTACTTTTAACATAAAATGGAAATATCATCAATTCATTCTTTAAAAATTTCTGTAAACGATTTTTTTAAAAATAATTAATAATTTCTTCATAAACTTCATTCAAACTTCGCTTAATTATTTATTATTAACTTTATATTTTTTAAATCGAAGTTATATCGTTTGTCGTATGGCGTCATTTAGTGTTCCCGTTTTCGACTTCTTACATTGCGCATTCGCCGGTTTATTAATTAGTTTTAGTTTTCGAAGTTATCAGTCGATTGTCGGACCCGTTGACAAAAAATAGTTGGTTTCTCGGAGAAAAATATCTTAAAAATCACAAAAATTTCAAAAAAATTTGCTTAAATAGTTTAATATTTAGTAATTAAGTGTCTTTGTTGCATATTTCATAAAGTTTATTAATTCTTTAAGTATTAAATTCTTTATCAACATACCTAATTTTTTAAACAAGGAGAAAAAAGTACTGTTCCCAACCATTATTACGAGGTTGTTGTTTTTTGTTCACCCTGTACAAGATACATTTAAAATTTACCTTCATGAAAAATCTGAAACTACAGATGGGTTTATTAGATAAAAGCTGTACACCGTTTCAAAGTCCCCAAATGCAAACACTCAAACGTATGAAAGTGCGAGTCTGAATTTCTTTCCTCGTGGGATCTCCTTGTAAAAATGGAGTTCTAGTTGAGGCGAATGGCGGGGAAGTAGAGCGAGCGTTTTATATAATGCGTATATTGTCGTCTTTGTATATTAACAAGAACAGTGTGTTGTTTTCAAGTGCGAAAGTGTGCTGGAATATTTCAAGACATAATTGGTGTGTGTTTGTGTGTGTGTGTGTGTGCGAGAGCGCTTTTGGTGTTTGTGCGCGCGAGCGCTTTTGGTGTTTGTGCGCGCGAGCGCTTTTGGTGTTTGTGTGCGCGCGCACGAGCGCTTTTGGTGTTTGTGTGTGTGTGTGTGTGTGTGTGCGCGCGCGCGCTGTTTGTACGTGTGTGTGTGTGTGTGTGTAAAATAATGGTTTTAAGCTCACGTCCACTTGAATTTCCAATTCTTTCATGGCGTTATTCGTTTGTTTGTTTTTCTGTGCGTATATGGAGTCAGGAATGTGCCAAAAAAACAGAATGGAAAAATAAAAGATTTATTGGAATGTTGTCATATTTTGATTTTTTTTTTAACTAAATATGTCGGAATTCCAAAACTTTTATAACCGATACGTTTAACGATTGAATGTCACTCCAAATTAAATATATGTACGTTAGGTTGGTTGGGTTGGGTTGGGTTAAATCGAGTTATATATAAAATTAGTAAGGTAAGAAAATATATATCTATGTTAGTCTAAAAATGCGTTCCACTTGAAGTGACAGTGGACTGGTGAGGTCATTGTTTCTAGAGAATCGATGACGAGGGTAGGATGGCACCTTGCAGAACCATAAACCTCATGTACAAAGGAGAAAGAAAACTCAAATGGTCTCCCAGCAAAAATATTGATTCAAAAGACTTAGAAAAAGACGAAAGGCACTACTCACGTTACACACACACACACACAAATGTGCGCATCTGCGCATAACGAGGTGTGTGTATATATATACTTCTTTAAATCCAAATATCTAAAAGAATTAATTAAATCAAACCTAATCTAACCTTAGTGCCATCGAGCCGAAAAGGGCCGTCTCGGCGGAACTGAAGGTTCGAAGGGTGTTTTCTGTTACGTCATTAAATAGTGAAGTATTCGCTAATCTAATCTAATCTAACAAAACCTTAACTAACTTTGTCGAATCAGGAATAACATATTTTTTCCGACAATAAAATGTTTCTAGTGTCACCTCAAAAACATCAACCCACTACAGCTTTGAATTATCACACACTCTACCTCACTTATGTCCAGTTGCCTACGCGTGCACACGCATATACACACACATATATACATACACATACACACAGCTATGGCTACTGCATAAACACATTTTCTGTCGTGAATGGCAACATTTAACTTATTTTATATAATCTAAATAAGTTAACGTAACTCAACCAAACTTAACCTTCATTTATAACCCTCTTTTCACGATATTTAACCATTTTTATTAAACACAAAATACTGGACGTCTAAAATTACGGCGATAGCGCTAATGTCGTTACACGCACGTTCGTGTGGTGATGAGCTGGGTGTGTATCCTGAAGATTGCTACAAAGACCACACACATACACACACAAAACAAAAAAGAAAAAAAATTACCGCTTCTCTACTAAACCGCGACAGCTGATTTTGTCGCCTATCAGCTTATAGTATACCGAACGTATAGAGCGACATAAACCGCATGAAAAGACAACCTAACCTAAACTACGCGTTTTCAATTGAGTGAATTTTAAAATATGGTAAACATCTTGAATTTAAATTTATATTTATCGCTACAGTGTCCACGTGTACGTTTTTGTCATTACATAGTTAGTGTGCATTAGCGTATATAGTGAGGGGGCCATGGGGTCATGGCCCACCCTTTGTACATCAAAATAAAAATACGGATTGATGTATAAAATTTTTTTATAGAGAAGTTTATAATATATATATGAAATTTAATTTTTTAAATTTGTGAATAGCTGATGGCAAAATGTGGCCCGCCCCCTTTGGTTAAACATATATACGCCACTGCTATTGTGTATTAAACGAGTAAGGGAATGGTTTTAGCCCATTTTGACTTATAAACAATGCTGAAGCAACGCTATTATCATCAGTTGCACTATATATATATACAGGGTGGGGCACGGGAACCAAGTGTTTTTGGAATAATCAGGAAAATGATATTTATTTTTGTAAAGAAAATATATTGGTAGAACAACATTCGTAAGAACATAGCATTTCATGTCATAATAATCATGTACCGAAAATTATATCTGGCATATGATGTCCTTGGCCGTCGACGCATTGTTAAAGGCGTTTACGAAAATTGGCCTCCACTCTTCCCAGCAGGTCTCTGTTGATTTGGATGATTTGTTGACGGATCGCTTCCTTCAATGCATCTAATGTACGGGGCTTGTCCTCGTAGACACGTGACTTGAGGTACCCCCATAGAAAGAAGTCACATGTGGACAAGTCAGGGGACCGAGGGGGCCATGCAATGTCACCAAATCTCGAAATGAGATGGTTGGGAAACAGGGGGCGAAGAACAGCCATTGACGCTCTGGCGGTGTGTGGCGTGGCCCCATCTTGCTGAAACCACAAATGTCGACGAGCAATACGCCTTCTTCGTAACTCAGGGATGAAAAAGGTGTTCACCATCTCAATGTAACGCCCAGATGTTATGGTAACGGTAACCCCATTTGTTCGAAGAAATAGGGACCGATGACGCCAAACTTTCCCACCGCGCACCAAACTGTAACCTTAGGGCTATGCAGCGGTTTTTCATGGAGTTGTCGCGGATTTTCAGCAGCCCAATACCGACAGTTTTGATTGTTGACGGCCCCATTAAGGTGGAAATGGGCTTCATCACTCATTACCACCATCATGTTTTCATTCTGCTCATAAAGTGCAAGCATTTCCTGTGCAAAATTCAGTCGTTGGGGGCAATCGTTTACATTCAATTCCTGCACCATCGCTAACTTGTATGGGTGAAAATGTAATTCTTCATGCAAAATCCGTCTAACAGTACGATTGCTGATTCCGAGTGCAGCTGAATGTCTCCGAGCAGAGCGGCCTGGGCTTTGCAACATCGCTTGTCTGACCCTTTCAACGTTCTCTGGAGTACGCACAGTGCGTTGCGGCCCCTTCGGTTTTGTTTTCATTATTGAGCCTCCTGTTCGAAGATTGTTAACCCAACGTAAGATTGTGTCACGAGCGGGAACAGAGTCATTTCGATGAATGTTGAATCTGCGGCGAAACGCACGCTGAACTGCTGTCACTGACTCGCCACTCCTAACAAAATGATCATACGCGAACATGCGGTGTTCTAACGTCCACTGCTCCATGATGGCACCTGAAAGATAAAGGTGAGTGTTAGTTAAAGTTAAATGCTATGAACCCAGGAATGGAATGCTACCTACCGCACGCCCCTCCCATTCCTAATGGCCGATTACTAGCTATTCAAAAAACACTAGATTCCCGTGCCCCACCCTGTATATATATATATATATTTTTTTTCCTTGGGGATTATTCCAAAATAAAGAGGAGAAACATCCTCTCTGAGTGCTTTCCAGTTTATTTCAGAGTCCCTGACCTTCAGAGTCCCCGACCTGACGAAAAGTTGAAATAAACTGGAAAGGACTCAAGAGTGAATGTTTCAGTTTTCCTGTAAGTTGTTTCAAAACACATATACAGTATACACGAGAACTCGAGTTACTCCATTGGTTTTTCAAAAATACTTTTGAATGCGCTTCTATATACTATTATTACTATATTTTTGTCTTTTCTATTATAACTATTACTATTATTATTATAATACACTTTCCACTTATCTATTTATGACGTCGTTTATGACAATAATAAATTATTACAACATTTGTAAAAAATATGATTATATTATTATTATTATTATAAGCGCGCGTAGAATTCTTTATACACGTAATTCAGGACATTTTTCCTACATCACGCTAAAACCATATGGTGATAATCTCTCGCATCTCTTTCTTATCACTTTCTTATAACTCATCTCCGGATAAAAGAAGAGCCCTTTTCCGTTCGAATTTACCAGACATTTTCATGTCAAACAAATATGATCACGTGACCGTATTAGCCATGATAATTTTATAATTTTCTTCTCATTTTCAATTTTGATATAAAAGTTATTGAAATAAAAACAAATGAAGTAATTTCGTCTCTTTCTAGTGCAAAAAAAAAAAAAAAAAAAAAAAAGGTACTTGTAGGTCCCCCCCCCCCCCAACCAATTTTGACAGAATATTTTCGTTAAAACTAACGAAAATATCACGACTTAACCTAACCAATTATCAAGGGCGTACAGTTCATCTATTAGTAAATAGTAAATACTATTCCAGAAACAATGTTACAATTAATAATTATAATAGATCAACTGTACGCCCTTGATAACTGGTTAGGTTAAGTCGTGATATTTTTGTTAGTTTTAACGAAAATATTCTGTCAAAATTGGTGGGGGGGAGATAACCTACACGTACCAAAAAAAAGTTAACAAATGTCTACGAAGACATTTCCCGAGACAATGAAAAAGCGCATGACCTTTCATATTTGTTAAAGTAAACTTTAAAGTAAGTAGCTCCGCGAGCAAGTGTAATTTACATCCCCCTACATTATCCGAGTGTAGTTTACATTCCCCAACTTTGTCCGCGTATACCCACTCAAATAAAACGTTAAAACTAACGAAAATATCACGACTTAACCTAACCACGGTAACCAATCGTCAATATACAGTATATATATATATATATATATATATATATATATTATATATATAATATATATTATATATATATATTATATATATATATATATAGTGGTGTGGTGGACCGGATGTCAGTTTTTCAACATCTGCGAATGCGGATTTTTAATTTCGGTATCCGCGGATGCGGATACGGATATTTAGTTAATCTAATATAATATAGAATTATGAATGTATGACATAATTTTTCAAATTTCGTGATATTACTATTATGGCAGGCAATGCATAAGAATTAAAATTAATATTAATGTTTTCATTACGATAAAAATAATAGCTTTCTCAAGAGTTTCAGCCACAGAAAATGGAATGAAACAAGTTTCATTCAATTTTCTGTGTTACCAGCTATTTATATTTTGAGGTTTATATATTTGTTTGTTCATTAATAATTAATACTTTACATGAAATGTGCATGACTGGGCCTTATAAGCTACTTTATAAGCTAATTTAATTGTAAATTGCATAATTTATTATATCCGCATATGCGGATGCGGATATCCGGTCCACCACTAATATATATATATATATATATATATATATATATATATATATATATATATATATATAATTTTTTAATATATATACAGTATATATAAATTGACAATTGGTTAGGTCAAGTCGTAATATTTTCGTTAGTTTTAACGTTTTATTTGATGGATTCATTTAAAAAATGTCTCCTAAAGATCCAAGTGTAGTTTACGTTCCCCACCTTTGACCTAGTGTAGTTTGTGTCCCCTTTTGCGTCACGGGGACGTAAAACTACACTTGCTCCAATGAATTCACAAAGTAAGTCTCCAAGAAAAATATAAATCCTTAGAATGAAAATTTTAAATTGTGTTTTCAAAGAATACTGCTAAAAAAAGATGCCGAATTGAATGCAAATATACAGGGTGCCCCACAAGTTCGGTCTCGCAGGAAAATTTATTTTAAATTAAATCTACGAAAGTTAAACATTAGAACTAAAACAAATGTTCAAATTAATGTCTTGTTTTGGGACCTTCTTTTTGTTGCAGGTAGAATAACACGCAATAGCTAATATGGAAGCGAGTTACATTGCTGAGGAAACGACGGAGGCCTATCCCTCACGAGTGTAACTCAGATCCCAAAACAAGATATCAGTTTGAACAGTTGTTTTAGTTCAAATGTATTACTTTTGTAAATTTAATTTAGAATAAATTTTCCTACGAAACCGGACTTATGGAACACCCTGTGTGTATATATATATATATATCAAAATATATGGCATCATAACGAAACAAAATTTATGTTCTCTACCCTGTTCACCAACGTGAGAAGGGAAAATGATCATAATTTTGTTGCATAATATATGGATTTGTTACAGAATGTATAGTTCATAAATTATTTCATATATATATGTTACTGGTTTAATATGCAATATTAAATTATTTTCTTTTGTAATATTATAAATTTCTTTTTGCTTTTGTGCTTTTCAAGTAAATTACTTTGTTCCTCGTATCTTTGAAGAGGCAATAAGAAAATGAAAATATAAACGTTTAGTTCCCAAAGAGCCGCGTTACGTAAACAAAACTGTATATTGTTAAGTTCGATTTATTACACTGAAAAGTATAATACTAACAGTTAATATGAGCAATGTTCCGCTATTAAAAATATTTGTATTATTCTCTGTAGAAATAGCTTAGATTATAAAAGCGTCGATTTCTTCGTAGATTTTCGCTTCTGGAACAAGGACTTGAGGGTTAGGTTTGCTTTTAGTTTTCGTTGGGGATTGAGAACTAAACGTTACAGTATAATTTAAGCATTATCTTTGCTTATTAACGAGAGCAAACGTGCAAGCAAGAGTTTATTTATTTAGAAAGTTAAAGCATATATATGGCTTTGTTTCGCCGATACAATACATGAAAATTTTAAAGGTATATTAGTACAGCTGTGGGGGAGGGGAATAAGCGACAAGTGAAACTCTCTTCTCTATTTCTTCATCGTAAAATTCTCCTTTAACTTTTATACTATAAGTGCCTTCAGTTGCATGAAATTCTGTATAAATTAGCTATTCTAAAAATGCATTCCCTTTGTCTTTACTCAAAATCTCTTTTAAACACATTATCTGCTCTCGATATACGCACATTATCATTATTTAGATTTCTGAGAATGCCAAATGTTGGTGAAAATGTTGGTGAAAATGTTGGTGAAAATGTTGGTGAAAATGTTGGTACTATAACCATCTCTGGAATAAGTCCGAACCGGCTGATTCCCACCATTTTTTACCATAGAGCAGTATATCAACTGCAAAAAATATTGCGCGCGCGAGCAAATATAATAGGAGTGAAAACATTATTCTCGAAACAAAAGCTAATAATTTTATCTCAGAATATTGCTATTACTAATGGTATTATCGGAATCAGTGATAATTTCTAAAATCATCGCTTTTCAACCAATCGTGATGAAACTTAGTAGGAATATTTAAAATATGTTTTGAATGCCTATCATTTTGGACAAATTTCTTAAATTTTGAACTCTGAGCATCCAATCAAAATAAAAAAAAATCTCCAAAAATCACCAAACAATAAATCTAGAGATGTTTTCCAGATACACTTTAGGTATGTTCCTCTACTTTCATAAAAATAATATGGTATATCTCCGTTATTCACCGATTATGACAAATTTCTTTTGGAAGGAAACCCCCACACAGCCTTTTTTCTGTAATCAGTGCTCGTACAACAATGTCTCTTTTAACTATATGGACGAGTATGGTGTCCTTCGAAAGGTCTTACAGAGCTCTGAAACCTTAACATGTTTAAAAATAAAAATATTCGTTTATAAACGGGTCAGCTTCAATTACACAGGTCAACAAAAAAACATTTTATTTTCGTTGCCAAGGAAATTCGTACGAATTTAGGGTATTTTGGGGTTGCTGAATTCCAAAATGAAAGTAGTTTTTCCGATTTGGCTCTAGTTCTTGAGATAATGAATACCCTCAATTAATAGGAAACGTAACCATAACGCATGCATATGGGAAACTACCGGAACATTCTAGATGGTGAGACCGAATAAAATGCCATTATGTATTTCATGTGTTTACTTTTGTAGATTTGAGACAATTTCAATGCGATTTGTAAGTAGGCTCCGCCTGAACATTAATTTTTTGCATTTTTACGTGTTTCAATGGGGTACCAATTATCTCATAAATTAGAGCCAATCTAGCAAAACCGATGTCATATTCGGAATCAGCACCACAAAGTTACCCCAAAATCACTAATATGATTGGCAATAAAATGAGTGTTGACCAGTGTTATACGTTTCCATGAAGTACTATGAACGAAAACAAAAATTCACTAAAAACTTTAACTAGTAAACTCATCAAAAAAGTACAAGACAAAATTATACACAACTTTCTCTTTAGAATTATATTGATTTTGCGTATGCACTCTTCATAGTTTAGTTAGTTGCATTTATATGAGCACGAGTCGAAAACCTCAAATTCGAAAAATATTCCAAGACAGGTGGTTACTGTGGTCACTTCATATATATATATATATATATATATACACCTGTGGAAAGTAATTTAAAATTTTAAATATTTTTAAAAGGAGTAAATACTCAAAAATCAATTTAAAAAATGAAATGGCCATAAAATAATAAATTCTTAACATAGCGAGCTTATTTTCATACTCTTATGTAAACCATGTTGAAGTGTGTGTATATATGGTAAAACTTTTAAGTTCATACCTTTTATAGTTTTTATTTGAGGATGTAATGAACACCATCTTTGTTACATTTTGTAATGTAAGCTGAAGATAGAATTTTTGAAATGTCGCAAAGGCAAACGCTCAAAGGCAGTTAACTAAAAATGCCACATCTTCCATAAATATACCATTAGAAAAGTCTGAGAATTTTCTACAAGAGAGAATTAATTAGTTGAAAAATATAGTTTTTAATTTCTAATAGCTTTAAATTTTATTTCAGTCTGTTAGCACTCAGCTCTTCTTTATATGATATGAAATTCATGTGTATATACTATACACATGTATTGTTCTATTAATTTTTGAAGAACAAAGTTCGTGTGAACCTCAAGTTGTAGACTTTTTTCCAGGCATAAATTGAACTTCGTGAGAAAACTCCCTCGCGGAGACCAGCTTTCTTTTATATACCATATTAAAGACCATGAAAATCTGTCATACTACATAAATTTTAATTTCGGGGGTTAATATTATCAGAAAGAATGTGCCTCAAAAATATCTTGTTTTTAACAATCAAGAACACGTTAACTATAGGGGAGTAGGTGACAAATTTATACATTAAAAATGACCTTGTTTCTATTCTATGTGACTCAAATTGCATGACGTTCTGTCGCTTAACAAGCGATCGAGAAAACATTTCTCAAGTGGTAGACTGAAACCCTCATAAAAAACCTAGTGTATATATCACGTAGTGGAACTTCTCATTTTTTAATAGATATAATATACATGACTAGTGGGACGCTATATATTTCCATTTAACCACACTAGTGAAAGTTGCTCTGAGCAGAAACCTTGGA
>JAJOZX010004551.1:0-7500 GCA_023014485.1 Bathynomus jamesi
TACAGGTAATGCTCAGCCTCGTAGTTGGAATCAGAATAAACATGGAAGAAATTGGTGGGGTTTATATACCCCGATTCTACTAACATCATCATTATTAAATTTTGAAGAGGCTGCATTATTTTTGCACAATATTTGAAAATAAAGTAAATCTTTTAGCTGTGTTAAGGTTTAAACGAATAAACAAGATATTTGAAGATGAAGCCATATTTTTATCTTAAATTGCATATTTTCAGATCTGATGTTATCATGATCTGCCAAGTTAACTAAAAGTGGAAATTGAACTATGCATCTTTACACTAAAATCTGCATATGAGTAAAAATTAAAGGTTTAAGATTTACAATTAAATGCTTAGGCAAGACATGACTTCATCTTTTATAACGAAGAAAGAATGTATATAAAACATGACATGGCAAAAGTTACTCAGGATTCATTATTAAGCTAAATCTAAAAAAAATGATTATGAGATTTTAAAAAACAACAGGTCATCAATTATTTGGCAAAGTAGAAAGCACATCAAAATTTATTCCAACGAAAATAATAAAAAAATAACAACAGTATCGCCGATTCTACATTCCTTATGGCGACATAATGTCGGGTCGGACATTGAGTACATTGTAATTTTGGTCTACTGTAACTATGATTATAATTACCAATTCATTTATTATCGTTAACTACATTCCATTAAAGTACATTGACTACGTCATTTAGTACATTACATCATTAAGTACAGTTTCATTAAAGTACATTACATTATATTAAATTAAAGTATTACAGTTAATTATAATTAAACAGTTACTATAACTTTGTTTTGTTACAGTGTTTCATATTAATAGACAATTAAGATGTTAGAAATATAATACAAAGTACATGGGCACATACGGTATGGATGAATATGGTTGAATAATAATATTTATACGACATAACATATAAATAATGACTTCTATAGAGTGTACAGTTTTTATTATGATGATAAAGAATTTTCATACATTGAATACTAGAGATAAGATGAAGGGAAATTAATGACGGGAAAATGTGACGTCATAGTTATTGAATTTGTACGTATAGTACAAATCATTATTAGGAAGATTTACAAGAACGAATTAGAGACAAAGAGTGGGTATTAATTTCTAAGAAGTACAACTACGGGTTCCAATCCTGTTATATGCAATGTGTATGCATAATCTAGGGTCGAGGGTGAGATGCAAGACAACCATAATTAATTATAATAAATTCTATAACAAATGAAAAATGGAAAATGGATATGACTAAACTATAGAAATGGTAGATCGTAGGGTTGTGACACGAACGAAAATAGAAAGCTACAAATAAAATTTTTATCCAAACTCGCGTTAAACGATTTTGGTTCTTATGTAAAAATGAATATTGATTATTCATTGTTCATTTTTACATTGCTCTCCCCTTTAAAATGATATGTATACAATAATATAATAGGGTACAATTAATACAATAGAATTAAGAGAATAACATCCTAACTAATTCAAGTTAGATGACGAATTTTTCTTTACAATACAAATTTTATCAGAACGATTTCGCGTGGTTGAGGACAATGCAGAGTAATCAAATTTTTAACATGACACTCGCTTAGAGGGCTATTATAAAATATAAAAATTCAAAGATTAAAACTTTAGTTTTACGCAAACAGAATAAAAGGATTAATACGTTAATTTAGACAAACAATTAAGTTAGACAAACAATGATATTGTAAATTTTTTTTACAAAATTTTATTTTTCTGTGGGAAAAATTACGTACATAATGAATAGAGTAGATAAAAGGGAAAAACGTAAATCGTACAATCTATAAACTAATTTTTATTGACTAGTGTAGGTAAAAATAGAATTACGTAATGGATGATGTATAGACCTTTGGTCTAGTGTGTATTTGTGTGTACTAGATACAAAGTGTGTATCTTATAGTTTTGGGGGACAGATTAGCTGAGAGGATTGTTAAATTAACTGAGTAAATGCCTGAGCAAAAATCTATATATAGTCAGCAAAAATGCTTGAGACTATATAAATAGCATAGTTAGCACTTACACGCAATGAAATAGTTTATTATGATCTCCAATGATTTTAGCATAAAGTTTGTATATATAGTATATATAGTTTGCATACATGCGTGTGTATGTGTAGGGATTTGGAAGGTTTTTGAATTAACAAAGTTTTAAAAATAATGTATAATAATTTAAGATGGGTTTAGGGTTATAAAATCTTTTAAGTTTAAGTCAGTTATTGTTATTATTATTATCATTATTATTATTATTATAAAATCCTTTAAGCTCAAGGTCAATTATTATAAAATTCTAAATTACAGGTAGTATTAATGATGGTGTATGCATATAAGTTTCATGTGAAAGGGACTTGAAGTGCGGAAAGAAAATGAATTCGAATATGTATGGAAAGTAATAGAATTCAATTAGGATTATCGATTTTACGTAATTAAATAAGTTACACGTATATTAAGGTAATAAAAAAACGTACTTAGAGGACCTTACAAGTAATGAAAGTAAATCTAGCGGTATTAAAAATTAAATTTTGAAGATGGAATTAAATTCGACTAGTAACATTCCTAGCTATATATGAACTATATAACCATTAACATTAACCAGAAGTATCGGTACGATAATTGAATTAAGAAAATTAAGAATACAAATTAAAAATATAAATCAATTATGCATTTCAATGAGCTAAACATAATTTTATAATATTCTAAAAAATATAAAAACACAACTTAACATAAATTGAGGTTATGTTCCATCGTACCAAAGAGGAATTAACCACGGTTGAACCATTTCTCTGGTTGACACAGTTCAACTGGGGTTGGGGGTGTTAAAATAAAATAAAAAACAAAGTTTGGAGTACTACATTCGGGGGAATTGAGTGACTAAGCGGGGGGTATAAGTCTGAAATTGACAATACGTCTTTCGTGAGCACTTTGCTCTTTTTTTTTTAAAAAAAGATTGCTTGTCACACTACTTAGAAAAAAATGTAAAGAGTTCAAACAACATGGAGGGACGGCATGTTCCTCATATACACTACAATAATTACCAAAATCGTTACAACCTTTGTAAAAACGGTTTTGTTACAAATAATAAAATACATAACTATATATTTATATACGCAAAAATTGCATGAAAAGAAAAGACAAATCGATGAATTTCCTTCTTACAAAAAAACAAAAAAAAATTAAACTAAAGACACAAACGGGTCAATTCAGGTTGAATTTAATTCTCTTTTACAACAAAAAAAAAGGTTGAATTAAATTCTTAGATTACATTTTCGTAAATTAAATTCTCTTAAATTACAAAGAAAAAGTTGAATTCAATTGACTGCATTGAAAACTGACTTGGGACTCGAAATAAAAATGACTTGGGACTCGAAATAAAAATGACTTGGGACTCGAAATAAAAATGACTTGGGACTCGAAATAAAAATGACTTGGGACTCGAAATAAAAATGACTTGGGACTCGAAATAAAAATGACTTGGGACTCGAAATAAAAATGACTTGGAATAAAACTGTCTGACTTGAACTCTATCAAGTATTCTGAAACTAACTTGAACTCTATCAAGTATTCTGAAACTAACTTGAACTCTATCAAGTATTCTGAAACTAACTTGAACTCTATCAAGTATTCTGAAACTGAAAATGAAACTTAACTGTCTAACTTGAACGCTTGTCAAGTATTCTGAAACTTAAACTGTCTATATTGAACGCTTGTCAAGTGAAGATTAACTGAAAATGGAAAATGACTGCACTTGATCTCTATTCAAGTGGAGACGATTAACCTCTGTTTTGGTTGACCCTCTTGGTGCAACCTTCTGACTTGAAAAACTGACTTGAAAAACTGACTTCAAAAAATGACTTCAAAAAATGACTTCAAAAAAATGACTTCAAAATTACTTCAAGTATCTTTATAAATCTCTGGGGTTTGGTTGTCCCTTTTGGTTACAACCAACTGAAACTGTCTGAAAACTGAAAATGGAACTTGAAACTGCTTCAAGTAACTCTACAACTCTATAAACTCTCTATAAACTCTCTCTAAACTCTCTGTAAACTCTCTGTAAACTCTCTCTCTCTTAATTTGCAAGTCAATTCAATTCAGTAATTGAAAAAAATTTGCAAACAAAAATATAAAATGTAAACAACATTTCACTCGAATGTACGGGAAGGTACATAAAATAAAATTATTCTATACTGAATATAACAGTGAAAATAACTGTTATTAACTCTCTTGAAATTAACTCTCTTGAAATTAACTCTCATACATTTAACTTCTCTTACATTTAACTTCTCTTACATTTAACTTCTCTTACATTTAACTTCTCTTACATTTAACTTCTCTTAGTAATTTTTCACAGAAGTTAAATGTGTTTCACTAAAAAAAAATTTATCACTGGTGTCTGAAGTGTTCACTGTGTTTCTTGTAAATTCTGACTTGATACTAAATATTAACTGTTAATAGTACTGACTTTTCAAATGTTTAGAAATTATTTTAAAAAAGAGTTTTGTACTTAACAAAATTTTCCACGGGCGAAATCCTCAGAGACGTGTCCTGAAGACGTCTTCCTGGCTACTTCTTGGATGAAAACTAGGCGTGGAGAACTTGGAGTCGTGACACACCGGTTCAAGGGTGGATGTTACGAACTAGAAGTCGTGACACGCCGGTCAAATGGTTTTATCCTGATGCAGGGTAATTTCTATTCTTGGCCAAAGAGTGGCCTCTTCTTAAAATCTTCTTGTTAAAATCTTCTAAAAATCTTTTTCTTAAAATCTTCTTTTTATCCTGGTGCAGGGTAATTTCTATCTTGGCCAGAGAGTGGCCACTTGTTAAAATCTTCTTGTAAAAATCTTCTTGTAAAAATCTTCTTTTTATCCTGGTAAAGGGTCCAATCTTGTTATCTTCCTTCTTCTATGTGTTTATCCTGGCTATAGGGTCGCCAGATTGTTAAACTCTTGGCTACAGACTCGCCAGACTGTTATGCCAATATCTTCTATGTGTTTGGGTCGTCTTGATTTTTATCCTGATGCAGGGTCGCCAGACTGATAACCCCTCCGTCTATGGCCCTGGGGTGGTTCGGAGTCGACGGGGGTTCTGGTTAGGAGGCAGCAACGGATCTGTTACTTGCAGTAGTTTCTTCTATACTACTCTCCGAGTTCTTCTTTAGTGGCTCGGAGGATTCTGAGAGGCTTATTAAATTCTTTGAGGTTTCTCCACGATTCTTCTTGTAACTTATCGGGAGATTCTAATGACTAAGTTTTCTGAAGAGAGCACGGCTCGAAGAAGAAGATAAAGACTTTTTCTTACTGTGTTTTACTCCTAAACTGTTACAGGTAATGCTCAGCCTCGTAGTTGGAATCAGAATAAACATGGAAGAAATTGGTGGGGTTTATATACCCCGATTCTACTAACATCATCATTATTAAATGTTGAAGAGGCTGCATTATTTTTGCACAATATTTGAAAATAAAGTAAATCTTTTAGCTGTGTTAAGGTTTAAACGAATAAACAAGATATTTGAAGATGAAGCCATATTTTTATCTTAAATTGCATATTTTCAGATCTGATGTTATCATGATCTGCCAAGTTAACTAAAAGTGGAAATTGAACTATGCATCTTTACACTAAAATCTGCATATGAGTAAAAATTAAAGGTTTAAGATTTACAATTAAATGCTTAGGCAAGACATGACTTCATCTTTTATAACGAAGAAAGAATGTATATAAAACATGACATGGCAAAAGTTACTCAGGATTCATTATTAAGCTAAATCTAGAAAAATGATTATGAGATTTTAAAAAACAACAGGTCATCAATTATTTGGCAAAGTAGAAAGCACATCAAAATTTATTCCAACGAAAATAATAATAAAAAAAATAACAAAAGTATCGCCGATTCTACATTCCTTATGGCGACATAATGTCGGGTCGGACATTGAGTACATTGTAATTTTGGTCTACTGTAACTATGATTATAATTACCAATTCATTTATTATCGTTAACTACAATTCCATTAAAGTACATTGACTACGTCATTTAGTACATTACATCATTAAGTACAGTTTCATTAAAGTACATTACATTATATTAAATTAAAGTATTACAGTTAATTATAATTAAACAGTTACTATAACTTTGTTTTGTTACAGTGTTTCATATTAATAGACAATTAAGATGTTAGAAATATAATACAAAGTACATGGGCACATACGGTATGGATGAATATGGTTGAATAATAATATTTATACTACATAACATATAAATAATGACTTCTATAGAGTGTACAGTTTTTATTATGATGATAAGAATTTTCATACATTGAATACTAGAGATATGATGAAGGGAAATTAATGACGGGAAAATGTGACGTCATAGTTATTGAATTTGTACGTATAGTACAAATCATTATTAGGAAGATTTACAAGAACGAATTAGAGACAAAGAGTGGGTATTAATGACTAAGAAGTACAACTACGGGTTCCAATCCTGTTATATGCAATGTGTATGCATAATCTAGGGTCGAGGGTGAGATGCAAGACAACCATAATTAATTATAATAAATTCTATAACAAATGAAAAATGGAAAATGGATACGACTAAACTATAGAAATGGTAGATCGTAGGGTTGTGACACGAACGAAAATAGAAAGCTACAAATAATTTTTTTATCCAAACTCGCGTTAAGCGATTTTGGTTCTTATGTAAAAATGAATATTGATTATTCATTGTTCATTTTTACATATATATATATATATATATATATATATATATATATATATATATATATATATATATATACAGAAAAAGAAGAAGATGACGCTATAGAAGCGATAAAGGTTAACTCAAAGTACTTCTATAATTTCGCAAAAAGGAAGTCGAAAAACCAAGCGACTATCGGACCTTTAAGAAATGAGAACAGTGATTTATCTGATGATCTAACAGAAGTATCTGAAATATTAAAAGCTCAGTATGAATCATCTTTCAGTATCCCAAAAACTGCCAAATTGATTTGCGATAGAAACGCGTTCTTTGAAGAAGAACCACAATGGGAAAATATAACGGATTTCGACTTCACGACGGATGATATTACACAAGCCATAGGGAAACTAAAAACACACTCAGCGGCAGGACCGGATAAATGGAATGCTACACTGATCAAAAACTGCAAGAATGCAATCGCTGAGCCCCTATACTGGATATGGAGACGATCATTAGACACGGGAGAAATACCGGGCATCCTGAAGAGCGCGAACATAGTCCCAATATATAAAGGAGATCGATCCGAGGCCAAAAACTATAGGCCAGTGTCGCTTACATCTCATCTCACTAAAATATTTGAAAGAATAGTTAGACAGAAAATCTGACTTTTTGGAAACTCAGAAAAAATTCAATGATAACCAACACGGGTTTCGATCAGGCAGATCATGCCTATCACAACTAATGGAACACTACAACAACATTATTGATTCACTTGAAAGT
>JAJOZX010004551.1:12500-15000 GCA_023014485.1 Bathynomus jamesi
CGTAGCCTACGAAATAAAATAAACGAATTTTTTTCTTTAATTGCTTGTAAAGACTATGATTTAATTGCGATAAATGAATCGTGGCTCAGCACTGAAACACGTGACTTTGTAGGGGAGTATCAAATTAAAGGTTATAGACTTTTCGTTAAAAACAGAATAGGTAGGCGAGGAGGCGGTGTTATGTTGTATATCAAAGATAATATTGCGAACGTTATAGAAGTAAAGCACTCAATTCGAGAACCGATAGATTCGACTACAGCAGAACTTAAATTGAACGATTTCAAACTTCTTGTTGCGGTTATATATAGGCCCCCAAATCAAACAGCTGCTACGGACGAAGCGTTATATCGTGAACTAAAGAGAATAATCGGTAGTGAGCAGGCTTTAGTTATGGGTGACTTTAATTGCGCCAACGTGAATTACGATACAATGCAGGGAGACGCGGAAGGTAATCGTTTAGTTAATTTTCTCGAGGATAGCTTTCTTATTCAAAAGGTTGGGGAACCTTCGAGGTTGGACAGTATTTTAGACTTAGTAATAACTACGGATGATAGGCTAATTACTGATCTTCAAGTAATAGAACCGTTGAGCAATAGCGATCACAATATGGTAGAGTTTGTCCTCTCAGTAAGTCACTCGAAACCAACTAACTCGACTAAAATTCCTAGCTTCCAGCACGCAGACTTTAGTAAATTTCGAAATAAATTTTCACACGTCAATTGGGAAAACGTAATGGGGAACTCCAACGCAAAACTAATGTGGGAATCGCTCGTAATGGTATTTAGGACTATAAATGAGGAATGTGTACCGTACAAAATTAAGCGTGCGAAAGTAAACAACAAGCCCTTGTGGTTTACTTCTAGAGTAGGAGACATTATAAAGAGTAGAGAGAGGGCTTATAGGCTATACAAGTGCGATAAAGATAATCTGTTGTTACGAAACAACTACATATCTCTAAGGCGTGAAGCTAAAAGTGTAATAAACAAGTCAAAACGCGAATTTGAAATCTCCATAGCTCGTGACGGTAAAGAAAACCCCAAGCGATTCTTTCAATACGTCAATAATAGAAATCCAGTAAAAAGTGTCTTAGGTCCATTAAAAATGGAAATGGAGATCTAGTCTCTGAAAACAAGGAAATGGCTTCCTTGCTAAACGAATTTTTTACGTCAGTTTTTACTATAGAAGATGTAACGAATATCCCTACGGTCATAGACATAATACCTTTTGATAATGGTAATATTTTGGATAATATTGTCGTTAGTGAAGGGGCAGTAATGCGCTATATTGATAAAATGAAAACGCGTAAATCACCTGGTCCGGATTCCATATATCCCATACAACTAAAAGAATTAAAAGATAGCATTGTTGTGCGGCTAACAAAGATTTTTAATGCGTCTATTTCTGAGGGGTGCGTACCAGATAATTTCAAGTTAGCAAACGTAACACCTATCTTTAAGAAAGGCGATAAAGGTGCGGCGAGAAATTATAGGCCAATCAGTTTAACGTCTGTTGTAGGTAAGCTACTGGAATCAATAATTAGGGATCTATAGTCGAACACTTAGAAGTGCATAATCTGGTTAGAAATACGCAGCACGGTTTTAAGCGAAACAAATCTTGCTTAACTAATCTTTTAGAATTTTTCCAAAGCGTGGTTAACGTTTACGATAGACATCGGGCGGTTGATGTAGTGTATTTAGATTTTGAAAAAGCGTTTGACACCGTGCTGCACAAAAGACTGATTGAAAAAACTAAGGCTCATGGAATCAGAGGTGTAGTAATAAATTGGCTAGAAGAATGGTTGCGAGGCAGGAAACAGAGGTGGTCGTTGATGGAGCGGAGTCGTGTTGGGCTAATGTAGCGAGTGGCGTTCCTCAGGGTTCTGTATTGGGCCCCTTGCTTTTTCTTATATATATTAACGATTTAGATGTCGGCCTAGTCAGTACAGTTTCAAAGTTTGCGGATGACACGAAGCTGGGTGGTGGGGCGATTAATGACGAAGATAGAGGTAAAATTCAGGAAGATCTGAATAAAATCGTTGATTGGTCAGTCACGTGGCAAATGAGATTTAACGTGGATAAGTGCAAAATTATGCATATAGGTTCGCGTAACGGTAATTTTGCGTATAGTATGTCAGGGAAAGATTTAACAAGCGTAGAGCAGGAAAAAGATTTAGGAGTTATAGTCACTGGTGATTTAAAAGTAGCGAAACAAAGTACAGCGGCGGTCAATAAGGCGAACAAAGTGTTAGGTTTTATAGCTCGAAATTTTGAGAACAAATCGCGCGATATTATAGTTCCTCTTTATAAATCATTAGTTAGACCCCATTTGGAGTACGCGGTCCAATTTTGGAATCCGCATATGCGCAAAGATATAGACAAAATCGAAAGAGTTCAAAGACGAGCAACTAAGATGATTCCGTCTCTTAGGTCAAAGTCGTACGAGAATAGGCTTAAAGAGTTAAAATTGAATACACTCGAGACTAGGAGGTTAAATGGTGATC
>JAJOZX010004551.1:20000-70000 GCA_023014485.1 Bathynomus jamesi
TTTCAGTTAATTTCAAGTTTGACAGTTTAAGTTATAGAGATACTTGATTGCATTTCAAGTTAGTCGGTTGCACCAAGAGGGTCAACCAAAAACAGAGGTTAATCGTCTCCACTTGAATAGAGATCAAGTGCAGTCATTTTCCATTTTCAGTTAATTTCAAGTTAGTTTCAGAATACTTGATAAGAGGTCAAGTCAGAAGGTTGCGCCAAGATGGACAACCGCCCAGAGATTTTTATAGAAATACTTGATAGAGCTCAAGTCAGAGTTTTATTTGAAGTGAGACAGTTTCAGAATACTTGATAAGAGGTCAAGTCAGAAGGTTGCGCCAAGATGGACAACCGCCCCAAAGATTTATAGAAATACTTGATAGAGTTCAAGTCAGAGAGTTTTATTTGAAGTTAGAGAGTTCAAGTCGAAGTTATTTTTCAAGTCGAAGTTATTTTTCAAGTCGAAGTTATTTTTCAAGTCACAGTTTTCTTCCAAGTATTCCGAGTCCCAAGTATTCCGAGTCCCAAGTATTCCAAGTCCCAAGTATTCCAAGTCCCAAGTCATTTTTATTTCGAGCCCCAAGTTAGTTTTCAATGCAGTCAATTGAATTCAACTTTTTCTTTGTAATTTAAGAGAATTTAATTTAAGAAAAATGTAAGCTAAGAATTTAATTCAACCTTTTTTTGTGTTGTAAAAGAGAATTTAATTCAACCTGAATTGACCGGGTTGCGTTTTTAGTTAACCTTTCTTTGTTTTGTTGTGAGAAGGAAATTGACCGATTTGTCTTTTCTTTTCATGCCAGTTTTGCGTATATAAATATATAGTTATGTAATTCATTATTTGTAACCAAAATAGTTTTTACAATTGCTTGTAACAATTTTGGTAATTATTGTAATGTATATGAGGAACATGCCGTCCCGCCGTTTTGTTTCAACTTTTTTAATTTTTGTTCTAAGTAGTGTGACAAGCAATCTTTTTTTTAAAGAGCAAAGTGCTCACGAAAGACTTATTGTCAATTTCAGACTTATATCCCCCGCTTAGTCACTCAATTCCCCCGAATGTAGTACTCCAAACATTGTTTTTTTATTTTATTTTTATTTTAACACCCCAACCCCAGTTGAACCCAGTGTCGACCAAAACCGTTTTTACAAAAGTTTTTAACGAGTTTTATAATTATTTTGATTATATGATGACAGAAATAGCGTAACAATTAATCGATCATGTACCTAATTTATCCTGCTCTGTACGATCGGGAAATTTACCCGTATGACCGCACATACCCTAAATTTCAGTCATTTAATTTTTAATAAAACTTCTACACAATAAAACAGATGTATTTGTCTATATGCAAACAAGTTTTCAGATTCAAAAAATCAAATAATTCAAATTCTATCAACATTTAACGAAAGAGTATAATTTTTCTACTTAACATGCAAAAATTATTAAACCTTTTTAATATATTTTTTTTATTATATAAAAATAATTTTTAATGTAAAATTTAATTGAAATTATTAAAAGAAAAGATTGTTCGAAATGCTTCCCTTCCATTTCAATAACTTTTTTATTCTTGGTCGAAATTCATCTATGGTTCGATTTACTTTTATTTTTAAAAATATTATAAAATTATGTTAGCTCATTAAAATGCATAATTGATCTCTTTTTAATTTGTATTTTTATTTTTCTTTTGTTCAATTAATCGTGAGTAACTGTCTTAAATTGTTATTCTACCATTTTGTAAGGTATCAAACGAAAATTATAGTCAAATTGACATACTACTACAGTATATGGCTATGAATTTTAGTAGTCGAAATTAATTGTGTCAAAATTCAATTTTAAAACCGTGAGATCTACTTTCATTAACTGTAAGGTCCTCTAAGTTCGTTTTTTTAATTACCTTATACGTGTAACTGATTAATTATGTAAAATCTATAATCCTAATTGAATTTTATTACTTTTGACACATTCGAATTCATTTACGTTCCGTCCCTCCAGTCACTTTTGCATTAAAACGCGTATGTAAACATCATCATCATAATACATAATAATTATTGCTTACTTTATATAAATTCTCGCTCATGCATTTATACAGTTAATTTAACAATCCTCTCAGCTAATCTGTGTCTCGAAATTATAAAATACACACTTTGTACCCAATAAACATAAATACACATTTGACCACAGGTCTATACATCATCCACTACGTAATTCGATTTGTACCTACAACAGTCAATAAAAATGCATGTATGCACACTATATATACTATATACATACAAACCTTATGCTAAAATCATTGGATCACAATAAAACTATTTCATTGCGCGTAATTTAGTCTTAATCATTTTTGCTTTCTAATATATCTTGCTCATGCATTTATTCAGTTACTTGAACAATCCTATCAGCTAATCTGTCCCTCGAAATTGTAAAATACACACTTTGCACCTAATACACAAATACACACTAGACCACAGGTCTATACATCATCCATTATGTAATTCGATTTTCTACCTACAATAGTCAATAAAATTAGTTACGAATTGTACTATCATGGTAACCTTGAAAATCCATGAACTTTAAAATTTATATTTTTCCCTTTTCATTATGTATGTAATTTATCCCACAGAAAAAAATAAAATTTGGTAAAAAATTTAACCATATCATTGTTTGTCTAACTTAATTGTTTGTCTAAATTAAAGTATTAATCTTTGAATTTTTATATATTATATAATAACTCACTTGTTCTGTATAAAAATTTGTAATGTAAAGAAAAAAAATTTCGTCATCATCTAATTGAATTCGTTAGATGTTATTTTCTCAATTGTATTGTATTAATTGTATTATTATTGTATTAATACCATTTTAGGGGGGGAAATACTGTAAAAAGTGAACAATGAACAATTCCTATACCATCATTATATGGATTCATTGTCTTCATGCAGTACTTATGTTCGTATAGTTTTTATGTTCGAATGTCCATTTTTACATAAGAACCAAAATCGCTTAACGCGAGTTTGGATAATAATTTTACTTGTAGCTTCCTATTTTGTTCGTGTCACAACCCTACGATCTACCATATCTATGGTTTAGTCGTATCCATTTTCCATTTGTTATAGAAGTTATTATAATTAATTATGAATTGTCTTGCATCTCACCCTCGACCCTAGATTTTGCATACACATTGCATGTAACAGGCTTGGAACCCGTAGTTGTACTTCTTAGTCATTACTACCCACTCTTTGTCTCTAATTCGTTCTTGTAAATCTTCCTAATAATGATTTGTACTATACGTAAAAATTCAATAACTATGACGTCACATTTTCCCTTCATCATATATCTACTATTCAATGTATGAAAATTCTTTAACATCATACTAAGGACGAAACACTCTATAGAAGTCATTATTTATATGTTATGTAGTATAAATATAACTATTATTCGACCATATCTCCCGCCCCCATACGTCCATATCTTATCTTGATCATTATCCTATATAAATTTTATTAAATATTCATTTTTTCTCATTCGTTCGAAAACGCAAAAATACGTTCTCGTATTATTTTTTTCATTTTTTATTTTTTTACTTTCAAGTGCGTTCACCCCTCGCAAGATATTCATAGATGCTGAGGTTAAGTGATCGAATTCCGCTGACTAGCAGATTCGAGCACCTCAAAGATAAAATATCTCCGTTCGCTCTGATTTCAAATTCATAACATATTATAGCATATTACTTCGTAAATAACTTATCTCGTATGTGCCATGTACTTTGTATTATATTTCTAACATCTAAATTGTCTATTAATATGAAACACTGTAAAAAAACAAAACAAAGTTATAGTAACTGTTTAATTGTAATTAACTGTAATACTTTAATTTAATATAACGTAATGTACTTTAATGAAACTGTAATTAAAATAACTTGTAATGTACTTCAATGAAACTGTAATTAAATGTAATGATTTAATTTATAATGTAAGAATGTACTTTAATAGAACTGTAATGGACAATCATAAGCGTATGTGAAGTAATCCATAATTGTAATCTAATTGTAATGAATCAAAATTAATACGTACTCAGTCGTGTACTTAATTTGTACTTATGTGTACTATTACGAAATGATATCGCCTTCATAAATGTAGACTCGGCGAAAAATACGATTAGTTTTTATTTTTATTTTTTTTTATTATTTTTAGTTGAAATTTTTCAAACCATCTGATCATGTGTTTAAAAGGGGGAAACTTAACCTTCGACTGTCTTCCCCCCCAAACATTTAAGTTTATATTATACATGTACTTGTAAAATTACGGCACTTCTTCATTAGATTTCTCAGATTAGTACTTCATATTAGCACTTCATTAAGAGAACTTCATTGAGACTCTTCTTTGGACTGCAGCCTCGCTTCGGGGAGGGGGCAGAGGCCCCTTGCCTCCTTAGTTTTTTTTAGATTCCGGCCTGAGCCATGGTCGAAAGAGGTCGAACCTCTACCCTTGTAATTCAGAGCACTAACTGTAAATTTTTAAGAAGTAAATTACCGTAAGAGAAACTTTTTATTTTTCCTTCGAGTTGGGCTATCTTCAGAGGAAGTTAGTCAGAAAAGTCGATAATTTTAGTACCAAGAGAAAGTATCAGAGTATTATAGCAACAGAAGAATTAAAAATTGGCGACCCTTTGCCCAAATTAAGAGAAAACCCAAGCACCATAGAAGATATTGGCATAACAGTCTGGCGAGTCTGTAGCCAAGAGTTTAACAAGAGGCGACCGAAAAGAATTAGAATGTTATAGAAGAAATATCCGTTGCTTGCCTCCTAACTAGAAACCCCGTCGATCCGAACCACCCCAGGGCCATAGACGGAGGGGTTAACATATATATATATATATATATATATATATATATATATATATATATATATATATATATGTATATATATATATATATATATATATATATTAGTGATGTAGCGGATGTCATTTTTTTCACATCCGCGGATGCGGATGCGGATGCGGATGTTTGATTTCAACATCCGCGGATGCGGATGCGGATGTCTACAGTTTCGTTATTTTTAGGATATATTCGAGATTTGTTGTGTTTAACGTATATAATAAGTTATTATATAGAGAGAGCTGTAGCTATAATGTAGTATAATTGATTAATTGTACAATAATTGCTGTACTTTTCTCTGAACATATAAAATAATATCAAGGATCTAACTAATATAGAAATCAATTAGTGAATTCGTCTGCAAATAAATTCGTTATATTTTGTTGAGTTTCAGCCACAATTAGAAACCATAATTGTGTTACCAGGATGCGGGACGTGAACCCAACTCAAATGCACCCCACCGACCTCTTTCCCCAACCTCCACCCTTATAGAAAGAGATCTTTAATTAGCTTGATAACTATTTATATTAAGTTTAAAGTTTTATTAGGCATATTTATAAATGAGTAATTAAAATAAAGTAAACTAAGATGTTCATCGTTTAATGTTCAAACTTAATTATAGGAAGGTTATGCTTAAGGAACATTAACTTTTCTGCCTTTTCTGCTGCCAGTCTGTTTCTCTTTTCATCATATATTAATCCAGCACTGCTAAATAATCTCTCGCTTGGTACGTTTGTTGGAGGACAGGCTAAATGTTTCCTTGCAAGTTTACTCAAGTATGGATAGATATTCTGCGTATTTTTCCACCAACTAATAGGATTGTCACATGCAGCCAGGCGTTTTTCTTGGTGATAGCTCTCGATCATTTTTACTACATCTTTTGACATCGCGTAGGTCTCGTCATTGCTGCTTGACTCAAGAAACTGAGAGACAGATTCTGTGATAGATTTGCTTGTTGAAGGTGTTGGTTCTATCACTGAAACTTTTATTCTTTTGGTGGGTGGCGAAGCGACAGATTCAAGAGATTGAAGTTCTTCAACTGCTTTGCCAAGTGATGATTTAACTCGTTCTAATGTACTAGGTGAAAATAACTTAGCTTTGTAACGTGGATCTAAGTAGGTTGCAAGAGAGTAACTTCATACAAGAACAGCCTCTCGTCTTGTCGCTTGCATCACTTTTGCGCACAATGAACAAGTTCTATTAATATATAGAATTTGATAATTTCCGCTTATTAATGACGTTTTATCTCAACGGTCCACATCCGCACGACATCCGCAGTCCAAAGTGCGGATGCGGACGCGGATGCGGATACGAGAAAATGTGCGGATGTTATGCGGATGCGGATGCGGATTTGACCTACATCACTAATATATATATATATATATATATATATATATATATATAGATATGATATATATGTATTAGTGATGGATCGAATAACCGCAACCGCAACCGCACTACAACCGCACAAAAATTCACAACCGCAACCGTAACCGCAACCGCCGTTCCATAAGTGCGGTTGCGGTTGTAAAAGCTTAGTTAATTTTAATTTTAGGTTAATTAGAAATATTTCTTTTTTTTAAAAGAAAATGATGGGTCTCCTTATGCGTGCTTAAACGTGACGTCATACGGCTGCCGTAGTAAAATTGGTTTAAACTGCGCTCTAAGTTATTACTCTGTGAGCTCCATGAAGTAACATTTATTTTTATTTAATTTTCTTCAAACTAAAATCGCCTTTAGTACAATAGTCAATAAAGCTTATTCCTGCTAGACGGACCTCTCGGGTTCGTGTAACTTGGTCAATGGCCTTGGTTGGCCAAAGGGGTGGTTTCTCGAACATGACTCCCCCTAAAAGGGGGTAAAGAAGTGGTTTGTGTTAAAACTGACCTGCGCAGTCTCAACTGGCTGCTAGTTGACAACATCAGTCCTCGTTCTGCTTTGATTGTTATCGGTGTAATGTTATGAGCTCTTCATATCTACAACGGTTTTTCATATTGTGTAATGTTTAGTTTATTGAATAACGATACAACTGTGATTGCATTATTGCTCTTAACTGTTACTGTATTGTAATTACTGACAGTGATAACTGATAAGTACGCATTTTTCCTAGTATATGATAACCGCAACCGCAACTGCGGTTGGAAAAAATTCGACAACCGCAAACACAACCGCAACCGCGGTTGTGAAAAACCGACCACTCGATCCATCACTAATATGTATATATACAGTATGTATAGAAACGACGTAAGTATAGAGGAGTGTTCTGCACACGAGGAAGAGAAATAACGAACAAATGAAAAATGAGGCACCCGCCCGGGAATCGAACCCAGGATCTTCCAATTGCCGGTCAGACGTGCTAACCACTACAACACGGAGCCACGATAGTCAGAAGTCGTAATTCTCCTACATAGGGCAGAAACCAATGCCTATCGTGGCTCCGTGGTGTAGTGGTTAGCACGTCTGACCGGCAATTGGAAGATCCTGGGTTCGATTCCAGGTCGGGTGCCTCATTTTTCATTTGTTCGTTATTTCTCTTCCTCGTGTGCAGAACATCCTCTATACTTACGTCGTTTCTATACATTAATATACTGCGTGGTCATTGCAGTTAAATTGTATGTATATATATATATATATAATATATATATATATATATATATATGTATATATACTGTATATATATTATATATATATATATATATATATATATATATATATATATATATATAGGTATATATATATATATATATATATAGATATATATATATATATATATATATATATATATTATACATATATATATATATATATATATATATATATATATAATATATATATATATATATATACAGTATATATACATATATATACATATCTATATATATATATATATATATATATATATATATATATATATATATATATACATATCTATATATATTATATTATATATATAGATATGTATATATTATATATATATATATATATATATATATATATATATATAGATATTATATATATGTATATATTGTATATATATATATATATATATTTAATATATATATATATATATATATATATATATATATAATATATATATAGGGTGTCCCGTAAGTCTGGACCCATAGGGAAAAATAATAAAATTAAAAAATAGTCCAAAAATTTATTACATAATCTGTTCAAAGTGTCCGCCGTTGTGTCGCACACATAGTTGAAGACGCAATCTCCACTGCGACAGCACTTTCTGGGGCCTCGCCTAACAGAATAGTTAGGCGAGGAGGCGGTGTTATGTTGTATATCAAAGATAATATTGCGAACGTTATAGAAGTAAAGCACTCAATTCCAGAACCGATAGATTCGACTATAGCAGAACTTAAATTCAACGATTTCAAACTTCTTGTTGCGGTTATATATAGGCCCCCAAATCAAACAGCTGCTACGGACGAAGCGTTATATCGTGAACTAAAGAGAATAATCGTAGTGAGCAGGCTTTAGTTATGGTGACTTTAATTGCGCCAACGTGAATTACGATACAATGCAGGGAGACGCGGAAGGTAATCGTTTAGTTAATTTTCTCGAGGATAGCTTTCTTATTCAAAAGGTTGGGGAACCTACGAGGTTGGACAGTATTTTAGATTTAGTAATAACTACGGATGATAGGCTAATTACTGATCTTCAAGTAATAGAACCGTTGAGCAATAGCGATCACAATATGGTAGAGTTTGTCCTCTCAGTAAGTCACTCGAAACCAACTAACTCGACTAAAATTCCTAGCTTCCAGCACGCAGACTTTAGTAAATTTCGAATAAATTTTCACACGTCAATAGGGAAAACGTAATGGGGAACTCCAACGCAAAACTAATGTGGGAATCGTTCGTAAAGGTATTTAGGACTATAAATGAGGAATGTGTACCGTACAAAATTAAGCGTGCGAAAGTAAACAACAAGCCCTTGTGGTTTACTTCTAGAGTAGGAGACATTATAAAGAGTAGAGAGAGGGCTTTAGGCTATACAAGTGCGATAAAGATAATCTGTTGTTACGAAACAACTACATATCTCTAAGGCGTGAAGCTAAAAGTGTAATAAAAAAGTCAAAACGCGAATTTGAAATCTCCATAGCTCGTGACGGTAAAGAAAATCCCAAGCGATTCTTTCAATAGGTCAATAATAGAAATCCAGTAAAAAGTGTCTTAGGTCCATTAAAAAATGGAAATGGAGATCTAGTCTCTGAAAACAAGGAAATGGCTAACTTGCTAAACGAATTTTTTACGTCAGTTTTTACTATAGAAGATGTAACGAATATCCCTTCGGTCATAGACATAATACCTTTTGATAATGGTAATATTTTGGATAATATTGTCGTTTGTGAAGGGGAAGTAATGCGCTATATTGATAAAATGAAAACGCGTAAATCACCGGGTCCGGATTCCATATATCCCATACAACTAAAAGAATTAAAAGATAGCATTGTTGTGCCGCTAACAAGATTTTTAATGCGTCTATTTCTGAGGGGTGCGTACCAGATAATTTCAAGTTAGCAAACGTAACACCTATCTTTAAGAAAGGCGATAAAGGTGCGGCGGAAATTATAGGCCTATCAGTTTAACGTCTGTTGTAGGTAAGCTACTGGAATCAATAATTAGGGATCGTATAGTCGAACACTTAGAAGTGAATAATCTGGTCCGAAATACGCAGCACGGTTTTAGGCGAAACAAATCTTGCTTAACTAATCTTTTAGAATTTTTCCAAAGCGTGGTTAACGTTTACGATAGACATCGGGCGGTTGATGTAGTGTATTTAGATTTTCAAAAAGCGTTTGACACCATGCCGCACAAAAGACTGATTGAAAAAACTAAGGCTCATGGAATCAGGGTTGTAGTAATAAATTGGCTAGAAGAATGGTTGCGAGGTAGGAAACAGAGGGTGGTCGTTGATGGAGCGGAGTCGTGTTGGGCTAATGTAGCGAGTGGCGTTCCTCAGGGTTCTGTATTGGGCCCCTTGCTTTTTCTTATATATATTAACGATTTAGATGTCGGCCTAGTCAGTACAGTTTCAAAGTTTGCGGATGACACGAAGCTGGGTGGTAGGGCAATTAATGACGAAGATAGAGGTAAAATTCAGGAAGATCTGAATAAAATCGTTGATTGGTCAGTCACATGGCAAATGAGATTTAACGTGGATAAGTGCAAAATTATGCATATAGGTTCGCGTAACGGTAATTTTGCGTATAGTATGTCAGGGAAAGATTTAACAAGCGTAGAGCAGGAAAAAGATTTAGGAGTTATAGTCACTGGTGATTTAAAAGTAGCGAAACAAAGTACAGCGGCGGTCAATAAGGCGAACAAAGTGTTAGGTTTTATAGCTCGAAATTTTGAGTACAAATCGCGCGATATTATAGTTCCTCTTTATAAATCATTAGTTAGACCCCATTTGGAGTACGCGGTCCAATTTGGAATCCGCATATGCGCAAAGATATAGACAAAATCGAAAGAGTTCAAAGACGAGCAACTAAGATGATTCCGTCTCTTAGGTCAAAGTCGTACGAGGATAGGCTTAAAGAGTTAAAATTGACTACACTCGAGACTAGGAGGTTAAGGGGTGATCTAATCCAGGTTTTCAAAATTATGAATGGGTTCGATAACGTAGATAGAGATAGCTTTTTCGAAATATCTCAATATAATAGGACTAGAAATAACGGTGTAAGTTGACAAGTAGAAGGTTCGAGACAGCATTGCGAAAAACTTTTTTACGCATAGAATAGTAAATAGCTGGAATAGTTTGCCGGTAGAAGTAATTAGTAGCACGTCTATAAACATGTTTAAGAATCGATTGGACGCGCATGTTGATAGAAAGGTATAGTTTAAGGTAGTAAAATTAAGGCCTTGTGGGGATAGATCCCACAGCTCAACACAAGTGTTGTGGGATATAGGGAGGCAGCGTCTTGGGTTAGGGGATACTGTCTGTCCTTACACACCCCATTTAAAGAGATTCCTCTGCCGAGCGGTGCCCCCCATAGTACTGTGAGGTATTGGAAAACTCATGATCTTCACTTGCCCCACAAACACCTTTAAATGGGAGACCCATAATGGGTGCACACACATTTCTACATTACTGTACAGTCTTTACAGCCACACCTACACTTTTCCTCGTAAGTGTATATATTGTAATGTATATGGTTGTAAATTTGACTTGGTCCGCAATCGATATGAACCGTGACTTAATGGATACCATAATGAAATTGACTGGATTCTTTGGATCTGATATATTTGCATGTCCGTTATATAATAGATATAGAGTGTAACATATTTGTAGATAGTAGTCTATTATGACTTGATCCTCTGGATCGAGAGATTCTATCTTTAGTTTTAAATCGATAATTAATTATTTTTAAAATGATAATGTATATGGTTGTAAATTTTGACTTGGTCCGCAATCGATATGGACCGTGACTTGATGGATACCGTAATGAAATTGACTGGATTCTTTGGATCTGATATATTTGCATGTCCGTTATAAATAGATATAGAATGTAACATATTTGTGGATAGTAGTCTATTATGACTTGCTCCTCTGGACCGAGAGATTCTATCTTTAGTTTTAAACCGATAATTAATTATTTTTAAATTGATAATTATTTAGTTTCGTAAAAATTGGTCGTTGCCAATTTACCCGCAGTTTTTAAATAAGTTTCTTATGTTCTTTGTGGTCGGAACCCACGTAAAATTGTAGTCCCCTCCACCACCACGGAGGACATACAGTTAGGTAGACCAGCCATGAGTGGATCCTAGGGTCTTTGTTGGTCTGAAACATTATAACATTATAACATTATAACACTTGAAAGCCAAAGTGTACGAGGTCAAACATCAGAACATTTTCCACCTTAAAGCACGCATTGTGGAGGCGTGTCAAGAAATTTCTGCGACTGTGATTCAGAAAGTGCTGTCGCAGTGGAGATTGCGTCTTCAACTATGTGTGCGACACAACGGCGGACACTTTGAACAGATTATGTAATAAATTTTTGGACTATTTTGTAATTTTATTATTTTTCCCTATGGGTCCAGACTTACGGGACACCCTGTATATATATAAGTATATATATATATATATATATATATATATATATATATTATATGTATATATGTATATATATATATATATATATATACCCATAATATATATATATACACATATATATATATATATATATATATATGATCAGTCTTTCCTTGTGAACAGACGTGTTTTATCGAGTGTCGAGTGTTATCAATTGAATAAGTGGTTTTCGTTGAAGTGTTTTAAAAAAAAAGTGTTCCGTGCATTCTTAACTAAATTACTTCGTGCTACTTATCATTCATTAACGAATATATTTCATTTATTGACGTTATTCAGTACTGTATTATTTGATCAAACCAAGGCTACTGAACGTGGCTTGCCTTGTTTGGTTTTCAAATCAATCAGAAAACGTGCAGTCATAAGGTTGAAATTCCCTTGGTTTTCCTTTGTTGTTTTTCAAATCTATCAGAATCGTGGTTTCTTAAGGTTCATTTTTCCTTCACACACTACCTGACCTCCAAAAGGGTCACCTACCGTGGGAAAAAAAGGATTAAGTCAGTAAACAGCGACCAGATAAGTTTCATTTAATACTTTTTCTTTAACATTTCTTTCGTCGGTAGCTTAATTATATATTCATTTAGCATAAAATTGTTACAAGAACCTGTTTCTGCGTTTCAAGAACAATTTTGCCGGTTTTCGCAGGTGACGGCACAATAAGCACGCGGTAGACCTACGTTGTAATTTATTAATTTCCAAACGCTCGTTTTTTGTTTTTTTGTTGTTCAACTAATTAAAAGCATGGCACCCCCGTCAAGTACTTGCAGTCGCTGAGAAGGGAAATTTGCTGCTTACGCGTTTACAATGGCTAATAATAATGATCAGTTAGTTTGCAGGTGGTGCTCAAGCAGGGAAGGCTGAGGAACGAGTTAGAACGTGAGAGGGAAGCCAGGGTTAGACTTGAAGAAAGCGTGTTGCTCCTGACGGCAAATTAGAATCCCTTGAGACTCCAGTTACGACCCCTCCTGCCTCAGTTTCTACTAATAATATAAATAGCCCTCTCTCTTCCCTAGTTCCCACCCTTCGTTCGAGTGCGAACTGGAGCCCCATTGAGAAAAGCAAAGACCTGTCTACCAGTAATAACAAGCCATATGTTTTCTGTTTTAGGTTTCGGAGATGCTGATGAACCGGAAATACGACTCGTTGGCGATTCCATGTTCGAGGGCAACTCGAGGAATTCTGTGGGAGAAACCCTCGTCGTAGGCGCCGTTACTGCTACCCTGGTGCAAGGGTGGAGGATATAACTAATAGTGTTGACCATTTTACAGATGGTACCACCGAGGACACAACGTATGTTATTCATGTCGGTACTAATAACGTTTTAAATTCTAGATCGGAAGAACTGCTGGCAAGGTACGGGACTTATTAGAGCGATTAAAGGAGAAACTATAAGATTGTTTTAACAGGTATACTTCCTCGAATTATCCAACGAAGCGATTTCTACAGCAAGGCGACCTATATTAACAATAACTAAAGTCTCTTTGCCAACAGGAAGGAGTGCATTTTGAAAATTTTTTGGAACAGTTTCTACGGCAGGAGGGACTTGTTCCTCGAAGATGGACTTCATCTTAATGAAGTTGGAGCTGCGCGTTTAGGAGACTATTTCATAATACTGTCTCTTCTTTTCAGGCTGTCGTAACTCGAACGGTCCCAGCGTAAATTCCACAAACTTCCCCCGCGCTCGCGAAGGTGTCGCAATTACAAACAATTTGAAGGTTATATCCTTAAATGGTCGTAGCCTACGAAATAAAATAACGAATTTTTTTCCATAATTGCGTGTAAAGACTATGATTTAATTGCGATAAATGAATCGTGGCTTTGGACTGAAACACTTGACTTTGTAGGGGAATATCAAATTAAAGGTTATAGACTTTTTGTTAAAAAACAGAATAGGTAGGCGAGGAGGCGGTGTTATGTTGTATATCAAAGATAATATTGCGAACGTTATAGAAGTAAAGCACTCAATTCCAGAACCGATAGATTCGACTATATCAGAACTTAAATTGAACGATTTCAAACTTCTTGTTCCGGTTATATATAGGCCCCCAAATCAAACAGCTGATACGGACGAAGCGTTATACCGTGAACTAAAGAGATAATCGGTAGTGAGCAGGCTTTATTTATGGGTGACTTCAATTGCGCCAACGTGAATTACGATACAATGCAGGGAGACGCGGAAGTTAATCGTTTAGTTAATTTTCTCGAGGATAGCTTTCTTATTCAAAAGGTTGGGGAACCTACGAGGTTGGACAGTATATTAGATTTAGTAATAACTACGGATGATAGGCTAATTACTGATCTTCAAGTAATAGAACCGTTGAGCAATAGCGATCACAATATGGTAGAGTTTGTCCTCTCAGTAAGTCATCGAAACCAACTAACTCGACTAAAATTCCTAGCTTCCAGCACGCAGACTTTAGTAAATTTCGAAATAAATTTTCACACGTCAATTGGGAAAACGTAATGGGGAACTCCAACGCAAAACTAATGTGGGAATCGTTCGTAACGGTATTTAGGACTATAAATGAGGAATGTGTACCGTACAAAATTAAGCGTGCGAAAGTAAACAACAAGCCCTTGTGGTTTACTTCTAGAGTAGGAGACATTATAAAGAGTAGAGATAGGGCTTATAGGCAACATAAGTGCGATAAAGACAATTTGTTGTTACGAAACAACTACATATCTTTGAGGCGTGAAGCGAAAAGTGTAAAAAAGTCCAAGCGCGAATTTGAAATCTCCATAGCTCGTGACGGTAAAGAAAACCCCAAGCGATTCTTTCAATACGTCATAATAGAAATCCAGTAAAAAGTGTCTTAGGTCCATTAAAAAATGTAAATGGAGATCTAGTCTCTGAAAACAAGGAAATGGCTACCTTGGTAAACGAATTTTTTACGTCAGTTTTTACTATAGAAGATGTAACGAATATCCCTACGGTCATAGACATAATACCTTTTGATAATGGTAATATTTTGGATAATATTGTCGTTAGTGAAGGGGAAGTAATGCGCTATATTGAAAAATGAAAACGCGTAAATCACCGGGTCCGGATTCCATATATCCCATACAACTAAAAGAATTAAAAGATAGCATTGTTGTGCCGCTAACAAGATTTTTAATGCGTCTATTTCTGAGGGGTGCGTACCAGATAATTTCAAGTTAGCAACGTAACACCTATCTTTAAGAAAGGCGATAAAGGTGCGGCGGGAAATTATAGGCCAATCAGTTTAACGTCTGTTGTAGGTAAGCTACTGGAATCAATAATTAGGGATCGTATAGTCGAACACTTAGAAGTGCATAATCTGGTTAGAAATACGCAGCACGGTTTTAGGCGAAACAAATCTTGCTTAACTAATCTTTTAGAATTTTTCCAAAGCGTGGTTGACGTTTACGATAGACATCGGGCGGTTGATGTAGTGTATTTAGATTTTCAAAAAGCGTTTGACACCGTGCCGCACAAAAGATCTCATTGAAAAAACTAAGGCTCATGGAATCAGGGGTGTAGTAATAAATTGGCTAGAAGAGTGGTTGCGAGGCAGGAAACAGAGGGTGGTCGTTGATGGAGCGGAGTCGTGTTGGGCTAATGTAGCGAGTGGCGTTCCTCAGGGTTCTGTATTGGGCCCCTTGCTCTTTCTTATATATATTAACGATTTAGATGTCGGCCTAGTCAGTACAGTTTCAAAGTTTGCGGATAACACGAAGCTGGGTTGTAGGGCGATTAATGACGAAGATAGAGGTAAAATTCAGGAAGATCTGAATAAAATCGTTGATTGGTCAGTCACATGGCAAATGAGATTTAACGTGGATAAGTGCAAAATTTTGCATATAGGTTCACGTAACGGTAATTTTACGTATAGTATGTCAGGGAAAGATTTAACAAGCGTAGAGCAGGAAAAAGATTTAGGAGTTATAGTCACTGGTGATTTAAAAGTAGCGAAACAAAGTACAGCAGCGGTCAATAAGGCGAACAAAGTGTTAGGTTTTATAGCTCGAAATTTTGAGTACAAATCGCGCGATATTATAGTTCCTCTTTATAAATCATTAGTTAGACCCCATTTGGAGTACGCGGTCCAATTTTGGAATCCGCATATGTGCAAAGATATAGACAAAATCGAAAGAGTTCAAAGACGAGCAACTAAGATGATTCCGTCTCTTAGGTCAAAGTCGTACGAGGATAGCTTAAGGAGTTAAAATTCACTACTCTCGAGACTAGGAGGTTAAGGGGTGATCTAATCCAGGTTTTTAAAATTATAATGGGTTTGATAACGTAGATAGAGATAGCTTTTTCGAAATATCTCAATATAATAGGACTAGAAATAACGGGTGTAAGTTGACAAGTAGAAGGTTCGAGACAGCAGTTGCGAAAAACTTTTTTACGCATAGAATAGTAAATAGCTGGAATAGTTTGCCGGTAGAAGTAATTAGTAGCACGTCTATAAACATGTTTAAAAATCGATCAGACGCGCATGTTGATAGAAAGGGTATAGTTTAAGGTAGTAAAATTAAGGGTTTGTGGGGATAGATCCCACAGCTCAACACAAGTGTTGTGGGATATAGGGAGGCAGCGTCTTGGGTTAGGGGATACTCTCTGTCCTTACACACCCCATTTAAAGAGATTCCTCTGCCGAGCGGTGCCCCCCATAGTACTGTGAGGTATTGAAAAACTCATGATCTTCACTTGCCCCACACACACCTTTAAATGGGAGACCCATAATGGGTGCACACACATTTCTACATTACTGTACAGTCTTTACAGCGGACACCTACACTTTTCCTCGTAAGTGTAATATTGTAATGTATATGGTTGTAAATTTTGACTTGGTCCGCAATCGATATGGACCGTGACTTGATGCATAACGTAATGAAATTGACTGGATTCTTTGGATCTGATATATTTGCATGTCCTTTATAAATAGATATAGAGTGTAACATTTGTGGATAGTAGTCTATTATGACTTGATCCTCTGGATCCAGAGATTCTATCTTTAGTTTTAATCGATAATTAATTAGCTTTAAATTGATAATTATCTAGTTTCGTAAAAATTGGTCGTTGCCATTTACCGGCAGTTTTTACATAAATTTCTTATGTTCTTGTGGTTCGGAACCCACGTAAAATGTAGGTCCCCTCCGCCACCACGGAGGACATACACAATACACGATTACGAACACAGTTAGGTAGACCAGCCATGAGTGGATCCTAGGGTCTTTGTTGGTCTGAAACATTATAAACATTATAACATTATATGTGTATATATATATATATATATATATATATATATATATATATATATACATAAATGTTATAATGTTATAATGTTTCAGACCAACAAAGACCTATGTATGTACGTGTGTGTATTCATTTTTACATAAGGACCAAAATCGCCCAAAGCGAGTTTGGATAAAATTTTTGATTTGCTTTCTACTTTGCCAAATAATTGGTGACCTTTTGTTTTTTTAAATCTCATAATCATTTTTTAGATTTCGCTTAATAAGGAATCGTGTTTAAGCTTTGTAATGTTCATATTTTGTATACATTCCTTTCGTTATAAAAGATGAGATCATGTCTTGCCTAAGCATTAAAATTGTACATCTTAAACCTTAAAATTTTACTCATATGCATATTTTAGTGTAAAGATGCATAGTCCGATTTCCACTTTTAGTTAACTTGGCAGATCATGATAACATCAGATTGAAAAGTCGCGGTTTAAGATAAAAATATGGTTTCGTCTTCAAATATTTTGTTTACTCGTTCAAGCCTAACCACAGCTAAAATTTACTTATTTTCGAATATTGTGCAAAAATAATACAGCCATTTTAGCATTTAATAATAATGATGTTAGCAGTTTTTGGGTATATAAACCCACTAAAAATATTCCATTGGCATTCAGAAGCTAATTCAGAGGCTGAGCACTACCTGTACATTTTAGCAGTAAATTTACAGTTGAAGATAGTTTTTATCTTATCGTTCGAGCCTTGCTCTCTTCAGAAGAACTTAGTCATTAAACTTTCCGGATACGCTATAAGAAGAATCCGGAACCTTCAGCATTTTTAGTAAAGTCTATCAGAGTCCTCCGAGCCATTATATGTGTATATATATACACATTATATGTGTGTATATATATATATATATATATATATATATATATATATATATATATACATATAATGTTATAATGTTATAATGTTTCAGACCAACAAAGACCTATGTATGTACGTGTGTGTATTCATTTTTACATAAGGACCAAAATCGCCCAACGCGAGTTTGGATAAAATTTTTGATTTGCTTTCTACTTTGCCAAATAATTGGTGACCTGTTGTTTTTTTAAAATCTCATAATCATTTTTTTAGATTTCGCTTAATAAGGAATCGTGTTTAAGCTTTGTAATGTTCATTTGTATACATTCCTTTCGTTATAAAAGATGAGATCATGTCTTGCCTAAGCATTAAAATTGTACATCTTAAACCTTAAAATTTACTCATATGCATATTTTAGTGTAAAGATGCATAGTCCGATTTCCACTTTTAGTTAACTTGGCAGATCATGATAACATCAGATCTGAAAAGTCGCGGTTTAAGATAAAAATATGGTTTCGTCTTCAAATATTTTGTTTACTCGTTCAAGCCTTACCACAGCTAAAAATTTACTTTATTTTCGAATATTGTGCAAAAATAATACAGCCATTTTAGCATTTAATATAATGATGTTAGCAGTTTTTGGGTATATAAACCCACTAAAATATTCCATTGGCATTCAGAAGCTAATTCAGAGGCTGAGCACTACCTGTACATTTTAGCAGTAAATTTACAGTTGAAGATAGTTTTTATCTTATCCTTCGAGCCTTGCTCTCTTCAGAAGAACTTAGTCATTAAACTTTCCGGTACGCTATAAGAAGAATCCGGAACCTTCAGCATTTTTAGTAAGTCTATCAGAGTCCTCCGAGCCACTATAGAAGAACTCGGAGAGTAATATAGAAGAAAACTACTGCAAGTCACATATCCGTTGCTGCCACCTAACTAGAACCCCCGTCGACTTCGAACCACCCCGGGCCATAGACGGAGTGGTTAACAACTGGCGACCCTTTAACCAGGATCTTCACCCTTCCGCTGAACCTTCGACTCCAGGATTCTTCCAGTCTTCCAGACCCTGGAACCAGAACCAACACCCAGTTGACCGGCGTGTCACGACTTCTAGTTCGTCACATCCACCCTTGAACCGGTGCGTCACGACTCCAAGTTCTCCACGCCTAGTTTTCATCCAAGAACAAGTGGCCAGCAAGACACGTCTTCAGGACACGTCTCTAAGGATTTCGCCGTAGGAATCTTGTTAAGTACAAAACTCTTTTTTAAATAATTCTAAACATTTGAAAAGTCATTATTATTAACAGTTAATATTTATATTGAGCCAGAATTAACACAAAACACAGTGAACACTTCAGACACCAGTGATACATTTTTTATTGAAAACAGTATTTCACAGAATTATTGTCACAGAATTATTGTCACAGATTTTCACAGTTATTGTCACATTATTTTCAGTTATTTTCAAGTTATTTTCAGTTATTTTTACTATTCTAGTTAGTATAGTATAATTTTATTTAATGTACCAAACATAGTATTACCATACCTTCACGTACATTCGAGTGAAATTTTGTTTACATTTTTATTTTTGTTTGCAATCTTTTCAAATTTTCCCCTAGTTAGGCAAATTGTTGTGCATTTATTTTTAGATAGTGTAGTTAGGAAAACCCCTTAAGTGATCATTCCATAAATTAAGATCGGTCAAGCAGACCTAATTAGAACACATTAATAAGTACCTTCACATATGAGCGATTCAGACGGTGCGCTTTCTGACATCGAAAATTTACCTACACCCATTTTTCCACCTACCCCGCGCCCTTCAAACATACTCCCAAACACACAAGCCAATATGTCTCAGTCTCAAACCCCCGCCCCAGCATACATTAACTTAGGCAGACTAGTAAACCTTCCTCATACTGTTTTAATTTTTAAGGGGACCATAGATAATCGTTTTGTTGAACCACGCGTAAGACCTTGGGTTGAATCTTTAGAGCAACATTTCTTACGCGAAAATATTACCGATAATGATATAAAAATTAGGGAAGCAAAAAGATTTATCGACCCGAAAGAAGGGAATGCTCATGACACAGTCACTTACGTCCCATCAATTAGCGAAGCTACAACATGGGACGATTTTAAACAAAACTTATTAGAATTTTTTAAAGAAATAACCCTTGCACAACCCTTAGCCACGTTAGAAGCAGTCTTCCAAGCTAAATGGAAGAAAGAGGAACACGAAGATTTAAACAATTTTATTACACGTACACATAAACTTGTAGGAGAAGCCCTCCGGGCCGCAGAAAATGCATGTGGCATAACTTTCACTTCGAAACAAAGAAATCTAATAGTAGCCACAACCATTTACCAAAACCTACCCGGAGCACCTAAAAAAAAGTTTCAGGAGTTTTTAAATGTTGACAAACCTGTAAGTGTAGCCATAAACAAAACACGGGAACATTACCCCGATTTAGCAAACCAAACTACCGAAAGGGTAGAGAAACCCCTGTACATTATATTCAGCAGCAGCAGCCACAACACCAACAACAACCCTATAAATCGAGGCCAATGCAGGGAACACCCAGAAACAAGCCCCCCAAACCCAGAATACACGCCCTCCTCCACAGTGTTTTAACTGCGATAGTTTGGGCACATGATAAGTCAATGTAATTACCCCTCGTATTGCTCCCACTGTCACGAACATGGTCATCGCCGTGGCGATCGCCAAAAGTGTGCTGATAAAGCCCCTGCAGGGTATAGACCCCACTTTCAGAAACCAAACCAACCACGTTCCCAAAACGTATCCCAAAAGTCATCCAATCCCCAGAAACCAGTCCATTCCCAGCCTCAGTCGAACTACCAACCCAATAGATCACGACCACAGGGTCAACCACACTCTTACCCCATGTACAAACCTCAGTACAACCAGCAAGGTCAACTAGTTCGGTACGTAGAAGTACCCGTGGAGGAATCATTTTCCCCAGAGAACAGTTTTCAAGAACACCCTCCAGCGTATGATATCCCGTAGAATATGACCCAGGTCCTCCCATAGAAGACCATTCGAGCCCTTTTTTAGACCCTACATTGGAGGCGGCAGTTCAACCTCCTCCCCCTAAATTACAGTAATGAACCCAGATACGCACACAAACTCCCCATCAGGATAATAGGTGCGGACCTCCTAGATTTAATAATAAATTGTAGCACCGATAACCAAGATTTAACTGCTCTCCTAGATACAGGAGCACACGCGACGTTAATTAAGAAACAATGTGTAGATGAATTACTAGAGAGTACAAATTACAAATATGAACTTAAGGCACCATCCTGCCAACTCAGAGGAGTTACGGGCACACCCATATACATACGGAGAAATTGAGTTATATTTAGAAGTTGGAAACGCGGTATACCCCGCGAAATGTTGTATAGTGGACACAGTCGCCACCTTTCAGACAGACATCCTACTAGGTATGGATTTTTTTAACCGGAATCAATGGGAGATTTACCCAGCCGGAAAGTTAGTAAAGTGTCGAAATAGGACACACCATCTCCGCGAGAATGACAGACAACTTAATGCTAATAGACTTAGCCAGTTCAGATTTCCGAAAGAAATAGGAAACCCCCTCCACTTGATAGCAGATCAAGTCAGCCGGTTGCATCCAGAGGGACAACCGCTCCAGAAATCAGACCCCAGGGTAATCAGTTCCAGTTGTTGAATCCAGTTGGATCAACACAGTCAGTTTCCAGTCAGTCAGTTTCCAGTCAGTCAGTTTCCAGTCAGTCAGTTTCCAGTCAGCCAGTTTCCAGTCAGCCAGTTTCCAGTCAGCCAGTTTCCAGTCAGCCAGTTTCCAGTCAGCCAGCTTCAGTTCAGCCAATAAGGCAAATTTTAGTCGCCGAACCAGAATCAGATTCACAATTTTTCATATGCCCTACCGAGCATATAACAGTAGCACCTTATGAGAAGATTTGTTTCCTAGCAAAAGTAGTTAACAGTCAAGGAAAATTATTAGAGTCAGAGCGTACTCTGATTACAGAGAAAAGTAATTTCAAAAGAGATGTTCTTATTGCCCAAGTCCTTAGTCAGAGTCAGAATTCAGCTATCCCTGTTGTTTGTTTAAACAAAGGAAAAAGTCCTATAGAATTAACTTCAAATCAGAAAATAGGAACTGTTTCCACAGTAGAAGTAGATTCAGATTTCCCCATCAGTATGATAAATCGTGTTTCCAGTTCCTTAGAATTAAATCCTTCATATTAAAAGAAGAATATAAGAAATGTCTGGAGCACTCCCTTCAGGAGTCACCAGCTTTACAGGATCCCAAACTAATGGAATCACTTCTCGATTTCCTGATAAGAAATAGAGATGTGATTGCCCTAAAAGGAGATCCTCTGGGCCGAACTAATTTGGTCCCTTTTGAAATCAAGTTGGAACCCAATTCCAAACCCATTTTCATTCCTCCCTATCGGGTTCCACATTCCCAGTTAGTCACTATTGAGGAACACATCAAGGACATGTTGGAGCAGGATGTCATTCAGCCTTCAGCTAGTCCCTGGTCCGCTCCTATGATTCTCGTCTCCAAAAAGGACGGAACATCTCGCCCTTGTATAGATTTTAGACGCCTGAACAACATTACCATCCCAGACCGTTTCCCGATTCCAAACATGCAGGAAACAATTCTGAACGTAGGGAAAGCGAACTTCTTTTCATCCCTCGATTTAGCATCGGGTTATTGGCAAATGGAGGTCAGTCCCGAATCTCGGGCATTGACTGCTTTCTCCACTAACCGAGGCCATTACGAATTCCAGGTTTTACCTTTCGGAGTCCGAAATGGGCCTGCTAATTTCTCTAGGTTGATGAATATAGTCCTTTCCGACCTATTAGGTGTCGAAGCTCTCGTTTATCTTGACGATATTATCGTCTACAGTTCGGACATAAAAACACACTTTCAACGCCTTCAGAATGTGCTATCACACTTGAGAAAAGCACACCTTAAACTGAAGCTTGCAAAGTGCAATTTTTTACAAGAATCCCTGGTATACCTAGGATTCCTACTCTCGTCCACAGGAATTAAACCTGATCCAGCCAAACTCGAAGCCCTGGAAAGGTACCCTGTACCCAAGACCATCGACGACGCCCGTGCATTTATTGGTTTTGTCGGATTCTATCGGAACTTTATCCCCCAATTTTCGAATATTGCTAAACCCATTACTAATTTGTTCCAGAAAAATTCGAAATTTAACTGGGAATCCGATCACCAACATGCCTTTGAAACTTTAATTAATAAACTAACCTGTCATCCCATTTTACAATATCCTGATTACACAAGACCCTTCATCATAGCCACAGATGCTTCCTCCTATGGACTAGGAGCCGTCCTGTTACAGGACGTAGACGGTGTGGAATTACCCATTGCTTATGCCAGTCAACTTCTCTCTGCACCTCAACGGAATTATTCCACTACGGACCGAGAGGCCCTAGCGGTATATTGGGCTTTGAAAAAATTCCGAAATATCGTCTATGGCTACGATGTAACCATCAAGACTGATCATAAGCCACTCACGTACCTCTTCAAGGACAAGCTACTTGAAGGACGATTGAGTAGATGGGCTCTGTTGATTCAGGACTTTGCAGCGAAAATCGTATACAAACCGGGAAAACTGCAAGTTATTCCAGACGGATTGTCGAGACTCAAGCCCGACGCCCAAGTGAATAAAATAGGAATTCTTCCTGTGTTCGACTACGAGTGTCTGCAATACTCCCAACAACAGGACCAACACACCCAGAACCTTCGGGCGCGCCTGGAACAAAAGGAACCATCGAAGGTAAAAGAACAGTACAACCTCAAAGATGGGCTCGTACATTTCAGGAACGAAGATGGAAACGACCTCGTGGAGATACCAAAGGATCTCGTCGATATAGCCATTGGACTTTGTCACGACTCACCTTTGTATGGACACATGGGGCCGGATCGCACCATCAAGAGTCTTTTGGAGCGATACCACTTTCCCGAGATGAACAAAAAGGTACAAGAATACATCGCCGAATGTCCGTCGTGTTTAAAGCATAAGGGCAACGTACCATCCACAGCTCCGATGCATAAATATCCAGTATGCCAAAGGCCCTGGCAAAGAACTGGAATGGATATACTGGGACCATTTCCCAAAACGTCAAAGGGAAATCAGTACCTCATTGTGTTTACGGACCACTTCTCGCGTTACAGCGAAGTAGCCGCCATTCCAGACCAGACCTCGGAAACTGTGGCAAGAGCCCTAGTGGAACGCGTCATCCAAAATCATACCACTCCTTCCATCCTAATCTCGGATAACGCCCTTAGTTTCACTTCCAAACTGTTCGAGTCACTCTGTAACATGTGTAAAATTAAAAATACACACATTGTGGCATACCATCCGCAGGCAAACGGCTTAGTGGAAAGGCACAATCGAAAGATCTTGGAAGCCCTGCGCCACGTTGTCGATGCATCCTCCCGTACATGGGATGATTCCCTTCCCATGGTACAAACAGCCATCAACAATGGCTATAATGTGTCCATCGGGGACACCCCTCATTTCGTCCTCTATCACTACGACAAGCGTCTACCTTTTGATTTGCCCGACCAAACCGACCCGGCAGTTCTAACATCTTCCGAAATGGCAGAAGCAAATCAGCAACTAGCTGAACGATCTTTCAAGATTTTTGACATAATCCGCTATGCCCTCGACCAACGAAACCAACAGATGGAGCAAGAGCAACATAGGCGTCATCCCCGTCAACGGACTATAATCGTCGGTATGCGATGTTATCTGAAGAGCGTGAAACCGCCAGGTGCTCATCGCAAATTATACCCAAAATGGGATGGCCCATATAGGATTATGAAAAACCTCGGAAAAAATCGTTATGAAATCCTCGACCTCCGGGATCATTCCAAACTAAAGATCATTCACGCTGACAATTTGAAGATAGCTTCCGAACAACACCTTCCCAAAAAACAGCTGCCAGGCGTTCGAGCCGCCTATCCTTCAAAAGGTCAAGATATTAACAAATCGGGCAGGGATCAAAAAAACTGAAGTGGTCACCGCGGGAACCGCTACCCATGACGAAGATTGGTACCTCGTAATACCACCAGTACTCGAGGCAATCTCTGAACAAGAGGAGGCCCCAGAGCCAAGCGTCCCATCGGACCCAGACCCTGGAGAAACCCCTTCGAGAGGATCACTCAGTGGAACTCCACCATCTCCTCCAACTCCACCATCTCCTCTGTCACCACCCTCGCCGATTGATGATCGACGCACGGACCCTACATACCGCCCGCAAATGCATCACCCACGTGAACTAGAACCTTCACATAAGAAACGAACCCGCTCAGAATCCGAGCTCAACGGTCGACCCCCATTGCCACCAAAACGAGGCCGACCCCTTCGCCCACAAACACAAGTATCCACACAAGTATCCACACAACTACCCCCAGCTCCGTATAACTTAAGGCGTAGAAATGAATAAAATTGTCCCCCTTATAATTTTCCAAATTATTTACTCTTGTAGACCTAGCATTAAAATTTCTACCGGAGTTGTTATAGAAAAACTTGCAGAAGGTAAATTTTTGAAAGGGCACGCAGACCTTTATATAAATTTGCAACCCCCTGCTAGAATTAAAATCAATCTCCTTCAGATACAAACCCAATTAAAAACGTTTGAAAGTAAAGTCCAGAATTCTTTCCAAGGAAAAGATCAGATTAGTCGCGTTCTGTTAGAAAATACCCTCGAAAATATTCAAACTACAGCACGCGCCCTATCAGAAATATTAGCCTTACCATGGATACAAACTGAAACTAAAAATTCAGAAAACTTTAACCAAAGAAGTAAAAGGGGACTGATAGATATAGGAGGGAAACTGTTCAAAGGTTTATTCGGATTAGCAACCGAAGAAGATATTAAAAGAATTGAACTTAAATTGAATCTCTTCGCGCGAAATCGACAATATAATGGACACATGTTAGAACAAACTATTAGGTCATTACACGAAAACAATCGCTTCCTCCACTCCCTTTCGGACAGATTCACATACCTTGAATCCATGTTAGCTCAATACAAAGAACACAAAAGATATCTAGAATTAATAGAGATAATGAACCTACAAGTAACCCTAATCGATAAATACTTACAACGAATAACTACGATTCATTCCAAGGTTTTGCGTGCAACCCAGCTAGCCCATGGAAAAATCACTCTTTCCACCCTAATACCATGGGAAATACTTCAGTCCTTGATTCACACCGCCCAGTCACAATTAAAATTATCACCCATATTCCCACTCAACCACACTAATTACCCTCAATTTCTAGAATACACCTGGACTGTACATGGACCACGCCCCTACACATACCTCATAATTATACCATTTTTCGATGTCCTCACTTATGACGTATATAAATTTCACCCTTTCCCAACACCCTACCAAAATAACTCTAATGTCTATCGATTGTATTTACCCACCGTACCACCTTACCTTTTCCTCACCAAAGATCTATCAGCTTATTCTATGATGTCAGATAGCGACGTCCGGCATTGCCGATTCCCGCAACCAAATAAACAACTCGTCTGCCCTCCACTCAAACCAGTTATTCTTCCAACTACTAGGTCTTGCTTTATCGATTTAATTCGTGACCGGCATGCCCCCGTATGTTCATTTAAAAAATTTCATTCCCCTAAAACCATCCAACTACGAATTGGACCAGACATCTGGGTTTCTTCGCGAACAGGACTGCCGCTACTCTCGAGTGTCCATCGAATTATTCCCTCATTACAATCCCTATGGTTATTCGGCTACCAATTGGTTGCTCCTTGCGTTCAAAAGCCCTCCAAATATACAACCCGTATAAGGTTACCCTTAATAACTCATACCCATTCCCGTCGCAAATTAAATTTAAACCCGTCATAGAGATCTTAAATCTCTCCATAAAACCTGTAACCATCCTACCCGAACTACATGCCCCTGAATGGAATGATCAATTGAGCCGGTTTAAAATTTCGGATGATAACCAAAATAACCTCTTACAAATACTACAACCGGTAACCATTTTCTCAACATCTGCCGTTAGTATCATTATTGTATGTGCTATTATCCTCGGTATATTTGTGGTGAAAAGATCATTCTGGGAACAAAGAAAACCAAGTGACACGGAACATGAAACTATTTATGCACGACCAAGAGTGCGTACCCAGACCACGTGAACTAGACTTAACCACCCGACTTATGTTGTATATATAAATCTGTATTATAAAACCATAGTTATCATCTAGTTAGCATTAGTTAGGATGTTACATTATTATATTAATATCATTCTAGAGGGAGAGCCCTGTAAAAATGAACCATAAATAATTCCCATATTCCTATATATCTTATTCTTCATGTAATTCTTGTATTCATTTATATAGTTCTTGTATCCATTTAAGAAAAAGTATCCATTTTAAAAATTCATGTGTTATATGGTTCATGTATTTAATAATCCTGTATATTCTTATATATTTAACTTTATATAATGCCTATACTCATATGTATGTACGTGTGTGTATTCATTTTTACATAAGGACCAAAATCGCCCAACGCGAGTTTGGATAAAATTTTGATTTGCTTTCTACTTTGCCAAATAATTGGTGACCTGTTGTTTTTTAAAATCTCATAATCATTTTTTTAGATTTCGCTTAATAAGGAATCCTGCTTAAGCTTTGCAATGTTCATATTTTGTATACATTCCTTTCGTTATAAAAGATGAGATCATGTCTTGCCTAAGCATTAAAATTGTACATCTTAAACCTTAAAATTTCTCATATGCATATTTTAGTGTAAAGATGCATAGTCCGATTTCCACTTTTAGTTAACTTGGCAGATCATGATAACATCAGATCTGAAAAGTCGCGGTTTAAGATAAAAATATGGTTTCGTCTTCAAATATTTTGTTTACTCGTTCAAGCCTTACCACAGCTAAAAATTTACTTTATTTTCGAATATTGTGCAAAAATAATACAGCCTTTTTAGCATTTAATAATAATGATGTTAGCAGTTTTTGGGTATATAAACCCACTAAAAATATTCCATTGTCATTCAGAAGCTAATTCAGAGGCTGAGCACTACCTGTACATTTTAGCAGTAAATTTACAGTTGAAGATAGTTTTTATCTTATCCTTCGAGCCTTGCTCTCTTCAGAAGAACTTAGTCATTAAACTTTCCGGATACGCTATAAGAAGAATCCGGAACCTTCAGCATTTTTAGTAAGTCTATCAGAGTCCTCCGAGCCACTATAGAAGAACTCGGAGAGTAATATAGAAGAAAACTACTTCAAGTCACACATCCGTTGCTGCCACCTAACTAGAACCCCCGTCGACTTCGAACCACCCGGGCCATAGACGGAGGGGTTAACATATTATATATATTATATATATATTATATATATATATATATTAATTATATATATTATATATATATATATATATTATATATATATATATATATATAATATAATTATATATATTATATATATATAATATATATATATATATATATATATATACACACACAGATACGTATATATATATATATTATATATATATATATTATATATAATGTTATAATGTTATATGTTTCAGACCAACAAAGACCCTAGGATCCACTCATGGCTGGTCTACCTAACTGTGTTCGTAATCGTGTATTGTGTATGTCCTCCGTGGTGGCGGAGGGACCTACAATTTTACGTGGGTTCCGAACCACAAGAACATAAGAAATTTATGTAAAAACCGTCGGTAAATTGGCAACGACCAATTTTAACGAAACTAAATAATTATCAATTTAAAACCAATTAATTATCGATTTAAAACTAAAGATAGAATCTCTGGATCCAGAGGATCTAGTCATAATAGACTACTATTACTATGCAAATATATCAGATCCAAAGAATCTAGTCAATTTCATTACGGTATCCATCAAGTCACGGTCCATATCGATTGCGGACCAATTCAAAATTTACAATCATATACATTACAATATATACACTTACGAGAAAAAGTGTAGGTGTGGCTGTAAAGACTGTACAGTAATGTAGAAATGTGTGTGCACCCATTTTGGGTCTCCCATTTAAAGGTGTTTGTGGGGCAAGTGAAGATCATGAGTTTTTCAATACCTCACAGTACTATGGGGGGCACCGCTCGGCAGAGGAATCTCTTTAAATGGGGTGTGTAAGGACAGAGAGTATCCCCTAACCCAAGACGCTGCCTCCCTATATCCCACAACACTTGTGTTGAGCTGTGGGATCTATCCCCAGAAAGCCTTAATTTTACTACCTTAAACTATACCCTTTCTATCAACATATGCGTCTAATCGATTTTTAAACATGTTTATAGACGTGCTACTAATTACTTCTACCGGCAAACTATTCCAGCTATTTACTATTCTATGCGTAAAAAAGTTTTTCCGCAACTGCTGTCTCGAACCTTCTACTTGTCAACTTACACCCGTTATTTCTAGTCCTATTATATTGAGATATTTCGAAAAAGCTATCTCTATCTACGTTATCGAACCCATTCATAATTTTGAAAACCTGGATTAGATCACCCCTTAACCTCCTATTCTCGAGTGTTGTCAATTTTAACTCCTTAAGCCTATCCTCGTACGACTTTGACCTAAGCGACGGAATCATTTTAGTTGCTCGTCTTTGAACTCTTTCGATTTTGTCTATATCTTTGCGCATATACGGATTCCAAAATTGGACCGCGTACTCCAAATGGGGTCTAACGAATGATTTATAAAGTGGAACTATAATATCGCGCGATTTGTACTCAAAATTTCGAGCTATAAAACTTAACACTTTGTTCGCCTTATTGACCGCTGCTGTACTTTGTTTCGCTACTTTTAAATCACCCGTGACTATAACTCCTAAATCTTTTTCCTGCTCTACGCTTGTTAAATCTTTCCCTGACATACTATACGCAAAATTACCGTTACGTGAACCTATATATATATATATATATATATTATATATTACCGGGTGCGCAAAAGTAACGCCCTTTTCATAATTGTATCTTTATAGTTTTATACAATATAATTTTTTAGTTTTATATTGTATCATTTGTTATTTTTTAGTTTTTACTGAGAAAGTACTTATTATTTTTCTTAAAATGCTGTATTTTACTTAAAAACCTTATTATTTCTCTAAAAATGCTGTACTTGATTTATTTCCTTCAATAAAGAGAATAAACTAAAAAGGGCGTTATTTTTGCCGCACCCGTTTATACGTATATATATATATATGTATATATATATATACATACATATATATACATATCTATATATATATATATATATATATATATATATATATATATATATACAGGGTGTCCCGTTAGTCTGGACCCATAGGGAAAAATATAAAATTACAAAATAGTCCAAAAATTTATTACATAATATGTTCAAAGTGTCCGCCGTTGTGTCGCACACATAGTTGAAGACGCAATCTCCACTGCGACAGCACTTTCTCAATCACAGTCGCAGAAATTTCTTGACACGCCTCCACAATGCGTGCTTTAAGGTGGAAAATGTTCTGAAGTTTGACCTCGTACACTTTGGCTTTCAAGTGGCCCCACAAATAAAAATCATAATAAAAAATAATAAAAAAATAATAATAATAAAATAATAATAACATAATAAAAAAATATATTATAAATCCCTATGGGTCCAGACTTACGGGACACCCTGTATATATATATATATATATATATATATATATATATATATATATATATATATATATGACCAGTCTTTCCTTGTGAACAGACCTGTTTTATCGAGTGTCGAGTGTTATCAATTGAATAAGTGGTTTTCGTTGAAGTGTTTTAAAAAAAAAAGTGTTCCGTGCATTCTTAACTAAATTACTTCGTGCTACTAATCATTCATTAACGAATATATTTCATTTATTGACGTTATTCAGTACTATATTATTTCATCAAACCAAGGCTACTGAACGTGGCTTGCCTTGTTTGGTTTTCAAATCAATCAGAAAACGTGCAGTCATAAGGTTGAAATTCCCTTGGTTTTCCTTTGTTGTTTTTTAAATCTATCAGAATCGTGGTTTCTTAAGGTTCATTTTTCCTTCACACACTACCTGATCTCCAAAAGGGTCACCTACCGTGGGAAAAAAAGGATTAAGTCAGTAAACAGCGACCAGATAAGTTTCATTTAATACTTTTTCTTTAACATTTCTTTCGTCGGTAGCTTAATTATATATTCATTTAGCATAAAATTGTTACAAGAACCTGTTTGTGCGTTTCAAGAACAATTTTGCCGGCTTTCGCAGGTGACGGCACAATAAGCACGCGGTAGACCTACGTTGTAATTTATTAATTTCGAAACGCTCGTTTTTTGTTTTTTTGTTGTTCAACTAATTAAAAGCATGGCACCCCCGTCAAGTACTTGCAGTCGCTGTGAAGGGAAATTTGCTGCTTACGCGTTTACAATGGCTAATAATAATGATCAGTTAGTTTGCAGGTGGTGCTCAAGCATGGAAGTGCTGAGGAACGAGTTAGAACGTGAGAGGGAGGCCAGGGTGAGATTTGAAGAAAGCGTGATGCTCCTGACGGCAAAATTAGAATCCCTTGAGTCTCCAGTTACGACCCCTCATGCCTCAGTTTCTACTAATAATATAAATAGCCCTCTCTCTTACCCTAGTTCCCAACCCTTCGTTCGAGTGCGAACTGGAGCCCCATTGAGAAAAGCAAAGACCTGTCTACCAGTAATAACAAGCAATATGTTTTCTGTTTTAGGTTTCGAAGATGCTGACGAGCAGGAAATACGACTCGTTGGCGATTCCATTGTTCGAGGGCAACTCGAGGAATTCTGTGGGAGAAACCCTCGTCGTAGGCGCCGTTACTGCTACCCTGGTGCAAGGGTGGAGGATATAACTAATAGTGTTGACCATTTTACAGATGGTACCACCGAGGACACAACGTATGTTATTCATGTCGGTACTAATAACGTTTTAAATTCTAGATCGGAAGAACTGCTGGCTAGGTACGGGGACTTATTAGAGCGATTAAAGGAGAAAACTAATAAGATTGTTTTAACAGGTATACTTCCTCGAATTATCCAACGAAGCGATTTCTACAGCAAGGCGACCTATATTAACAATAACCTAAAGTCTCTTTGCCAACAGGAAGGAGTGCATTTTGAAAATTTTTGGAACAGTTTCTACGGCAGGAGGGACTTGTTCCTCGAAGATGGACTTCATCTTAATGAAGTTGGAGCTGCGCGTTTAGGAAGACTATTTCATAATACTGTCTCTTCTTTTCAGGCTGCCGTAACTCGAACGGTCCCAGCGTAAATTCCACAAATTTACCCCGCGCTCGCGAAGGTGTCGCAATTACAAACAATTTGAAGGTTCTATCCTTAAATGCTCGTAGCCTACGAAATAAAATAAACGAATTTTTTTCCTTAATTGCTTGTAAAGACTATGATTTAATTGCGATAAATGAATCGTGGCTTAGCACTGAAACACGTGACTTTGTAGGGAAATATCAAATTAAAGGTTATAGACTTTTTGTTAAAAACAGAATAGGTAGGCGAGGAGGCGGTGTTATGTTGTATATCAAAGATAATATTGCGAACGTTATAGAAGTAAAGCACTCAATTCCAGAACCGATAGATTCGACTATAGCAGAACTTAAATTGAACGATTTCAAACTTCTTGTTGCGGTTATACAGTATATAGGCCCCCAAATCAAACAGCTGATACGGACGAAGCGTTATATCGTGAACTAAAGAGAATAATCGGTAGTGAGCAGGCTTTAGTTATGGGTGACTTTAATTGCGCCAACGTGAATTACGAAACAATGCAGGGAGACGTGGAAGTTAATCGTTTAGTTAATTTTCTCGAGGATAGCTTTCTTATTCAAAAGGTTGGGGAACCTACGAGGTTGGACAGTATTTTAGATTTAGTAATAACTACGGATGATAGGGTAATTACTGATCTTCAAGTAATAGAACCGTTGAGCAATAGCGATCACAATATGGTAGAGTTTGTCCTCTCAGTAAGTCACTCGAAACCAACTAACTCGACTAAAATTCCTCACTTCCAGCACGCAGACTTTAGTAAATTTCGAAATAAATTTTCACACGTCAATTGGGAAAACGTAATGGGGAACTCCAACGCAAAACTAATGTGGGAATCGTTCGTAACGGTATTTAGGACTATAAATGAGGAATGTGTACCGTACAAAATTAAGCGTGCGAAAGTAAACAACAAGCCCTTGTGGTTTACTTCTAGAGTACGAGACATTATAAAGAGTAGAGATAGGGCTTATAGGCAACATAAGTGCGATAAAGACAATTTGTTGTTACGAAACAACTACATATCTCTGAGGCGTGAAGCTAAAAGTGTAATAACAAAGTCCAAGCGCAAATTTGAAACCTCCATAGCTCGTGACGGTAAAGAAAACCCCAAGCGATTCTTTCAATACGTCAATAATAGAAATCCAGTAAAATGTCTTAGGTCTATTGAAAAATGTAAATGGAGATCTAGTCTCTGAAAACAAGGAAATGGCTACCTTGTTAAACGAATTTATTACGTCAGTTTTTACTATAGAAGATGTAACGAATATCCCTACGGTCATAGACATAATACCTTTTGATAATGGTAATATTTTGAATAATATTGTCGTTAGTGAAGGGGAAGTAATGCGCTATATTGATAAAATGAAAACGCGTAAATCACCGGGTCCGGATTCCATATATCCCATACAACTAAAAGAATTAAAAGATAGCATTGTTGTGCCGCTAACAAAGATTTTTAATGCGTCTATTTCTGAGGGGTGCGTACCAGATAGTTTCAAGTTAGCAAACGTAACACCTATCTTTAAGAAAGGCGATAAAGGTGCGGCGGGAAATTATAGGCCAATCAGTTTAACGTCTGTTGTAGGTAAGCTACTGGAATCAATAATTAGGGATCGTATAGTCGAACACTTAGAAGTGCCTAATCTGGTTAGAAATACGCAGCACGGTTTTAGGCGAAACAAATCTTGCTTAACTAATCTTTTAGAATTTTTCCAAAGCGTGGTTGACGTTTACGATAGACATCGGGCGGTTGATGTAGTGTATTTAGATTTTCAAAAAGCGTTTGACACCGTGCCGCACAAAAGACTCATTGAAAAAACTAAGGCTCATGGAATCAGGGTGTAGTAATAAATTGGCTAGAAGAGTGGTTGCGAGGCAGGAAACAGAGGGTGGTCGTTGATGGAGCGGAGTCGTGTTGGGCTAATGTAGCGAGTGGCGTTCCTCAGGGTTCTGTATTGGGCCCCTTGCTTTTTCTTATATATATTAACGATTTAGATGTCGGCCTAGTCAGTACAGTTTCAAAGTTTGCGGATGACACGAAGCTGGGTGGTAGGGCGATTAATGACGAAGATAGAGGTAAAATTCAGGAAGATCTGAATAAAATCGTTGATTGGTCAGTCACATGGCAAATGAGATTTAACGTTGATAAGTGCAAAATTTTGCATATAGGTTCGCGTAACGGTAATTTTGCGTATAGTATGTCAGGGAAAGATTTAACAAGCGTAGAGCAGGAAAAAGATTTAGGAGTTATAGTCACTGGTGATTTAAAAGTAGCGAAACAAAGTACAGCAGCGGTCAATAAGGCGAACAAAGTGTTAGGTTTTATAGCTCGAAATTTTGAGTACAAATCGCGCGATATTATAGTTCCTCTTTATAAATCATTAGTTAGACCCCATTTGGAGTACTCGGTCCAATTTTGGAATCCGCATATGCGCAAAGATATAGACAAAATCGAAAGAGTTCAAAGACGAGCAACTAAGATGATTCCGTCTCTTAGGTCAAAGTCGTACGAGGATACGCTTAAGGAGTTAAAATTGACTACTCTCGAGACTAGGAGGTTAAGGGGTGATCTAATCCAGGTTTTCAAAATTATGAATGGGTTTGATAACGGAGATAGAGATAGCTTTTTGGAAATATCTCAATATAATAGGACTAGAAATAACGGGTGTAAGATGACAAGTAGAAGGTTCGAGACAGCAGTTGCGAAAAACTTTTTTACGCATAGAATAGTAAATAGCTGGAATAGTTTGCCGGTAGAAGTAATTAGTAGCACGTCTATAAACATGTTTAAAAATCGATTAGACGCGCATGTTGATAGAAAGGGTATAGTTTAAGGTAGTAAAATTAAGGGTTTGTGGGGATAGATCCCACAGCTCAACACAAGTGTTGTGGGATATAGGGAGGCAGCGTCTTGGGTTAGGGGATACTCTCTGTCCTTACACACCCTATTTAAAGAGATTCCTCTGCCGAGCGGTGCCCCCCATAGTACTGTGAGGTATTGAAAAACTCATGATCTTCACTTGCCCCACAAACACCTTTAAATGGGAGACCCATAATGGGTGCACACATTTCTACATTACTGTACAGTCTTTACAGCCACACCTACACTTTTCCTCGTAAGTGTATATATTGTAATGTATATGGTTGTAAATTTTGACTTGGTCCGCAATCGATATGGACCGTGACTTGATGGATACCGTAATGAAATTGACTGGATTCTTTGGATCTGATATATTTGCATGTCCGTTATAAATAGATATAGAGTGTAACATTTGTGGATAGTAGTCTATTATGACTTGATCCTCTGGATCCAGAGATTCTATCTTTAGTTTTAAATCGATAATTAATTAGTTTTAAATTGATAATTATTTAGTTTCGTAAAAATTGGTCGTTGCCAAATTACCGGCAGTTTTTACATAAATTTCTTATGTTCTTGTGGTTCGGAACCCACGTAAAATTGTAGGTCCCTCCGCCACCACGGAGGACATACACAATACACGATTACGAACATAGTTAGGTAGACCAGCCATGAGTGGATCCTAGGGTCTTTGTTGGTTTGAAACATTATAACATTATAACATTATATATATATACTGTATATATATATATATATATATACTGTATATATATATATATATACTGTATATATATATATATATATATACTGTATATATATATACATATAAACTGTATATATAGATATACTATATGTACAGTGCCCGCGAAAAGTATCCGATCACCCTTGAAATTTGTATTTTTTACATAAAAAACAATGTTTAAATGTATACTAACCTTATATTAGTATTTTGTCATCTGTCCTTTGGTTTGGATGACTTGTTCTAGACGTTTTGGCATGGATTTAATCAAGTTTTGACAAACTTCCACTGATATTTCCTTGCACCATACCTTTTTGATGGCCTCTTGTAATTTTTCGACTGAGCCAGTGTCGTGGCATTCAACCTTATTTTTTATTATTAGCCACAGATTTTCTATCGGATTGAGATCTGGACTATTACCAGGCCAATCCAAAATATCAAATTTATTGTCAGTAATCCATTTTGTCACTATTTTTGCCCTGTGACATGGTGCACCATCATGCATGTATGTTTTTGTCCTTTGGATTGCCATTGCCATTGGAAGTTTATCCTGTAGCATTGCTAAATACCGTGCACCATTCATAGTTGTGTTCTTCGGAAGAAAATATAAGTTTCCACGCCCATAGTAACCGAAACAACCCCAAACCATCACACTTGGAGGGTGTTTCATTGTCTTTAGGGTGTATTTAGGGTCCATCCTATTTGAGCCAATAGGCCGGCGAACCTTTTTTGGACAACTTCTGAATGTCAAAAATGTCGACTCATCGCTAAATAAAACCTTCTTCCAGTCATCAACAGTCCAATGAATGTATTTTTTACAAAATGCGACACGTTTTTTACGCATTTTTTCATTAATGAACGGTTTCTTAGCAGCATGGCGAGATGGTAATCCGAGTTCTTTTTGGAGCCGCTCCTGGATAGTTCGTTCAGAAACATCAGATAACAAATTATTCATATTAAATTTTATTTCTTTCGCAGTTATTGTTGGGTTTTTCAATACTAAACGTTTCATAAGTTTGTCTGTTCGCGAATTTGTTTTTCTCGGTCTGCCAGATCGTTTTTTAGGGACTGGCGTGGTTAGGCCACCATTGTTCTTAGCCCGTGAAACCCATAAATTAACGGTACTTTGGGATATGTTTAATTCCTTAGCTATCTGTCTCTGTGATTTCCCACATGCATGCAAAGCAACAATAGCACCTCGACAATCACTCTTAAGTTTTTTTTAGCACACATTATATATAAATTTTATTTACACCACTTTCTGTAAAAAAAAAAAAAAAATCAAGAAATTTACACAAACAGTGAAATCTGACAAATTTGAGACACAGCCACCCGCAACGAAGGCTACCAGAACACTAATTTGAGAATGCGTTGGATAGCTCTCATATCAGCGAGCAACCTCAAAGTTACCAGATGTCGCTAGAACAAATAGAAAGTGAATTACGTGTCTCTGAATATCAAGGGAAAATATTGTATTTTCTTGAGTGATCGGATACTTTTCGCGGGCACTGTATATATATATTTATATACTGTATATATATATATATATATATATATATATATATATATATATATATATATATATAACTAAAAAATGAACAATGAATAATCCATATTCATTTTTACATAAGAAACCAAAATCGCCTAAGCGAGTTTGGATAGAATTTCGATTTGTACTTCTTTATTCATTACTGTATTTCTCTAATTCATCTTTTCTGATAATGACTTATACACTATGACGTCATAAAATAACTTAATTCTCTTTACGTTTCCCATACCTTGTACACTAAATCACGTGCTTAGTATATGGACATCTTCCGTATGCAATGTATGGTAAATTCTTTGATAATAATGTTGTGGTGTTATGTAGTATAAACATTATTATGCAACCATATTCATCCATACGTCACATTTTCCCGTCATTAATTTCCCTTGATCATTATCCTATATAAATTTTATTAAATATTCATTTTTACTCGTGTCAATCTATGAAACGCAAAACTTTAGGCATTCGTTCGAAAACGCAAAAATACGTTCTCGTACTATTTTTTTCATTTATTATTTTTTATTATATCACCTCCCGCATTGAACTCGAAAATGCTTAGTTGTTATCAAATTCCGCGAACTATAGCATAAGTAAGTGAGCGCTTCTTAGATGGAAACCTCCTGTCCCTCTGATTTCAAATTTATAACATATTATAACATTATTTCGTATATAAATTATCTCGTATGTGCTCATGTACTTGTGTTGTACTAATAACCATATAGTATAACCATATAGTATAACCATATAGTATAACCATATATTATAACAATATATAAATATATAAAAACACTGTAAGAATGGTAAACGACGTAATGTACTTCAATGAAACTGTAATTAAATGTAATGATTTAATTTATAATGTAAGAATGTACTTTAATAAAACTGTAATGGAAATTTTTAAGGGAATGTGAAGTAATCCATAATTGTAATCGTAATTGTAATGAACCAAAATTAATACGTACTCAGTCGTGTACTTAATTTGTACTTATGTACTATTACGAAATGATATCGCCTTCAGAAATGAAGATTCGGCAAAAATATACGATTAGTTTTTATTTTTATTTTTTAAATTTTTATTTGGAATCTTTCAAACATCTGATCATGTGTTTAAAAGGGGGAAACTTAACCTTCAACTGTCTTCCCCCAAACATTTAGATTTATATTATACATGTATTTGTAAAATTACGGCACTTCATTAAGTCACTTCATTAAGTCACTTCATTACGGCACTTCATTACGACTCCTTTGTTAGCAGCCTCGCTGCGAGGAGGGGGCAGAGGCCCCTTGCCTCCTTAATTTTTTTAGATTCCGGCTTGAGCCATGGTCGAAAGAGGTCGAACCTCTACCCTTGTAAATTCAGAGCACTAACTGTAAATTTTTAAGAAGTAAATTAGAGTAAGAGAAACTTTATTTTTCCCCTCGAGTTGGGCTATCTTCAGAAGAACTTAGTCAGTTAAGTCGATAAGTTATAAAAGAAAAATCGATAAGTTTAGTACCAAGAGAAAGTATCAGAGTATTATAGCAAGAGAAGAATTAATAATCGTCGACCCATAAAGCGAGAGAAAGAGACAACCCAAGCACCATAGAAGATATTGGCATAACAGTCTGGCGAATCTGTAGCCAAGAGTTTAACAAGAGGCGACCGAAAAGAATTAGAATGTTATAGAAGAAATATCCGTTGCTGCCTCCTAACTAGAACCCCCGTCGATCCGAACCACCCAAGGGCCATAGACGGAGGGGTTAACAGTCTGGCGACCCTGTGCCAGAATAATAAGAAGATTTTAAGAAGAAGAATATTTTAAGAAGAATAATATTTTAAGAATAATATTTTATGAAGAAGAATATTTTAAGAAGAAGAATATTTTAAGAAGAAGAATATTTTAAGAAGAAGAAGATTTTAAGAAGAGGCCACTCTTTGGCCAAGATAGAAATTACCCTGCATCAGGATAAAACCAGTTGACCGGCGTGTCACGACTTCTTGTTCGTAACATCCACCCTTGAACCGGTGTGTCTCGACTCCAAGTTCCCCATGCCTAGTTTTCATCCAAGAAGAAGTAGCCAGCAAGACACGTCTTCAGGACACGTCTCAAGGATTTCGCCCGTAGAAATTTTAAGTACAGAGTTTGTTTTTTTAAGAAATTTATAAACACTTGAAAAGTCAGTATTATTAACAGTTAATATTTAGTATGGAGCCAGAATTAACAGAAAACACAGTGAACACCTCAGACACCAGTGATACATTTTTTTTAGTGATTCAGTAATTTTCACAGAAGTTAAATGTAAGAGAAGTTAAATGTAAGAGAGAGAGTTAATTTCAAGAGAGTTAATTTCAAGAGTTAATTTCAAGAGAGTTAATTTCAAGAGAGTTAATTTCAAGAGAGTTAATTTCAAGAGAGTTAATTTCAGAGAGTTAATTTCAGTTATTTTCAGTATTATATTCAGTATAGAATAATTTTATTTTATGTATCAAACATAATAGTATCGTACCTTCGTGTACATTCGAGTGAAATGTTGTTTACATTTTATATTTTTGTTTGCAAATTTTTTCAAATTATTGAATTGAATTGACTTGCAAATTAAGAAAGAGAGTGTTTATAGATAGTTTATAGATTTAGAGAGATACTTGAAGTAATTTTGAAGTCATTTTTTGAAGTCATTTTTTGAAGTCAGAAGGTTGCGCCAAAAGGGACAACCGCCCCAGAGATTTATAGAAATACTTGACAAGCGTTCAAGTTAGACAGTTTAAGTTTCAAGATACTTGAAAAGCGTTCAAGTTAGACAGTTTAAGTTTCAAGATACTTGACAAGCGTTCAAGTTAGACAGTTTAAGTTTCAAGATACTTGACAAGCGTTCAAGTTAGACAGTTTAAGTTTCAAGATACTTGACAAGCGTTCAAGTCAGACAGTTTCAGAATACTTGATAAGAGTTCAAGTTAGTTTCAGAATACTTGATAGAGTTCAAGTTAGTTTCAGAATACTTGATAAGAGTTCAAGTTAGTTTCAGAATACTTGATAAGAGTTCAAGTTAGTTTCAGAATACTTGATAAGAGTTCAAGTTAGTTTCAGAATACTTGATAGGAGTTCAAGTTAGTTTCAGAATACTTGATAAGAGTTCAAGTTAGATCCAGAATACTTGATAAGAGTTCAAGTTAGTTTCAAGAATACTTGATAAGAGTTCAAGTTACTTTCAGAATACTTGATAAGAGTTCAAGTTACTTTCAGAATACTTGATAGAGTTCAAGTCAGACAGTTTTATTCCAAGTCAGAGTTTTATTCCAAGTCAGAGTTTTATTCCAAGCCAGAGTTTTATTCCGAGTCAGAGTTTTATTCCGAGTCAGTTATATTCCGAGTCCCAAGTCATTTTTATTCCGAGTCCCAAGTCATTTTTATTCCGAGTCCCAAGTCATTTTTATTCCGAGTCCCAAGTCATTTTTATTCCGAGTCCCAAGTCATTTTTATTCCGAGTCCCAAGTCATTTTTATTCCGAGTCCCAAGTCATTTTTATTCCGAGTCCCAAGTCATTTTTATTCCGAGTCCCAAGTCATTTTTATTCCGAGTCCCAAGTCATTTTTATTCAGAGTCCCAAGTCATTTTTATTTCGAGTCCCAAGTCATTTTTATTTCGAGTCCCAAGTCATTTTTATTTCGAGTCCCAAGTCATTTTTATTTCGAGTCCCAAGTCATTTTTATTTCGAGTCCGAAGTCAGTTTTTCAATGCAGTCAATTGAATTCAACTTTTTCTTTGTAATTTAAGAGAATTTAATTTAAGAAAATGTAATTTAAGAATTTAATTCAACCTTTTTTTTTGTTGTAAAAGAGAATTAAATTCAACCTGAATTGACCGGTTTGTGTCTTTATGTTAAGTTTTTTTTGTTTGTTTGTAAGAAGGAAATTGACCGATTTGTCTTTTCTTTTCATGCCATTATTGCGTATATAAATATATAAGTAAAATGACATATTTTATTGTTTGTAACCAAAACAGTTTTTACAATTGTTTGTAATGACTTTGATAATTAATCATTGTAATGTATATGTGATAATAATAGTTGTGTAATAATTAATTAATCGATCTTGTCCCAATGACTCCTTTTAAATTACTATGCTGAGGAACATACCGTCCCTCCGTTTTGTTTCAACTCTTTTAATTTTTGTTCAAAGTAGTGTGACAAGCAATCTTAAAAAAAAAAGAAGATGTAATTGTCAATTTCAGACTTATACCCCCTGCTTAGTCACTCAATTCCCCCGAATGTCGTACTCCAAACTTTGTCTTTTTATTTTATTTTAACACCCCGAACCCCAGTTGAACCGTGTCAACCAGAGAAATGGTTCAACCATGGTTAATTCCTCTTTGGTACGATGGAACATAACCTCAATTTAGGTTGTGTTTTTTATATTACAGTATATGTTTAGTTCATTATAGTTTATAATTGATTTCTATTTTCAATTTTTATATTTTTTTATATTTTTTTTTATTCGATGAATACTAAGTAATTGTGTTGGTCGAATTTAATTAATTGTGTCAAAATATCAAATAATTCAAATTCTATCAACATTCAACGAAAGAGTATGATTTTTCTACTTAACATGCAAAAATTATTAAACCTTTTTAATATTTTTTTTTTATTATATAAAAATAATTTTTAATGTAAAATTTACCTGAAATTATTAAAAGAAAAGATTGTTCGAAATGCTTTCCTTCCATTTCAATAACTTTTTTATTCTTGGCCGAAACTCATCTAAGGTTCGATTTACTTTTATTTTTAAGAGTATTATAAAATTGTGTTTAGCTCATTAAAATGCATAATTGATTTATATTTTTAATTTGTATTCTTAATTTTTTTTAAATTCAATTATCGTACCGATACTTCTGGTCAGTGTTAATGGTTATATAGTTCATATATAGCTAGGAATGTTACTAGTCGAATTTAATTCCATCTTTAAAATTTAATTTTTAATACCGCTAGATTTACTTTCATTAATTGTAAGGTCCTCTAAGTTCGTTTTTTTTAATTACCTTATACGTGTAACTGATTAATTATGTAAAATCTATAATCCTAATTGAATTTTATTACTTTTGACACATATTCGAATTCATTTACGTTCCGTCCCTCCAGTCACTTTTGCATTAAAACTCGTATGCAAACATCATCATAATACATCATAATTATTGCTTACTATATATAAATTCTCGCTCTTGCATTTATTAAGTTATTTTATCTGTTCCTTAAAGTATATATATAAATATATAATCCTAATCGACCAATGACCCCTAATGATCTAGTTCTTCACGGGATGAACAAATTACTCTCATACTCTACATACTATTGTACCGACTCACTCATCTACAGATGCTTCTTACCAATATTTATAGATACATCTGCACACTGACGTATAATTTCAACTATTCAACTATAAATCCCCTTTCGCCTTTTGAACGTATCACCAACCACTACAATCTGTACCCAATAAACATAAATACACATTTGACCACAGGTCTATACATCATCCACTACGTAATTCGATTGTACCTACAACAGTCAATAAAAATGCATGTATGCACACTATATATACTATATATACAAACCTTATGCTAAAATCATTGGATATCACAATAAAACTATTTCATTACGTGTAAGTGCAAACTATGCTATTTAGTCTTAATCATTTTTGCTTTCTAATATATCTTGCTTATGCATTTATTCAGTTAATTTAACAATCCTCTCAGCTAATCTGTCCCTCGAAATTGTAAGATACACACTTTGCACCTAATACACCCAAATACACACTAGCCACAGTCTATACATCATCCACTACGTAATTCTATTTTTACCTGCAATAGTCAATAACATTAGTTTATGAATTGTACTATCATGGTAACCTTGAAAATCCATGAACTTTAAAATTTATATTTTTCCCTTTTACCTATTCATTATGAATGTATTTCCCCACAGAAAAATAAATTTTGCTAAAAATTTAACAATATCATTCTTTGTCTAACTTAATTGTTTGTCCAAATTAATGTATTAATCCTTTTATTCTGTTTGTCTAAATTAAAGTATTAATCTTTGAATTTTTTATATTTTATAATAACTTATAATAACTCTCTAAGCATAATAACGAACTTGTTCTGTATAAAACTTGTAATGTAAAAAAAGAATTCGTCATCATCTAATTTGAATTCGTTAGATGTTATTTTCTCAATTGTATTGTATTAATTGTATTATATTATTGTATTAATTAATGCCATTTTAGAGGGGGAACACTGTAAAAAATGAACAATGAATAATCCATATTCATTTTTACATAAGAAACCAAAATCGTCTAAGCGAGTTTTGGATAGAATTTCGATTTGTACTTCTTTATTCATTACTGTATTTCTCTAATTCATCTTTTCTAATAATGACTTATACACTATGACGTCATAAAATAACTTAATTCTCTTTACGTTTCCCATACCTTGTACACTAAATCACGTGCTTAGTATATGGACATCTTCCGTATGCAATGTATGGTAAATTCTTTAATAATAATGTTGTGGTGTTATGTAGTATAAACATTATTATTCAACCATATTCATCCATACGTCACATTTTCCCGTCATTAATTTCCCTTGATCATTATCCTATATAAATTTTATTAAATATTCATTTTTACTCGTGTCAATCTATGAAAGGCAAAACTTTAGGCATTCGTTCGAAAACGCAAAAATACGTTCTCGTATTATTTTTTTCATTTATTATTTTTTATTATATCACCTCCCGCATTGAACTCGAAAATGCTTAGTTGTTATCAAATTCCGCGAACTATAGCATAAGTGAGCGCTTCTAAGATGGAAACCTCCTGTCCCTCTGATTTCAAATTTATAACATTATAACATTATTTCGTATATAAATTATCTCGTATGTGCTCATGTACTTGTTGTACTAATAACCATATAGTATAACCATATAGTATAACCATATAGTATAACCATATATTATAACCATATATAATATATAAAAACACTGTAAGAATGGTAAACGACGTAATGTACTTCAATGAAACTGTAATTAAATGTAATGATTAATTTATAATGTGAATGTACTTTAATAGAACTGTAATGGACAATCATAAGCGAATGTGAAGTAATCCATAATTGTAATCGTAATTGTAATGAACCAAAATTAATACGTACTCAGTCGTGTACTTAATTTGTACTTATACTATTACGAAATGATATCGCCTTCAGAAATGAAGATTCGGCAAAAATATACGATTAGTTTTTATTTTAATTTTTTTAATTTTTATTTGGAATCTTTCAAACATCTGATCATGTGTTTAAAAGGGGAAACTTAACCTCAACTGTCTTCCCCCAAACATTTAGGTTTATATTATACATGTATTTGTAAAATTACGGCACTTCATTAAGTCACTTCATTAAGTCACTTCATTACGGCACTTCATTACGACTCCTTTGTTAGCAGCCTCGCTGCGAGGAGGGGGCAGAGGCCCCTTGCCTCCTTAATTTTTTTAGATTCCGGCTTGAGCCATGGTCGAAAGAGTCGAACCTCTACCCTTGTAAATTCAGAGCACTAACTGTAAATTTTTAAGAAGTAAATTAGAGTAAGAGAAACTTTATTTTTCCCCTCGAGTTGGGCTATCTTCAGAAGAACTTAGTCAGTTAAGTCGATAAGTTATAAAGAAAAATCGATAAGTTTAGTACCAAGAGAAAGTATCAGAGTATTATAGCAAGAGAAGAATTAATAATCGTCGACCCATAAAGCGAGAGAAAGAGACAACCCAAGCACCATAGAAGATATTGGCATAACAGTCTGGCGAGTCCTGTAGCCAAGAGTTTAACAGAGGCGACCAAAAAGAATTAGAATGTTATAGAAGAAATATCCGTTGCTGCCTCCTAACTAGAACCCCCGTCGATCCGAACCACCCAAGGGCCATAGACGGAGAGGTTAACATATATATATATATATATATTATATATATATATATATAATTGTCACACGTCAATTGGGAAAACGTGATGGGGAACTCCAACGCAAAACTAATATGGGAATCGTTCGAGACAGTATTTAGGACTATAAATGAGAATGTGTACCGTACAAAATTAAGCGTGCGAAAGTAAACAACAAGCCCTTGTGGTTTTACTTCTAGAGTAGGAGACATTATAAAGAGTAGAGATAGAGCTTATAGGCAACATAAGTGCGATAAAACAATTTGTTGTTCCGAAACAACTACATATCTCTGAGGCGTGAAGCGAAAAGTGTAATAAAAAAGTCCAAGCGCGAATTTGAAATCTCCATAGCTCGTGACGGTAAAGAAAACCCAAGCGATTCTTTCAATACGTCAATAATAGAAATCCAGTAAAAAGTGTCTTGGGTCCATTGAAAAATGTAAACGGAGATCTAGTTTCTGAAACAAGGAATGGCTACCTTGCTAAACGAATTTTTTACGTCAGTTTCTACTATAGAAGATGTAACGAATATCCCTACGGTCATAGACATAATACCTTTTGATAATGGTAATATTTTGGATAAATTGTCGTTAGTGAAGGGGAAGTAATGCGCTATTTGATAAAATGAAAACGCGTAAATCACCGGGTCCGGATTCATATATCCCATACAACTAAAAGATTTAAAAGATAGCATTGTTGTGCCGCTAACAAGGATTTTTAATGCATCTATTTCTGAGGGTGCGTACCAGATAATTTCAGTTAGCAAACGTAACACCTATCTTTAAGAAAGGCGATAAAGGTGCGGCGGGAAATTATAGGCATCAGTTTAACGTCTGTTGTAGGTAAGCTACTGGAATCAATAATTAGGGATCGTATAGTCGAACACTTAGAATTCCATAAGCTAGTTAGAAATAAGCAGCACGATTTAGGCGAAACAAATCTTGCTTAACTAATCTTTTAGAATTTTTCCAAAGCGTGGTTGACGTTTACGGTAGACATCGGCGGTTGATGTAGTGTATTTAAATTTCAAAAAGCGTTTGACACCGTGCCGCACAAAAGACTCATTGAAAAAACTAAGGCTCATGGAATCAGGTGTAGTAATAAAATTGGCTAGAAGAGTGTTGCGAGGTAGGAAACAGAGGGGGTCGTTGATGGAGCGGAGTCGTGTTGGCTAATGTAGCGAGTGGCGTTCCTCAGGGTTCTGTATTGGGCCCCTTGCTTTTTTTTATATATTAACGATTTAGATGTCGGCCTAGTCAGTACAGTTTCAAAGTTTGCGGATGACACGAAGCTGGGTGGTAGGGCGATTAATGACGAAGATAGAGGTAAAATTCATTTAGATCTGAATAAAATCGTTGATTGGTCAGTCACATGGCAAATGAGATTTAACGTGGATAAGTGCAAAATTTTGCATATAGGTTCGCGTAACGGTAATTTTGCGTATAGTATGTTAGGGAAAGATTTAACAAGCGTAGAGCAGGAAAAAGATTTAGGAGTTATAGTCACTAGTGATTTAAAAGTAGCGAAACAAAGTAGAGCAGCGGTCAATAAGGCGAACAAAGTGTTAGGTTTATAGCTCGAAATTTTCAGTATAAATCACGCGATATTATAGTTCCACTTTATAAATCATTAGTTAGACCCCATTTGGAATACGCGGTCCAATTTTGGAATCCGCATATGTGCAAAGATATAGACAAAATCGAAAGAGTTCAAAGACGAGCAACTAAGATGATTCCGTCGCTTAGGTCAAAGTCGTACGAGGATAGGCTTAAGGAGTTAAAATTGACAACACTCGAGACTAGGAGGTTAAGGGGTGATCTAATCCAGGTTTTCAAAATTATGAATGGGTTCGATAACGTAGATAGAGATAGCTTTTTCGAAATATCTCAATATAATAGGACTAGAAATAACGTTAGAAATAACGTGTAAGTTGAAAAGTAGAAGGTTTGAGACAGCAGTTGCCAAAAACTTTTTTACGCATAGAATAGTAAATAGCTGGAATAGTTTGCCGGTAGAAGTAATTAGTAGCACGTCTATAAACATGTTAAAAATCGATTAGACGCATATGTTTTATAGATTGGGTATAGTTTAAGGTAGTAAAATTATGGCTTTGTGAAAATAGATCCCACAGCTCAACACAAGTGTTGTGGGATATAGGGAGGCAGCGTCTTGGGTTAGGGTACTCTCTGTCCTTACACACCCCATTTAAGAGATTCCTCTGCTGAGGCGTGCCCCTAGTACAGTGAGGTATTGAAAAACTCATGATCATCACTTGCCCCACAAACACCTTTAAATGGGAGACCCAAGATGGGTGCACACATATTTGTACATTACTGTACAGTCTTTACAGCCAAACCTACACTTTTCCTCGTAAGTGTATATATTGTAATGTATATGGTTGTAAATTTTGACTTGGTCCACAATCGATATGGACCGTGACTTATTTTTCGTGACAAGGTACTAGTATTGATGGATACCGTAATGAAATTGACTGGATTCTCTGGATCTGATATATTTGCATGTCGGTTATAAATAGATATAGAGTGCAACATATTTGTGGATAGTAGTCTATTATGACGTGATCCTCTGGATCCAGAGATTCTATCTTTAGTTTTAAATCGATAATTATTTAGTTTTGCTAAATTGGTCGTTGCAAATGTACACATTGTAAAGGAAGTTGTTACATAAATTTCTTATGTTCTTGTGGTTCGGAACCCACGTAAAATTGTAGGTCCCTTCCGCCACCACGGAGGACATACACAATTAAGAACACAGTTAGGTAGACCAGCCATGAGTGGATCCTAGGGTCTTTGTTGGTCTGAAACATTATAACATTATAACATTATAACATAACATTATAACATTATAACATTATATCTATATATATATGTATATATATATATATATATATATATATATATATATATATATATATATATATATAATATTATATATATGTATATATAATATATATATATATATATATATATATATATATATATATATATATATATATATATATATATATATATATATATATATATATATATATATATATATATATATATATATACATATGTATATACATATATATATATATATATATATGTATATATATATATATATATATATATATATATATATATATATATATATATATATATATATATATATATATGTATATTATTATATATTTATTTAATATATATTATATATTATATATATATATATATTATATATATATATATATTAGGGTGTTTCATACCTATAGGGTAAAATAAAAATGAGCTTGGAGTTTTAATCCACACGTTTCTCCGTATTCTAAAGAACAAGAAAACACGTTTGTGCAAGTTTGAACCAGATCGCGCTGCATTTAGAGGTCCCCAACTTTGACGACTTTTTGTCAGTTCATTTCTCGCCTGCCTGCAGTGAAGACGGTTTTCTTCGTCACTTGAGCGGTTCGTGTTGTATAGCCTATTGGACAACTATGGAGGTAATTATATATGCTACTAATTATCTCATTTTACTGTGGTATTGAAATTTATTATTATTTAATTTCTGTCATTTTACTGTGGTAGTGATATTTATTATTAATATTACATGAAATTAATTAGTCTGTTGCATATTGGACAACTAAGCTGGTAATTATTTATGATACTAATTAATGTAATTTTACTGCGGTATTGAAATTTATTTAATTAATGAATTGTCAAAGAGAACGTAGTGTACACGTATCAGTTTTATAAATAAAGAAAAGCAGTAACTGGGACTCGAACCAGTGTCATAGCCGTTTGGCGGCATCGCTCAAGTCGGCGTACACAGCACGCTATCCACTCCCTAGATGGTGTAGTGGATAGCGTGCTGTGTACGCCGACTTGAGCGATGCCGCCAAACGGCTATGACACTGGTTCGAGTCCCAGTTACTGCTTTTCTTTATTTAATTAATGAAATTAATTACGATGTGAAATTATTTCTGTGGAATTATTTAGTTTGTTTTCTTTTCCAGGTGTCTACCAGAGCGAAAACAGAAGTGTTTCTTATTGGCCAGACGGATGCGAACATCACATCAAGTGGCCTTCCAACTCAGTTGCAAGTACTCAAAAAGTACTTTTACCACCAAAAGGAGCAAAAATTTGGACGTACTAAATGCCTGAACCTGTGCCTGGATGCCTGTCTCATATTTTGGGAGAGAGCGAGAATCCCCATGATGCGTCGAGATTCGGCCTTGAGGAAGATGGAATCCCTTCTCAAGGAATACGACCGGCTTGTGAAGCACAAGTCACATAAAGCAGAGTCCTTCCGAGTGAAGGAGGCGATGTTCAAGGAGGCAATAGCGAAGGAGATCATGGACATTGCTCATTCACAGGCTAAGGAAATGATGAAGAATCAGGAGGACATCCACTTTCTCGACATGCAGCGTGAAGATCCAAATTCCTGCAGCATGGGCCCTGTTGACATGAAGCTTCACTATAAGGAGATTAGGAAAAGGAAGAGGCTGGACAAGAT
>JAJOZX010004551.1:75000-190000 GCA_023014485.1 Bathynomus jamesi
CTTTTTCGCAACTGCTGTCTCGAACCTTCTACATGTCAACTTACACCCGTTATTTCTAGTCCTATTATATTGAGATATTTCGAAAAAGCTATCTCTATCTACGTTATCAAACCATTCAATTTTGAAAACCTGGATTAGATCACCCTTAACCTCCTAGTCTCAAGAGAGTCAATTTTAACTCCTTAAGCCTATCCTCGTACGACTTTGACCTAAGAGACGGAATCATCTTAGTTGCTCGTCTTTGAACTCTTTCGATTTTGTCTATATCTTTGCGCATATGCGGATTCCAAAATTGGACCGCGTACTCCAAATGGGGTGCTAAGCCACGATTCAGTTATCGCAATTAAATCATAGTCTTTACAAGCAATTAAAGAAAAGAATTTGTTTATTTTATTTCGTAGGCTACGAGCATTTAAGGATAGATCCTTCAAATTGTTTGTAATTGCGACACCTTCGCGAGCGCGGGGGAAATTTGTGGAATTTACGCTGGGGCCGTTCGAGTTACGGTAGCCTGAAAAGAAGAGACAGTATTATGAAATAGTCTTCCTAAACGCGCAGCTCCAACTTCATTAAGATGAAGTCCATCTTCCAGGAACAAGTCCCTCCTGCCGTAGAAACTGTTCCAAAAATGTTCAAAATGCACTCCTTCCTGTTGGCAAAGAGACTTTAGGTTATTGTTAATATAGGTCGCCTTGCTGTAGAAATCGCTTCGTTGGATAATTCGAGGAAGTATACCTGTTAAAAGAATCTTATTAGTTTTCTTCTTTAATCGCTCTAATAAGTCTCTGTACCTAGCCAGCAGTTCCTCCGATCTAGAATTTAAAATGTTATTAGTACCGACATGAATAACATACGTTGTGTCCTCGGTGGTACCTTCTGTAAAATGGTCAACACTATTAGTTATATCCTCCACCCTTGCACCAGGGTAGCAGTAACGGCGCCTAAGACGAGGGTTTCTCCCACAGAATTCCTCGAGCTGCCCTCGAACAATGGAATCGCCAACGAGTCGTATTTCCCGTTCATCAGCATCTTCGAAACCTAAAACAGAAAACTTATTGCTTGTTATTACTGGTAGACAGGTCTTTGCTTTTCTCAATGGGGCTCCAGTTCGCACTCGAACGAAGGGTTGGGAACTAGTGGAAGAGAGAGGGCTATTTATATTATTAGTAGAAACTGAGGCAGGAGGGGTCGTAACTGGAGTCTCAAGGGATTCTAATTTTGCCGTCAGGAGCATCACGCTTTCTTCAAGTCTCACCCTGGCCTCCCTCTCACGTTCTAACTCGTTCCTCAGCACTTCCATGCTTGAGCACCACCTGCAAACTAACTGATCATTATTATTAGCCATTGTAAACGCGTAAGCAGCAAATTTCCCTTCACAGCGACTGCAAGTACTTGACGGGGGTGCCATGCTTTTAATTAGTTGAACAACAAAAAAACAAAAACAAAAAACGAGCGTTTGGAAATTAATAAATTACAACGTAGGTCTACCGCGTTCTTGAAACGCAGAAACAGGTTCTTGTAACACAAATTTATACTAAATTAATATGGAATTAAGCTACCGAGAAAAGATCTGTAAAGAAGAGTATTTATAACACTTATCTGTCCGCGATTCGACCCGATTTTTTTCCTTTTCTTCACACGGTTTGTGACTACACACTAACTGACCTCTCGAAGCACGGAAAAAAGAACCTTATGTCTCCACGTTTTCTGATTGATTTGAAAAACAAACAAGACTAGCCACGTGCAGTAGCCTTGGTTTGATCAAATAATATAGTACTGAATAACGTCAATAAATGAAATATATTCGTTAATGAATGATTAGTAGCACGAAGTAATTTAGTTAAGAATGCACGGAACACTTTTTTTTTAAAACACTTCAACGAAAACCACTTATTCAATTGATAACACTCGACACTCGATAAAACACGTCTGTTCACAAGGAAAGACTGATCACGACTGAGGAAAGACTGATCACGACTGAGGATACGGTATATGTATATATATATATATATATATACGCACACACACACACATATATATATACACACATATATATATATATACAACACATATATATAATATATATATTATATATATATAATGTATATATACACATATATATATATATATATACATATATATATATATATATACACGCATATATATATATACATATATATATACATATATATATAGGGTAACCAAATGTAGGTGGACAGTAAATGATAACGTTATTTTGAGAATACATATTTAATTTTTTTGTATACTATAATACAAAATAAAATTTAAATAAATTTAGTTATAATATTTAATATAATAAAACACAAACACCATAGTTATAATGAACACCATAGTTATAATATAATATAACACAAACCGTATTCAACCTACTGTCCACCTACTTTTGGTTCACCGTGTATATATATATATATATATATATATATATACACACACACATATATGTATATACATATATATATATATTTATACACACATATATATATATATATATAATATATATATATATATATATATATATATATATCGTAAAGAACGACGCTTGTATAGGAGATATTCCGCGCAAGACGAGAGAGAAAGAACGGAACAAATGAAAAAATGAGGTAACCACCTGGGAATCGAACCCGGGATCTTCCGATTGCCGGTCAGACGCGATACCATTACACCATGGACCTCACTCTTCCAAATGCCGTAATTCTTCTACATACTCGCAGAAACCAATGCCCCATGGGGGCACCTCCCGCATGCCGTAACATTATATACATTCAACTGCAAAGAACACGCAGTATAAATAACGTAAAGAACGACGCTTGTATAGGAGATATTCCGCGCAAGACGAGAGAGAAAAACGGAACAAATGAAAAAATGAGGTAACCACCTGGGAATCGAACCCGGGATCTTCCGATTGCCGGTCAGACGCGATACCATTACACCATGGACCTCACTCTTCCAAATGCCGTAATTCTTCTACATACTCGCAGAAACCAATGCCCCAAGGGGGCACCTCCCGCATGCCGTAACATTATATACATTCAACTGCAAAGAACACGCAGTGTAAATAACGTCGTTCTTTACGTTATTTATACTGCGTGTTCTTTGCAGTTGAATGTATATAATGTTACGGCATGCGGGAGGTGCCCCCTTGGGCGCATTGGTTTCTGCGAGTATGTAGAAGAATTACGGCATTTGGAAGAGTGAGGTCCATGGTGTAATGGTATCGCGTCTGACCGGCAATCGGAAGATCCCGGGTTCGATTCCCAGGTGGTTACCTCATTTTTTCATTTGTTCCGTTCTTTCTCTCTCGTCTTGCTCGGAATATCTCCTATACAAGCGTCGTCTTTACGTTATTTATACTGCGTGTTCTTTGCAGTTGAATGTATATAATGTTACGGCATGCGGGAGGTGCCCCCTTGGGGCATTGGTTTCTGCGAGTATGTAGAAGAATTACGGCATTTGGAAGAGTGAGGTCCATGGTGTAATGGTATCGCGTCTGACCGGCAATCGGAAGATCCCGGGTTCGATTCCCAGGTGGTTACCTCATTTTTTCATTTGTTCCGTTCTTTCTCTCTCGTCTTGCGCGGAATATCTCCTATACAAGCGTCGTTCTTTACGTTATTTATACTGCGTGTTCTTTGCAGTTGAATGTGTATATATATATATATATATATATATATATGTGTGTGTACATATACAGGGTGTTTGAAAACTTTCTGTACAAATTGAATGGGGGATAGGCAACACCAAGACAAACCCTTTTCGTCTATAAGTGTATGTCCGCTGACGTCACCATTCGGCGCGAGAGGGCGCCGCTGCAATTGGCTAAAAGGTGAAGTGGGCTAGACTCGCGCTTGCCGTGGGCATTCTTAAATCGGACGTAGTAAGCGTAACATGGAGCGCTTCACGACTGCTGAGATGGCTGACATGCATATGGTGTATGGGGCTGCCAATGGAAACGGAAGAGCTGCTGTGAGGTTGTACCGACAGCGCTTCCCAAACAGACGTGTGCCAAACCACCAAACGTTTGCGCATTTGCATCGGCGACTGCGAGAAACTGGAACATTCCATGCAAACATGCATGACACTGGTCGGGAGAGAAACGTGCGCACTCCTGACATAGAAGACGAAATCCTACGGCGATTTGAGGACAATCCAAGCGCAAGCACGCGAGGTGTTGCACGTATCCTCGGTGTGAACCACGACCTGGTCTGGAGAGTCTTGCACGAGCAGCAGTTACATCCGTTTCATCGTCAGAGAGTCCAGGCATTACAAACCCGTGTAGCATGTGGATTTGCGTGCCCCCACACGTGAGAGTTGTGCATGTTAAACACACCCTCACGTGTGAAACAGGCCTCATCTGAGAACAGCACATAAGCCGGAAAATTAGGCTGCACCGCTGTCTGTTGCAGAAACCAGCGTGCGAATTCCACACGAAGAGGGTAATCCCAAGGTTGTAATGCCTGGACTCTCTGACGATGAAACGGATGTAACTGCTGCTCGTGCAACACTCTCCAGACCAGGTCGTGGTTCACACCGAGGATACGTGCAACACCTCGCGTGCTTGCGCTTGGATTGTCCTCAAATCGCCGTAGGATTTCGTCTTCTATGTCAGGAGTGCGCACGTTTCTTTCCCGACCAGTGTCATGTATGTTTGCATGGAATGTTCCAGTTTCTCGGAGTCGCCGATGCAAATGCGCAAACGTTTGGTGGTTTGGCACACGTCTGTTTGGGAAGCGCTGTCGGTACAACCTCACAGCAGCTCTTCCGTTTCCATTGGCAGCCCCATACACCATATGCATGTCAGCCATCTCAGCAGTCGTGAAGCGCTCCATGTTACGCTTACTACGTCCGATTTAAGAATGCCCACGGCAAGCGCGAGTCTAGCCCACTTCACCTTTTAGCCAATTGCAGCGGCGCCCTCTCGCGCCGAATGGTGACGTCAGCGGACATACACTTATAGACGAAAAGGGTTTGTCTTGGTGTTGCCTATCCCCCATTACAATTTGTACAGAAAGTTTTCAAACACCCGGTATATATATATATATATATATATATAGCAGGAGTTTCTACGGCAGGAGGGACTTGTTCCTCGAAGATGGACTTCATTTTAATTACGTTGGAGCTGCGAGTTTAGGAAGACTATTTCATGATACTGTCTCTTCTTTTCAGGCTGCCGCAACCCGAACTGTCCCAGCGTAAATTCCACAAATTTCCCCCGCGCTCGCGAAGGTGTCGCAATTACAAACAATTTGAAGGTTCTATCCTTAAATGCTCGTAGCCTACGAAATAAAATAAAGGAATTTTTTTCTTTAATTGCTTGTAAAGACTATGATTTAATTGCGATAAATGAATCATGGCTTACCACTGAAACACGTGACTTTGTAGGGGAGTATCAAATTAAAGGTTATAGACTTTTTGTTAAAAACAGAATAGGTAGGCGAGGAGGCGTTGTTATGTTGTATATCAAAGATAATATTGCGAACGTTATAGAAGTAAAGCACTCAATTCCAGAACCGAAAGATTCGACTATAGCAGAACTTAAATTGAATGATTTCAAACTTCTTGTTGCGGTTATATATTGGCCCCCAAATCAAACAGCTGATACGGACGAAGCGTTATATCGTGAACTAAAGAGAATAATCGGTAGTGAGCAGGCTTTAGTTATGGGTGACTTTAATTGCGCCAACGTGAAATACGATACAATGCAGGGAGACGCGGAAGGTAACCGTTTAGTTAATTTTCTCGAGGATAGCTTTCTTATTCAAAAGGTTGGGGAACCTACGAGGTTGGACAGTATTTTAGATTTAGTAATAACTACGGATGATAGGCTAATTACTGATCTTCAAGTAATAGAACCGTTGAGCAATATCGATCACAATATGGTAGAGTTTGTCCTCTCAGTAAGTCACTCGAAACCAACTAACTCGACTAAAATTCCTAGCTTCCAGCACGCAGACTTTAGTAAATTTCGAAATAAATTTTCACACGTCAATTGTGAAAACGTAATGGGGAACTCCAACGCAAAACTAATGTGGGAATCGTTCGAAACGGTATTTAGGACTATAAATGAGGAATGTGTACCGTACAAAATTAAGCGTGCGAAAGTAAACAACAAGCCCTTGTGGTTTACTTCTAGAGTAGGAGACATTATAAAGAGTAGAGATAGGGCTTATAGGCTATATAAGTGCGATAAAGATAATCTGTTGTCACGAAACAACTACATATCTCTAAGGCGTGAAGCGAAAAGTGTAATAAAAAAGTCCAAGCGCGAATTTGAAATCTCCATAGCTCGTGACGGTAAAGAAAACCCCAAGCGATTCTTTCAATACGTCAATAATAGAAATCCAGTAAAAAGTGTATTGGGGCCTTTGAAAAACGTAAATGGAGATCTAGTTTCTGAAAACAAGGAAATGGCTACCATGCTAAACGAATTTTTTACGTCAGTTTTTACTATAGAAGATGTAACGAATATCCCTACGGTCATAGACATAATACCTTTTGATAATGGTAATATTTTGGATAATATCGTGGTTAGTAAAGGGGCGGTAATGCGCTATGTTGATAAAATGAAAACGCGTAAATCACCGGGTCCGGATTCCATATATCCCATACAACTAAAAGAATTAAAAGATAGCATTGTTGTGCCGCTAACAAAGATTTTTAATGCGTCTATTTCTGAGGGGTGCGTACCAGATAATTTCAAGTTAGCAAACGTAACACCTATCTTTAAGAAAGGCGGTAAAGGTACGCGTGAAATTATAGGCCAATCAGTTTAACGTCTGTTGTAGGTAAGCTACCGGAATCATTAATTAGGGATCGTATAGTCGAACACTTAGAAGTGCATAAACTAGTTAGAAATACGCAGCACGGTTTTAGGCGAAACAAATCTTGCTTAACTAATCTTTTAGAATTTTTCGAAAGCGTGGTTGACATTTACGATAGACATAGGGCGGTTGATGTAGTGTATTTAGATTTTCAAAAAGCGTTTGACACCGTGCCGCACAAAAGACTCAATGAAAAAACTAAGGCTCATGGAATCAAGGTTGTAGTAATAAATTGGCTAGAAGAGTGGCTGCGAGGTAGGAAACAGAGGGTGGTCGTTGATGGAGCGGAGTCATGTTGGGCTAATGTAGCGAGTGGTGTTCCTCTGGGTTCTGTATTGGGCCCCTTGCTTTTTCTTATATATATTAACGATTTAGATGTCGGCCTAGTCAGTACAGTTTCAAAGTTTGCGGATGACACGAAGCTGGGTGGTAGGGCGATTAATGACGAAGATAGAGGTAAAATCCAGGAAGATCTGAATAAAATCGTTGATTGGTCAGTCACATGGCAAATGAGATTTAACAAGTTGATAAGTGCAAAATTTTGCATATAGGTTCGCGTAACGGTAATTTTGCGTATAGTATGTCAGGGAAAGATTTAACAAGCGTAGAGCAGGAAAAAGATTTAGGAGTTATAGTCATTGGTGATTTAAAAGTAGCGAAACAAAGTACAGCAGCGATCAATAAGGCGAACAAAGTGTTAGGTTTTATAGCTCGAAATTTTGAGTACAAATCGCGCGATATTATAGTTCCTCTTTATAAATCATTAGTTAGACCCTATTTGGAGTACGCGATCCAATTTTGGAATCTGCATATGCGCAAAGATATAGACAAAATCGAAAGAGTTCAAAGACGAGCAACTAAGATGATTCCGTCGCTTATGTCAAAGTCGTACGAGGATAGGCTTAAGGAGTTAAAATTGACAACACTCGAGAATAGGAGGCTAAGGGGTGATCTAATCCAGGTTTTCAAAATTATGAATGGGTTCGATCACGTAGATAGAGATAGCTTTTTCGAAATATCTCAATATAATATGACTAGAATTAACGGGTGTAAGTTGACAAGTAGAAGGTTCGAGACAGCAGTTGCGAAAAACTTTTTTACGCATAGAATAGTAAATAGCTGAAATAGTTTGCCGGTAGAAATAATTAAGAGCACGTCTATAAACATGTTTAAAAATCGATTAGACGCGCATGTTGATAGACTCGGTATAGTTTAAGGGAGGAAAATTAAGGCTTTGTGGTGATAGATCCCACAGCTCAACACAAGTGTTGTGGGATATAGGGAGGCAGCATCTTGGGTTAGGGGATACTCTCTGTCCTTACACACCCCATTTAAAGAGATTCCTCTGCCGTGCGGTGCCCCCCATAGTACTGTGAGGTATTGAAAAACTCATGATCCTCACTTGCCCCACAAACATCTTGAAATGGGAGACCCAAAATGGGTGCGCACACATTTCTACATTACTGTACAGTCTTTATAGCCACACTTACACTTTTCCTCCTAAGTGTATATATTGTAATGTATATGGTTGTAAATTTTGACTTGGTCCGCAATCGATATGGACCTGTGACTTATTTTTCGTTGGCAAGGTACTAGTATTGACGGATACCGTAATGAAATTGACTGGATTCTTTGGATCTGATATATTTGCATGTCGGTTATAAATAGATATAGAGTGTAACATATTTGTGGAGAGTAGTCTATTATGACTTAATCCTCTGGATCCAGAGATTCTATCTTTAGTTTTAAATCAGTAATTAATTAGTTTTTAATTGATAATTATTTAGTTTTGCAAATATTGGTCGTTGCGAATGTACAGGCAGTTGTTCAATAAATTTCTTATGTTCTTGTGGTTCGGAACCCACGTAAAATTGTAGGTCCCCTCCGGCACCACGGAGGACATACACAATACACAATTACGAACACAGTTAGGTAGACCAGCCATGAGTGGATCCTAGGGTCTTTGTTGGTCTGAAACATCATAACATTATAATATTATATATATATAATATTTTTTTTTTTTCAGCTGCAAAGAACACGCAGTATAATTAACGTAAAGAACGACGCTTGGAAAGAAGACATTCTGCGCAAGATGAGGAGGGAGAACGAACAAATGAAAAAATGAGGTAACCACCCGGGAATCGAACCCGGGATCTTCCGATTGCCGGAGGTGCCCCACTCGGGGCATTGGTTTGTGCGCGTATGTCGGAGAATTACGACTTTTGATCGAGTGACGCCCATGGTGTAATGGTTATCATATCTGATCGGAATCGGAAGATCCCGGGTTCGATTCCCGGGTGGTTACCTCATTTTTTCATTTGTTCGTTCTCCCTCCTCATCTTGCGCGGAATGTCTTCTATACAAGCGTCGTTCTTTACGTTAATTATACTGCGTGTTCTTTGCGGTTGAAAATGTATATATGTGCGGCATGCGAGAGGTGCCCCCGTCGGGGCATTGGTTTCTGCGCGGATGTAGGAGAATTACGACTTCTGATCGAGTGAGGCCCATGGTGTAATGGTTATCATATCTGACAGGCAATCGGAAGATCCCGGGTTCGATTCCCGGGTGATTACCTCATTTTTTTCATTTGTTCGTTCTCCCTCATCATCTTGCGCGGAATGTCTTCTATAGAAGCGTCGTTCTTTACGTTAATATATATATATATATATATATATATATATATATATATATATATATCGTAAAGAACGACGCTTGTATAGGAGATATTCCGCGCAAGACGAGAGAGAGAGAACGAAAGAAATGAAAAAATGAGGTAACCACACGGGAATCGAACCCGGGATCTTCCGATTGTCGGTCAGATGCGATACCATTACACCATGGGCCTCACTCTTCCAAATGCCGTAATTCTTCTACATACTCGCAGAAACCAATGCCCCAATGTGGCACCCTGCGCATGCCGTAACATTATATACATTCAACTGCAAAGAACACGCAGTATAAATAACGTAAAGAACGACGCTTGTATAGGAGATATTCCGCGCAAGACGAGAGAGAGAGAGAACGAAACAAATGAAAAATGAGGTAACCACCCTGGAATCGAACCCGGGATCTTCCGATTGCCGGTCAGATGCGATACCATTACACCATCGGCCTCACTCTTCCAAATGCCGTAATTCTTCTACATACTCGCAGAAACCAATGCCCCAAGGGGGCACCTCCCGCATGCCGTAACATTATATACATTCAACTGCAAAGAACACGCAGTATAAATAACGTAAAGAACGACGCTTGTATAGGAGATATTCCGCGCAAGACGAGAGAGAGAGAACGAAACAAATGAAAAAATGAGGTAACCACCCGGGAATCGAACCCGGGATCTTCCGATTGCCGGTCAGATGCGATACCATTACACCATGGGCCTCACTCTTCCAAATGCCGTAATTCTTCTACATACTCGCAGAAACCAATGCTCCAAGGGGGCACCTCCCGCATGCCGTAACATTATATACATTCAACTGCAATGAACACGCAGTATAAATAACGTAAAGAACGACGCTTGTATAGGAGATATTCCGCGCAAGACGAGAGAGAGAGAGAACGAAACAAATGAAAAAATGAGGTAACCACCCGGGAATCGAACCCGGGATCTTCCGATTGCCGGTCAGATGCGATACCATTACACCATGGGCCTCACTCTTCCAAATGCCGTAATTCTTCTACATACTCGCAGAAACCAATGCCCCAAGGGGGCACCTCCCGCATGCCGTAACATTATATATATTCAACTGCAAAGAACACGCAGTATAAATAACGTAAAGAACGACGCTTGTATAGGAGATATTCCGCGCAAGACGAGAGAGAGAACGAAACAAATGAAAAAAATGAGGTAACCACCCGGGAATCGAACCCGGGATCTTCCGATTGCCGGTCAGATGCGATACCATTACACCATGGGCCTCACTCTTCCAAATGCCGTAATTCTTCTACATACTCGCAGAAACCAATGCCCCAAGGGGGCACCTCCCGCATGCCGTAACATTATATACATTCAACTGCAAAGAACACGCAGTATAAATAACGTAAAGAACGACGCTTGTATAGGAGATATTCCGCGCAAGACGAGAGAGCGAGAGAACGAAACAAATGAAAAAATGAGGTAACCACCCGGGAATCGAACCCGGGATCTTCCGATTGCCGGTCAGATGCGATACCATTACACCATGGGCCTCACTCTTCCAAATGCCGTAATTCTTCTACATACTCGCAGAAACCAATGCCCCAAGGGGGCACCTCCCGCATGCCGTAACATTATATATTCAACTGCAAAGAACACGCAGTATAAATAACGTAAAGAACGACGCTTGTATAGGAGATATTCCGCGCAAGACGAGAGAGAGACGAACAAATGAAAAAAATGAGGTAACCACCCGGGAATCGAACCCGGGATCTTCCGATTGCCGGTCAGATGCGATACCATTACACCATGGGCCTCACTCTTCCAAATGCCGTAATTCTTCTACATACTCGCAGAAACCAATGCCCCAAGGGGGCACCTCCCGCATGCCGTAACATTATATACATTCAACTGCAAAGAACACGCAGTATAAATAACGTAAAGAACGACGCTTGTATAGGAGATATTCCGCGCAAGACGAGAGAGAGAGAACGAAACAAATGAAAAAATGAGGTAACCACCCGGGAATCGAACCCGGGATCTTCCGATTGCCGGTCAGATGCGATACCATTACACCATGGGCCTCACTCTTCCAAATGCCGTAATTCTTCTACATACTCGCAGAAACCAATGCCCCAAGTGGGCACCTCCGCATGCCGTAACATTATATACATTCAACTGCAAAGAACACGCAGTATAAATAACGTAAAGATCGACGCTTGTATAGGAGATATTCCGCGCAAGACGAGAGAGAGAGAGAACGAAACAAATGAAAAAATGAGGTAACCACCCGGGAATCGAACCCGGGATCTTCCGATTGCCGGTCAGATGCGATACCATTACACCATGGGCCTCACTCTTCCAAATGCCGTAATTCTTCTACATACTCGCAGAAACCAATGCCCCAAGGGGCCACCTCCCGCATGCCGTAACATTATATACATTCAACTGCAAAGAACACGCAGTATAAATAACGTAAAGAACGACGCTTGTATAGGAGATATTCCGCGCAAGACGAGAGAGAGAGAACGAAACAAATGAAAAAATGAGGTAGAAGAATTACGGCATTTGGAAAAGTGAGGCCCATGGTGTAATGGTATCGCATCTGACCGGCAATCGGAAGATCCCGGGTTCGATTCCCGGGTGGTTACCTCATTTTTTCATTTGTTTCGTTCTCTCTCTCTCGTCTTGCGCGGAATATCTCCTATACAAGCGTCGTTCTTTACGTTATTTATACTGTGTGTTCTTTGCAGTTGAATGTATGTATATATATAATATATATATATATATATAGTGTCCCAAAACCATGTATACATTTTTTAAAAACTTATAACAGGCGAACCCACTAACGGATTCAGATGATTTTTATTTCTTTTTATAGGTAAAATATACAGCATCGAAATAATAGATAGTTTAATTTGTTTTAAACACGTAAGTGTTCGAAATGTCGACCATTGACATCAATGCACCACTGCGCTCTTTGATTCACTGATTGGCAGACTTGAACAAAAATGTTTGTAGGGATATTTCTACACGCTTCTTCAACTTTGCTCTTTAGTTGTTCAAGTGATGTAGGTCTTCTACTGTATACTTTGTTTTTCAAATGACCCCATAAAAAAAAGTCAAGTGGGTTCAAATCTGGTGAACGTGGTGGATACTCGATACTACCTCGTCGTCCGATCCACCGATAATGAAATGTTTCATCAAGGTAGTTCCTGACATCCTGATGGTAATGAGGAGGTGCTCCATCTTGTTGAAAGTAAATGTCCTCATCTCCGTATAACTGTCGAATTGCAGGAAAACCTTTTCCCCGAAGCATGTTGAGGTAGCTATGACCGGTAACTGTACAATCGAAAAAGAATGGACCACCCAAACCTTTGGAAGAAAAACCACACCAGACAGTTATACCAGGTAAATTTACATGTCGTTCCACATAAATGTGTGGATTTTCTTGTGACCAGTATGTGCAATTATGACGATTAATTATACCATTCAACTTAAATGTAGCCTCATCAGACCACACAATTTTGTCCGCAAATTGGCCATCTTCTGTGTTTTTTACTCGAAACCATTCGCAAAACTGAATTCTGCGATCCGGATCATCCTCATTCAAGGCATGTAATAATCTCGGGATGTAAGATTTCCATTTAGCATTCTTCAGAATTCTGTGGACACTTGTCTTACTTTTCCCTGTTTCACGAGCACATTGTCTCACAGATTTTCTTGGTGATCGGTTGAATACCTGTAGCACTTCATCAGAAGTGTTAGCATCTGTTGATGTCTTTGGACGCCCAGTCGCTTGCTTGTACACATCATGCACAGTATCGTATACTTCAAATTTCTCACAGATACGTGAAATGGTAAGTCGAGTTGGAGGATTAGTTCCAAAATTGTCTCTCACTGTTGTTGAACCTTTGATATCTTCTCAACTTTAAAATACGACTTTAGTATCCATTTTCGTTGCTCAAATGATAAGCGCACACTTCCATTTTCCATGTTTACTGTAGGCAGGCAAGGCTATTACTAATTTCGATTTTGTATCTCCTTAGGCTAGGCAAGGCTGTTAACAATTTCGCTGTTGTATCTCGTTAGGCTATAGGCTATAAAAAGAAATAAAAATCATCTGAATCTGTTAGTGGGTTCGCCTGTTATAAGTTTTTTAAAAATGTATACATGGTTTTGGGACACTCTGTATATATATATAATATATATATATATATATAATATATATATTATAATATATTATAATTATAATATATATTATAATATATATTATAATATATGCTGGCTAGGTACAGGGACTTACTAGAGCGATTAAAGGAAAAAACTAATAAGATTTTTTAACAGGTATACTTCCTCGAATTATCCATCGTAACGATTTCTACAACAAGGCGACCTATATTAACAATAACCTAAAGTCTCTTTGCCAACAGGAAGGAGTGCATTTTGAGAATTTTTGGAACAGTTTCTGCGGCAGGAGGGACTTGTTCTCGGAGATGGACTTCATCTTAATGACGTAGGAGCTGCGCGTTTAGGAAGACTATTTCATAATACTGTCTCTTCTTTTCAGGCTGCCGTAACTCGAACGGTCCCAGCGTAAATTCCATAAATTTCCACTGCGCTCGCGAAGTTGTCGCAATTACAAACAATTTGAAGGTTCTATCCTTAAATGCTCGTAGCCTACGAAATAAAATAAACGAATTTTTTTCTTTAATTGCTTGTAAAGACTATGATATAATTGCGATAAATGAATCGTGGCTTAGCACTGAAACTCGTGACTTTGTAGGGGAGTATCAAATTAAAGGTTATAGACTTTTTGTTAAAAACAGAATAGGTAGGCGAGGAGGCGGTGTTATGTTGTATATCAAAGATAATATAGCGAACGTTATAGAAGTAAAGCACACAATTCCAGAACCGATAGATTCGACTATAGCAGAACTTAAATTGCACGATTTCAAACTTGTTGTTGCGGTTATATATAGGCCACCTAATCAAACAGCTGATACGGACGAAGCGTTATATCGTGCACTAATCGGTAGTGAGCAGGCTTTAGTTATGGGTGACTTTAATTGCGCTAAGGTAAATTACGATACAATGCAGGGAGACGCGGAAGGTAATCGTTTAGTTAATTTTCTCGAGGATAGCTTTCTTATTCAAAAGGTTGGGGAACCTACGAGGTTGGACAGTATTTTAGATTTAGTAATAACTACGGATGATAGGCTAATTACTGATCTTCAAATAATAGAACCGGTGGGCAATAGCGATCACAATATGGTAGAGCTTGTCCTCTCATTAAGTCAATCGAAACCAGCTAACTCGACGAAAATTCCTAACTTCCAGCAGGCAGACTTTAGTAAATTTCGAAATAAATTGTGACACGTCAATTGGGAAAACGTGATGGGGAACTCCAACGCAAAACTAATGTGGGAATCGTTCGAAACAGTATTTAGGACTATAAATGAGGAATGTGTACCGTACAAAATTAAGCGTGCGAAAGTAAACAACAAGCCCTTGTGGTTTACTTCTAGAGTAGGAGACATTATAAAGAGTAGAGATAGGGCTTATAGGCTACATAAGTGCGATAAAGACAATTTGTGGTTACGAAACAACTACATATCTCTAAGGCGTGAAGGGAAAAGTGTAATAAAAAAGTCCAAGCGCGAATTTGAAATCTCCATAGCTCGTGACGGTAAAGAAAACCCCAAGCGATTCTTTCAATACGTCAATAATAGAAATCCAGTAAAAAGCGTCTTGGGGCCTTTGAAAAATCTAAACGGAGATCTAGTTTCTGAAAACAAGGAAATGGCTACCTTGCTAAACGAATTTTTTACGTCAGTTTTTACTATAGAAGATGTAACAAATATCCCTACGGTCACGGACATAATACCGTTTGATAATGGTAATATTTTGGATAATATAGTGGTTAGTGAAGGGAGGTAACGCGCTATATTGATAAAATGAAAACGCGTAAATCACCGGGGCCGGATTCCATATATCCCATACAACTAAAAGAATTAAAAGATAGCATTGTTGTGCCGCTAACAAAGATTTTTAATGCGTCTATTTCTGAGGGGTGCGTACCAGATAATTTCAAGTTAGCAAACGTAACACCTATCTTTAAGAAAGGCGATAAAGGTGCGGCGGGAAATTATAGACCAATCAGTTTAACGTCTTTTGTAGGTAAGCTACTGGAATCAATAATTAGGGATCGTATAGTCGAACACTTAGAATTCCATAAGCTAGTTAGAAATACGCAGCACGGATTTAGGCGAAACAAATCTTGCTTAACTAATCTTTTAGAATTTTTCCAAAGCGTGGTTGACGTTTACGATAGACATCGGGCGGTTGATGTAGTGTATTTAGATTTTCAAAAAGCGTTTGACACCGTGCCGCACAAAAGACTCATTGAAAAAAGTAAGGCTCATGGAATCAGGGGTGTAGTAATAAATTGGCTAGAAGAGTGGTTGCGAGGCAGGAAACAGAGGGTGGTCGTTGATGGAGCGGAGTCGTGTTGGGCTAATGTAGCGAGTGGCGTTCCTCAGGGTTCTGTATTGGGCCCCTTGCTTTTTCTTATATGTATTAACGATTTAGATGTCGGCCTAGTCAGTACAGTTTCAAAGTTTGCGGAAGACACGAAGCTGGGTGGTAGGGCGATTAATGACGAAGATAGAGGTAAAATTCAGGAAGATCTGAATAAAATCGTTGATTGGTCAGTCACATGGCAAATGAGATTTAACATTGATAAGTGCAAAATTTTGCATATAGGTTCGCGTAACGGTAATTTTGCGTATAGTATGTCAGGGAAAGATTTAACAAGCGTAGAGCAGGAAAAAGATTTAGGAGTTATAGTCACTGATGATTTAAAAGTAGCGAAACAAAGTACAGCAGCGGTCAATAAGGCGAACAAAGTGTTAGGTTTTATAGCTCCAAATTTTGAGTACAAATCGCGCAATATTATAGTTCCACTTTATAAATCATCAGTTAGACCCCATTTGGAGTACGCGGTCCAATTTTGGAATCCGCATATGCGCAAAGATATAGACAAAATCGAAAGAGTTCAAAGACGAACAACTAAGATGATTCCGTCGCTTAGGTCAAAGTCGTACGAGGATAGGCTTAAGGAGTTAAAATTGACAACACTCGAGACTAGGAGGTTAAGGGGTGATCTAATCCAGGTTTTCAAAATTATGAATGGGTTCGATAACGTAGATAGAGATAGCTTTTTCGAAATATATCAATATCGTAGGACTAGAAATAACGGGTGTAAGTTGACAAGTAGAAGGTTCGAGACAGCAGTTGCGAAAAACTTTTTTACGCATAGAATAGTAAATAGCTGGAATAGTTTGCCGGTAGAAGTAATTAGTAGCACGTCTATAAACATGTTTAAAAATCGATTAGACGCATATGTTGATAAAAAGGGTATATTTTAAGGTAGTAAAATTAAGGCTTTCTGGGGATAGATCACACAGCTCAACACAAGTGTTGTGGGTTATAGGGAGGCAGCGTCTTGGGTTAGGGGATACTCTCTGTCCTTACACACCCCATTTAAAGAGATTCCTCTGCCGAGCGGTGCCCCCCATAGTACTGTGAGGTATTGAAAAACTCATGATCTTCACTTGCCCCACAAACACCTTTAAATGGGAGACCCAAAATGGGTGCACACACATTTCTACATTACTGTACAGTCTTTACGGCCACACCTACACTTTTTCTCGTAAGTGTATATATTGTAATGTATATGATTGTAAATTTTGACTTGGTCCGCAATCGATATGGACCGTGACTTGATGGATACCGTAATGAAATTGACTAGATTCTTTAGATCTGATATATTTGCATGTCCGTTATAAATATATATAGAGTGTAACATATTTGTGGACAGTAGTCTATTATGACTAGATCCTCTGGATCCAGAGATTCTATCTTTAGTTTTAAATCGATAATTAATTGGTTTTAAATTGATAATTATTTAGTTTCGTAAAAATTGGTCGTTGCCAATTTACCGGCGGTTTTTACATAAATTTCTTATGTTCTTGTGGTTCGGAACCCACGTAAAATTGTAGGTCCCCTCCGCCACCACGGAGGACATACACAATACACGATTCGAACACAGTTAGGTAAAACAGCCATGAGTGGATCCTAGGGTCTTTGTTGGTCTGAAACATTATAACATTATAACATTATAACATATATATATTATAAATATATACATAATATATATATATTATAATATATATACATAATATTATATAATATATATACATAATATATATATATTATATATACATAATATATATATATATTATAATATATAATATATATTATAATATATATATATTATAATATATATATATAATATATATATATATAAATATATATATATATATATAATATATATATATATATATATATAAAATATAATATATAAAATATAATATATATATAATATATATAATAATTATAATATATATATATATATATATATATATATATATATATATATATATATATATATATATATTATAATATATATATATAATATGATGAATAAAACTACGAAGGAAAGGAAACACAGAATGGTGCTGAAGCGCTTTCGTCTAATGACATCCTCAGGAACACTGAAGTACATAAAGAGTTACATCCTATATATAAGTTACAGAAAAAAAAAATATATATATATATACAATAAACGGAGAAATAAAATTAAAGGATTGTGGGTGGGGCATACAAATTTGTAAGGAAAAACTATCGATTTTTAGCACAAGATTAAATGAATTGTTTCCAACCAATGTTATAGATAAAAAATATATAGACCAAATATATGAGATGTGATGTGCAGCAGGACCGAGGAGGGGAAGTGACATTGAGTGGAGAGCGTGTTAAGACGGTGGAGTATTTTAAATAGTTGGGATCAACAGTGGATGCAGAGGGGGGAGCAGAAAGAGAGATAAACTGTAGAATACAGCCGGGGTGGAAGAACTGGAGAGACGTATCAAGGGTGCTTTGTGATAAGAGGGTCCCAGTGAAACTGAAGGGAAAGGTATTCAAAACAGTGGTGAGGCCGGCAATGTTGTATGGAATGGAGACTGTGCCAATGAAGAAGAGCAATGAAAGAAAAATCGATGTGGCTGAAATGAAGATGTTGAGATGGATGTGTAGAGTCACGAGGAGGGATAGGTTCAGAAATGAGCATATAATAGGAACAGTGAAGGTGGCGGAAGCATCTAAGAAGGTGCAGGAGGCCAGGCTGAGGTGGTATGGACACGTCAGGAGAAGAGAGGAGGAGTATTTGGGGCGCAGAGTGCTGGAGATGGAGTTGCCGGGACGGAGAAGAAGAGGAAGACCGAAGACGAGATGGAGGGACTGTGTGGTGGCGGACATCAAGGAGAAGGACTTGGAGGAGGACGTGGTATACGACAGAGGTGACTGGAGAAGACGAACCAAAAACAGCGACCCCATGTAAAGATGGGATAAATAAGCTGCGGAAGAAGAAGTTATAGATAAAAAAATATACAAATTTATACTGGAAATCTGCCCGGGTTTTAGCACTCTGCCCTTTTTGTATATAAAAATTGAAAAATAAAAGTTAATAGAGTGGCATACAAGTTTACCAAAGATTTAGCGTTCTACCCTTCTTATCTAAATCTGTTCTGAAGGAATTCAAAACAACAGGATCGAGGTGAAAAAGACCTTTGCTTATGTTGAAGTTATTTGTAAATTGGATAATGGCAGACTCAAGAATATTTCTATTAACAATGTTGCTAGAGTGAAATAAAACTGAAGCATTATTCCAATCAATACAGTGGGATAACTCTGACAAATAGACAAAAAGGGCACTGGACAACTGTCCTGTTCTAACGGAATATTGATGCTGTTTTATACGTGTGTACAAATCCTTTCCGGTCTGACCTATGTAAAAGGAATCACATTGTTTACAACCAATTTTATAGATAATGCCTGAATTATTGGTAGGGCTATTTTTTACTGATATTTTTCACAATATTGTTATATGAAAATACTACATTAATATCCAAACGTTTAAGTACATTAGCAATGCCTAAAAAGCCCGGGAAAAATGGAAGTACTAAAATATTTTTTGACAAAGTACGAGTGTTATTATTGACACGATAGAAAGTTCGTTTTGCCTTGTTGAGACAAGATTCCATAAACGCAGATGGATAACACAGATCACTTCCAATACCGTTGATTTTTTCTAATTCGGCATCGATGTATTCCGGACTGGCTATCATAAGGGCGCGGAGAAACATTTAAGAAAAAAAATGGCCTTCTTAGTGGGGGTGTCATGTCCCGAGTAAAAGTGTACGTAGGACAAATTTTTTTTTTTTTCCGATAGATACTAAACTTAAAACCTGGGCTTTCCTCCTTCATTTAACTGAAGGAGGAAGTTATCCAGGTCACGATTCATGGGCCAGATACACACGTATAAAACAGCATCAATATTCCGTTAGAACAGGACAGTTGTCCAGTGCCCTTTTTGTCCATTTGTCAGAGTTATCCCACTGTATTGATTGGAATAATGCTTCAGTTTTGTTTCACTCTAGCAACATTGTTAATAGAAATATTCTTGAGTCTGCCATTATCGAACTTACAAATAACTTCAACATAAGCAAACGTCTTTTTCAACTCGATCCTGTTGTTTTGAATTCCTTCAGAACAGATTTAGATAAGAAGGGTAGTACGCTAAATCTTTGGTAAACTTGTATGCCAGTCTAATAACTTTTATTTTTTCAATTTTTATATATAAAAAGGGCAGAGTGCTAAAACCCGGGCAGATTTCCAGTATAAATTTGTATATTTTTTTATCTATAACATTGGGTGGAAACAATTCATTTAATCTTGTGATAAAAATCGAGTTTTTCCTTACAAATTTGTATGCCCCTCCCACAATCCTTTAATTTTATTTCTCCGTTTATTGTATATATATATATATAATATATATATATATATATATATTTTTTTTTTTTCTGTAACCTATATATAGGCTGTAACTCTTTATGTACTTCAGTGTTCCTGAGGATGTCATTAGACGAAAGCGCTTGAGCACCATTCTGTGTTTCCTTTCCTTCGTGGTTTTATTCATCATAAATATTTTTCACGTGTTACTTTCGTGAAATAATTTTCATACCTTACCTTACCTTACCTTACAAAGGTTCCACGTGATGATTTCTCATTTCGCGAAGGTCAAGCGTGTCGCCCCTCCTCTCGAGTTGGCCTGGTGAAGTAGTGAGTTGGATTCTTGCGCTCTCCACCTCACATAGCCAGGTACGCCCGGCTCATCGGGGATTGTTCTGAGCCAGGCGTCAAGTCTTCTTTTGAAGATTTCCACTGCAACTCCCTTCGTGTTTCTTAGGTCTTTGGGCAGCTGATTAAATAGTTTTGGTCCTCTCACTACAAAACTATTTTCTTTCAGGGTTAAGGATGTTCCCTGTCTCGCCTTCAATTTGGGAATACGACACAGTCTACCGTTTCTACCTTCCACCGTTGTTTGGGGAGTTATGGGATTCAGAGTAAGATTAGGGACTAGTTTCTCCATTATTTTCCAAGTGTAAATAATGGGTATCTCTCTCTTCTCCTTTCCAGTGAATATAGGTTTAGTTCTCGTAACCTTTCCCAGTAATTTAGTTCTTTGCACCCATTGATCTTGGCTGTGAAACTTCTTTGAATCCCCTCCAGCTGTCTAATGTCTTCTTTTTATATGGGGATGTTAGGACCGAGCAGTATTCCAGTTTGGGTATTATCAGGGTTTTCAGTAGGGGGATCATTACATTCCTATCCCTTCGTTTAAAAGTTCTCAATATCAGACCCGTTATTCTCTTTGCTCTGTTTACTGCTATCTTATTTTGTGTTTCAAATTTCGCATCATCTGTCATTACAACCCCTAAATCTTTTGCTCTGGAATTTCTCTGGACTTCCTGTCCATTTGGGGTATAATATTCCATGGACTTTAGGTCTTCTCTTTTTCCGTACCGTAATAGCTGAAATTTCTCGGTGTTAAACTTCATATTGTTGTCTTCCGTCCACTTGTAAATTTTGTTTATGTCGGTTTGTAGAGATCCTATGTCTTCTGGTTTTCGTATTTTTCTACTGATCTTTGTGTCATCTGCAAAGGATGTTACTGTGCTGTCTCTGGTAACGTCCTCATCTATGTCAGTTAGCATGATTATGAAGAGTAGTGGAGCTAATACCGTTCCTTGTGGTACTGAGCTGAGGACCTCTGATTCTGATGAAGATACTCCTTGTACTGTAACGACTTGCCTCCGCTCACTAAGGAAATTATATATCCATTTCCCTACTTTTCCTGTTATTCCCATATATTTCAGTTTATGTATTATGATTCCATGGTCACACTTGTCGAACGCTTTAGCAAAGTCTGTGTATAGTACATCATAGTTTTCATTACTTTCAAGTGAATCAATAATGTTGTTGTAGTGTTCCATTAGTTGTGACAGGCATGATCTGCCTGACCGAAACCCGTGTTGGTTATCATTGAATTTTTTCTGAGTTTCCAAAAAGTCATAGATTTTCTGTCTAACAATTCTTTCAAATATTTTGGTGAGATGAGATGTAAGCGACACTGGCCTATAGTTTTTGGCCTCGGATCGATCTCCTCCTTTATATATTGGGACGATGTTCGCGCTCTTCAGGATGCCCGGTATTTCTCCCATGTTTAATGATCGTCTCCATATCCAGTATAGGGGCTCAGCGATTGCATTCTTGCAGTTTTTGATCAGTGTGGCATTCCATTTATCCGGTCCTGCCGCTGAGTGTGTTTTTAGTTTCCCTATGACTTGTGCAATATCCTCCGTCGTAAAGTCGAAATCCGTTATACTTTCCCCTTGTGGTTCTTCTTCAAAGAACGCGTTTCTATCGCATATGTACTTCAATGTTCCTGAAGATGTCATTAGACGAAGCGCTTGAGCACCATTCTGTTTCCTTTCCTTCGTGGTTTTATTCATCATAAATATTTTTCACGTGTTACTTTCGTGAAATAATTTTCATATATATTATAATATATATATATTATATATATATATATATGTTAAACACAGACCGTGCATGGAACAAGGAACTCTTCTGGGAAAATTAAATCCACTATAGTCCGAATAAGTAATGGTAAATGACAAATACCATAGTTTTTTCCTTTTTCATGATTTTAGCCCGACGTGGGCAACGGGTCTCTCGCAAAGAGATCCCATAAATATAGCTTCCCTCACCAGCTATCTGCAAAGCAGACAGGATCCAGCTTTGGGACGTGGATCTAGGGTTTAAAGCAAACCTAGATCCCTACACTCAGAACCTCTATATAAGTAAAGACTCGTTGCATTCACGTCGTGTTGAATAAATCAAAGAAAAAGGGGTAACTATTGTATTTTTAGCCAAAAAAACCAAAACTTAAACCTCAACCGGGACATTGAGCGTCCACTTTTCAAGGCACGAAAAAGGAAAAAACTATGGTATTTGTCATTTACCATTACTTATTCGGACTATAGTGGATTTAATTTTCCCAGAAGAGTTCCTTGTTCCATGCACGGTCTGTGTTTAACATATAATGTTCTCAGGGAACCATTCTGAGTTTGTGTATACTAAACGGACGTGTTTCGTGCCTTGAAAAGTGGACGCTCAATGTCCCGGTTGAGGTTTAAGTTTTGTTTTTTTTGGCTAAAAATACAATAGTTACCCCCTTTTTCTTTGATTTATTCAACACGACGTGAATGCAACGAGTCTTTTACTTATATAGAGGTTCTGAGTGTAGGGATCTAGGTTTGCTTTAAACCCTAGATCCACGTCCCAAAGCTGGATCCTGTCTGCTTTGCAGATAGCTGGTGAGGGAAGCTATATTTATGGGATCTCTTTGCGAGAGACCCGTTGCCCACGTCGGGCTAAAATCATGAAAAAGGAAAAAACTATGGTATTTGTCATTTACCATTACTTATTCGGACTATAGTGGATTTAATTTTCCCAGAAGAGTTCCTTGTTCCATGCACGGTCTGTTTTAACATATAATGTTCTCAGGGAACCATTCTGAGTTTGTGTATACTAAACGGACGTGTTCGTGCCTTGAAAAGTGGACGCTCAATGTCCCGGTTGAGGTTTAAGTTTGGTTTTTTGGCTAAAAATACAATAGTTACCCCCTTTTTCTTTTTTATTCAACACGACGTGAATGCAACGAGTCTTTTACTTATATAGAGGTTCTGAGTGTAGGGATCTAGGTTTGCTTTAAACCCTAGATCCACGTCCCAAAGCTGGATCCTGTCTGCTTTGCAGATAGCTGGTGAGGGAAGCTATATTTATGGGATCTCTTTGCGAGAGACCCGTTGCCCACGTCGGGCTAAAATCATGAAAAAGGAAAAAACTATGGTATTTGTCATTACCATTACTTATTCGGACTATAGTGGATTTAATTTTCCCAGAAGAGTTCCTTGTTCCATGCACGGTCTGTGTTTAACATATAATGTTCTCAGGGAACCATTCTGAGTTTGTGTATACTAAACGGACGTGTTTCGTGCCTTGAAAAGTGGACGCTCAATGTCCCGGTTGAGGTTTAAGTTTTGGTTTTTTTGGCTAAAAATACAATAGTTACCCCCTTTTTCTTTGATTTATTCAACACGACGTGAATGCAACGAGTCTTTTACTTATATAGAGGTTCTGAGTGTAGGGATCTAGGTTTGCTTTAAACCCTAGATCCACGTCCCAAAGCTGGATCCTGTCTGCTTTGCAGATAGCTGGTGAGGGAAGCTATATTTATGGGATCTCTTTGCGAGAGACCCGTTGCCCACGTCGGGCTAAAATCATGAAAAGGAAAAAAACTATGGTATTTGTCATTTACCATTACTTATTCGCGACTATAGTGGATTTAATTTTCCCAGAAGAGTTCCTTGTTCCATGCACGGTCTGTGTTTAACATATAATGTTCTCAGGGAACCATTCTGAGTTTGTGTATATATAGTATATATATATATATATATAAATATATATATATATATATATATATATATTATAATATATATATATCTATATTATATCTTATAATATATATTATATATATATATATATATATAGTTATAGTTTTATATATATATATATATATATATATATATTATATATATATATTATAAATACGTATATGAAAATTATTTCACGAAAGTAACACGTGAAAAATATTTATGATGAATAAAACCACGAAGGAAAGGAAACAGAATGGTGCTCAAGCGCTTTCGTCTAATGACATCTTCAGGAACATTGAAGTACATAAAGAGTTATAGCCAATGTTCCCTCTAATTTTTTTTAGTCCATGTGCGCAAGAAATTTTCGTTGTGCATACATTTAGATTTATGGTGAAAAATTGTGTAAACTTTTCTGAGCGCTATTATCTTCAAAATGAAATATATATACAGGGTGTACATAAAGTCAGGATCTATTTTTGTGAAGCACTTGGAAATTATATGGAATTCAATCATAAAATGATAAAGTGGTAACATTTATTAAATAATTAAGAGTAGGATTCGACGTGACGCCCATCAGTATCCCTGCACAGCTCAAATCGTTCCGTAGCATTTCTAAAACATTCTGGAGCATTTGCGGGTTATGTTATCTGCAGCAGTTCGTATACGTAAGTTTTCAAGACTCGTAATCTTCGTCTGATAGACGTGCGACTTGATAAAGCCCCATGCAAGAAATATAAAGGGTTAAATCTGGTGATCTCGCTGGCCAAGGTCTGTTGCTTCCGCGTCCGATCCAGCGATTTGGAAAACGTCCATTTAGATAATCCTGAACAATTTTGGCATAGTGACAAGGAGCACCATCATGTTGATAGACGACGGTACTAACAATCCTATCCCGTCGTCTATCACCATGATGGTGCTCCTTGTCACTATGCCAAAATTGTTCAGGATTATCTAAATGGACGTTTCAAATCGCTGGATCGGACGCGGAAGCAGCAGACTTGGCCAGCGAGATCACCAGATTTAACCCTTTAGATTTCTTTGCATGGGGCTTTATCAAATCGCACGTCTATCAGACGAAGATTACGAGTCTTGAAAACTTACGTACACGTATACGAACTGCTGCAGATAACATAACCCCGCAAATGCTCCAGAATGTGTTTAGAAATGCTGCGGAACGATTTGAGCTGTGCAGGGATACTGATGGGCGTCACGTCGAATCCTACTCTTAATTATTTAATAAATGTTACCACTTTAGCATTTTATGATTGAATTCCATATAATTTCAAAGTGCTTCACAAAAATAGATCCTGACTTTATGTACACCCTGTATATATAATTATATATATATATATATATATATATATATATATATATATATATATATATATATATATATATATATATATATATATATATATAAATACTTAATAAATATTATTTCCATAAGGTGATAGCTTGATCATTACGGTACTATTAAATGGATATTAAAAACTGTTTACAATATTATATATTCTTAAAAAGAAAACATTTTATCCATTCTAAAAATATGAATAAAATAAAAAATAGTAAAATAAAATTCAACAAAATAAAGAAATAAAATAAAAATAACATTAATTGAAAATGACTATTTTAGTTATCATTTCTCAGAACAATTTTTAGCATTTAGCAATTTAAAATAGACTATCAAGATAAATAAAAAATTATTTTATTTTTTATGAATTATGAGATAATTACTATTCGTTTTTATGCAAAATAAGAAAGAGAAGGTTTATATTCAATGCGTTAATGTATAAAAGAAAAAAATGCAAATACATAGAGTAAAAAAAATCCGTATTGCGTAGTTGCGCGGACGTCGGCGAAGTCGGGCGGAAGGGGTTAATACTTAAAAGAGCGACTATAGAGTATGTTGATGCAAATGGTCAGACCTTGTGTGACGGTATATTTTTGAAATTACTTCATTTACTGTCGTGACTCATGATACGCTTGAGCCTGTGCGCATTTTATTTTGCTGTGTGCGCGGGTTTCACAACGCGTGTGCGCGCGCACACGCGCACACCTTAGAGGGAACATTGGTTATAGCCTACATATAGGTTACAAAAAATATATATATACAGTATATATATAAAATAAGCGGAGAAATAAAATAAATTAAAGGATTGTGGGAGGAGCATACAAATTTGTAAGGAAAAACTACCGATTTTAGCACTTTGCCCGAATCTACCACAAGATCAAATGAATTGTTTCCAACCAATGTTATAGTTAATTAAAAAAAATAATAAATTGAAAAATAAAACTAAAACTTGTAAGAGGAGCATACAAATTTATACTGGAAATCTGCCCAGGTTTTAGCACTCTGCTCTTCTTGTCTAAGTCCGATATATATTAAAAATAAATTGAAAAATAAAAGTTATTAGAGAAGCATACAAGTTTACCGAAGGTTTAGCTCTCTACCCTTCTTGTCTAAATCCGTTCTGAACGAATTCAAAACAAAGGGATCGAGTTGAAAAAGACCTTTGCTTATGTTGAAGTTATTTGTAGGTTCGATAATGACAGACTCAAGAATATTTCTATTAACAATGTTGCTAGAGTGAAACAAAACTGAAGCATTATTCCAATCAATACAGTGGGATAACTCTGACAAATGGACAAACAGGGCACTGGACGATTGTTCCGTTCTAACAATAATAATAACACTCGTACTTTGTCAAAAAATATTTTAGTACTTTCATTTTTCCCGGGCTTTTTAGGCATTGTTAATGTACTTTTAGATATTAATGTAGTATTTTCATATAACAATATTGTGAAAAATATAGTAAAAAATAGCCCTACAAATAATTCAGGCATTATCTATAAAATTGGTTGTAAACAATGTGATTCCTTTTACATAAGTCAGACGGGAAAGGATTTTCACACACCTGTAAAACAGCATCAATATTCCGTTAGAGTGGGACAGTCGTCCAGTGCCCTTTTTGTCCATTTGTCAGAGTTATCCCACTGTATTGATTGGAATAATGCTTCAGTTTTGTTTCACTCTAGCAACATTGTTAATAGAAATATTCTTGAGTCTGCCATTATCCAACTTACAAATAACTTCAACATAAGCAAAGGACTTTTTCAACTCAATCCCTTTGTTTGGAATTCGTTCAGAACGGATTTAGACAAGAAGGGTAGAGTGCTAAACCTTTGGTAAACTTGTATGCTTCTCTAATAACTTTTATTTTTCAATTTATTTTTATATATATCGGGCGTAGACAAGAAGGGCAGAATGCTAAAACCTGGGCAGATTTCCAGTATAAATTTGTATGCTCCTCTTACAAGTTTTATTTTTATTTTTCAATTTATTATTATTTTTTCAATTAACTATAACATTGATTGGAAACAATTCATTTGATCTTGTGTTGGATTCGGGCAAAGTGCTAAAATCGGTAGTTTTCCCTTACAAATTTGTATGCTCCTCCCACAATCCTTTATTTTTTTTTTATTTCTCCGTTTATTGTATATACATATATATTTTTTTTGTAACCTATGTATAGGCTGTAACTCTTTATGTACTTCAGTGTTCCTGAGGATGTCATTAGACGAAAGCGCTTGAGCACTATTCTGTATTTCCTTTCCTTCGTGGTTTTATTCATCATTATAATATATATATATACAGGATGTCCGAGAATTATCTGTACAATATTTGGCTGTTATTAAAAGTCAACCATGAAGTGTAGAAATTTCAGTGTTGTCCCATTTTACAGAGAATCTCATTAAGTTTTTTCTGATACCAAGTTTTGACAAGTTTTTTAGAAATTCCAGTGTGTCCGAACATTATCTGTACAATTTCATCTTTTAATAAAATTCTTGATAACACACGTAAAATTCTTAAACAAAATTATTTAGAATCTGTATTTTCAAAAGTTTCTTTTATTAAAGTAACGTTGTTACAAACATTCGATATGTGCACCATTAGTGATTCGCAAAACATTCAATCGATACTCCAAATGTTGCCATGTACGCTGCAGCATATCCACATCAATTCGCTCAATAGCAGCTGTGATTCTTGCTTTTAAATCATCAATGTCTGTCACCCGCGTACATTTCTAAAAAACTTGTCAAAACGTGGTATCAGAAAAAACTTAATGAGATTCTCTGTAAAATGGGACAACACTGGAATTTCTACACTTCATGGTTGACTTTTAATAACAGCCAAAAATTGTACAGATAATTCTCGGACACCCTGTATATATTATAATATATATATATATATATATATATATATATATATATATATATATATACACAGTGGGGGGAAATAAGTATTCGTACACCTGCAAAATTGTTTTTCAATAAACTTACAATCAAACGAATTACTTCAAAGTTGAACAAAAGATGGCTATTGGCATACAATTAATATGTATTAAACCAGTGGTTCTTAACCAGGGGGGCGCGCCCCCCTAGAAACAGGAATTTCTCTAATTGTATTTGTTATTCTCTTAACGAGAGCATGGGCTAATATTGAGAAGTTATTGAGAATGTTATTTTGATTGAAGGGGGGCGTGGAGGGAAGGACCAATTCCTAGAGGGGGCATGGTAGTAAAAAGGTTAAGAACCACTGTATTAAACGAACGAACCAAAATTACGAATAAATAACTCGACAAATTAAATTTACGAAATTAGGTGGGGAAAAAAGTATTCGTACAAATTAATTTTCATAACTTAATATTTAGTTGCGTAACCATTGTTGGCAATAACTGCTTGTAGACGTTTTCCGTAGGTTCCTACTAGTGCTTTGCAACTTTCTGTCGGAATTTTAGCCCACTCTTCTTTGCAAATAACCTTCAAATCGGCGATGTTCCTCGGGTTCCTCAAATGAATCTGCTTTTTTAATATTCGCCACAAGTTCTCAATCGGATTCAAATCAGGCGACTGGCTAGGCCACTGCAGCACCCTCACATTGTTCTGAACGAACCACTCCCGAGTAAGTTTGGCAGTATGCTTCGGATCGTTATCTTGTTGGAAGCACCATTCATCTCCAAGCTCCAACTGTTGGACAGAGGCGAACAAATATTCTTCTAAAATATCGCGATACAGTGCTCCATTCATTGTTCCCTCTATGACGTGAATTGCTCCAGTACCATTAGATGAAAAGCACCCCCATACCATGATGCTTCCGCCTCCTAACTTTACAGTAGGGATGGTGTTCTTTGGATCAAGAGCGCATCCATCTTTCCTCCACACGTGACAAGCCGTGTTCCTTCCTTTCGTTTCATCTGACCAAAGTACGGTATTCCAGAACTCTTTAGGCTTTTCTAAATGCTCACGGGCAAACTTCAAACGAGCATCTCTATGCATTTTCTTTAGTAGGGGTGTTTTCCTTGGACGGCGAGACTTCAGGTTAATCCTGTGTAGTTCATTACTGATAGTCCGTTTAGTGACCAAAGTTCCTGCAGCCATTAATTCTTCTTGAATCTCCTTGCGAGTCGTCATAGGGTTTTCTTTAACTTTTCTTGCCATCCTTCTCCCAGCTCGGGGAGAAATGTTTCGAGGAGCACCAGTTCGAGGAAGGTTGTGAGTAGTACCCGTCTTCTTCCATTTCAAAATAACGGAGCCTATTGTACTGAATGGGATACTTAACCTCTTTGAAATGTCTCTGTAGCTCAACCCTTCATTGTGGAGCCTGATTATCTCATTTTTCTGTTCAACAGAGAGTTCCTTCGTCTTCGCCATGGCGACAACCTTCATGCATTAAGACTGAACAATGAATGAGAGCTGCAGGAAATGACGTCATCATAACGTGTCGCAAACAGTGTTGGAACATTCCAGAAGACTCATGTAGATGCTAGAGACCTCTATTTGTCCTCTAGAGACCTCTATTTGTAACTTTTCCTAAGTGTACGAATACTTTTTTCCCCACCTAATTTCGTAAATTTAATTTGTCGAGTTATTTATTCATAATTTTGGTTCGTTCGTTTAATACATATTAATTGTATGCCAATAGCCATCTTTTGTTCAACTTTGAAGTAATTCGTTTGATTGTAAGTTTATTGAAAAACAATTTTGCAGGTGTACGAATACTTATTTCCCCCACTGTATATATATATATATATATATATATATATATATATATATATATATATATATATATATATAGCAGTAAACAGAGCAAAGAGAATAACGGGTCTGATATTGAGAACTTTTAAACGAAGGGATAGGAATGTAATGATCCCCCTACTGAAAACCCTGATAATACCCAAACTGGAATACTGCTCGGTCCTAACATCCCCATATAAAAAAGAAGACATTAGACAGCTGGAGGGGATTCAAAGAAGTTTCACAGCCAAGATCAATGGGTGCAAAGAACTAAATTACTGGGAAAGGTTACGAGAACTAAACCTATATTCACTGGAAAGGAGAAGAGAGAGATACACCATTATTTACACTTGGAAAATAATGGAGAAACTAGTCCCTAATCTTACTCTGAATCCCATAACTCCCCAAACAACGGTGGAAGGTAGAAACGGTAGACTGTGTCGTATTCCCAAATTGAAGGCGAGACAGGGAACATCCTTAACCCTGAAAGAAAATAGTTTTGTAGTGAGAGGACCAAAGCTATTTAATCAGCTGCCCAAAGACCTAAGAAACACGAAGGGAGTTGCAGTGGAAATCTTCAAAAGAAGACTTGACGCCTGGCTCAGAACAATCCCCGATGAGCCGGGCGTACCTGGCTATGTGAGGTGGAGAGCGCAAGAATCCAACTCACTACTTCACCAGGCCAACTCGAGAGGAGGGGCGACACGCTTGACCTTCGCGAAATGAGAAATCATCACGTGGAACCTTTGTAATATATATATATATATATATATATATATATATATATATATATATATATATATATATATATATATATATATATATATAATATAACCTTATAACCTTACAAAGATTTCGCGCGATGATTCCTCATTTCGCGAAGGTCAAGCTTGTCGCCCTTCTCGAGTTGGCCTGGTGAAGTAGTGAGTTGGTTTCCTGTGCTCTCCACCTCATAGCCAAGTACGCCCGGCTCATCAGGGATTGTTCTGAGCCAGGCGTCTAGTCTTCTTTTGAAGATATCCACTGCAACTCCCTTCCTGTTTCTTAGGTCTTTGGGCAACTGATTAAACAGTTTTGGTCCTCTCACTACAAAACTATTTTCTTTCAGGGTTAAGGATGTCCCCTGTCTCGCCTTCAATTTTGGAATACGACACAGTCTACCGTTTCTACCTTCCACCGTTGTTTGGGGAGTTATAGGGTTCAGAGTAAGATTAGGGACTAGTTTCTCCATTATTTTCCAAGTGTAAATATTGGTGTATCTCTCTCTTCTCATTTCCAGTGAATATAGGTCTAGTTCGCGTAACCTTTCCCAGTAATTTAGTTCTTTGCACCCCTTGATCTTTGCTGTGAAGCTTCTCTGGATCCCTTCCAGCAGTCTAATGTCTTCTTTTTTATATGGGGATGTTAGGACCGAGCAGTATTCCAATTTGGGTATGATCATGGTTTTCAGTAGAGGAATCATTACATTCCTATCCCTTCGTTTAAAAGTTCTCAATATCTGTCCCGTTATTCTCTTTGCTCTGTTTACTGCTATCTTATTTTGTGTTTCAAATTTCGCATCATCAGTCATTACAACCCCTAAATTTTTTGCTCTGGAATTTCCCTGAATTTCCTGTCCATCTGGGGTATACTGTAATATTCCATGGATTTTAGGTCTTCTCTTTTTCCGTACCGTAATAGCTGAAATTTCTCGGTTTTAAACTTCATATTGTTGTCTTCCGTCCACTTGTAGATTCTGTTTATGTCGTCGGATTTGTAGAGATCCTATATCTTCTGGGTTTCTTATTTTTCTACTAATCTTTGTGTCATCCGCAAAGGATGTTACTGTACTGTCTCTGGTAACGTCCTCATCTATGTCAGTTAGCATGATTATGAAGAGTAGTGGAGCTAATACTGTTCCGTGTGATACTGAGCTGAGTACCTCTGATTTTGATGAAGATACTCATTGTAGTGTAATGACTTGCCGTCGCTCACTACGGAAATTATATATCCATTTCCCTACTTTTCCTGTTATTTCCATATATTTCAGTTTATGTATTATGATTCCATGGTCACACTTGTCGAGTGCTTTAGCAAAGTCTGTGTATAGTACCTCATAGTTTTCATTACCTTCAAGTGCATCAATAATGTTGTTGTAGTGTTCCATTAGTTGTGATAGGCATGATCTGCCTGACTGAAACCCGTGTTGGTTATCATTGAATTTTTTCTGAGTTTCCAAAACGTCATAGATTTTCTGTCTAACTATTCTTTCAAATATTTTAGTGAGATGAGATGTAAGCGACACTGGCCTGTAGTTTTTGGCCTCGAATCGATCTCCTCCTTTATACAGTATATTGGGAAAACGTTTGCGCTCCTTAGGATGCCCGGTATTTCTCCCGTGTCTAGGATCGTCTCCATATCCAGTATAAGGGGTTCCAGAAAACCTTAGCCCCCCTATTTGCAGCTTACATGTTTACTTACATCGAAATAGTTTTTAGTGATTATAAAAATATATAAAATTCTTTATTTATTGCAGGTATTAAAATTACTCTAGCTGATAAAGTAATAATATAATGGCTTCTCAATTAATTGGTGATTCGGAGAGGCAACGTGTGATATATCGCATAATACGAGCAATAACATTTCGGGAAGCTCGTGATGCTGGAGCCACCTTCATAACACGTTCATGGGTTGCCAAAAACTTGCGAAGTGAGGACTTCGTCAAAAGAAATTGGAATAAAACTTTGGATAAATGTGAAATGGATACAACCAAATCTGGGCACCCAAATTTGCCGCTCTCTCAGGAAACAAAGGACATCATTGAAAGCGGTACGCGTAAGCGGAAAAACAGCTGTGCTAAACTTTCTAGAGAGGTCGAAGTGTTGAGAGGAAAGATCGTTAGTGGTGAGATCATTCGACTGTACCGTCATAGGCAAGGTTTAAAGCCTTTGCATGAACTTCCAAAGCCAAGAAAAACTCAACTTAACATCGATGACAGAATGTGGTTTGCCCATTATCTTGAAGATTGGGATGTGGATGATTTCATGCATTTAGCTGTCTCCGATGAATTTTTTGTTTACGTAACACGTCGGCCTAACTACCAAAATGATCGAGTGTGGGCCAGAACACCAGATGAAATCGATGACAATGAACATTATCGCGAATTATTAAAAAGTCCACACTGTGTTGGTGTGTTTGTTTTGTTCACTGCAAAGAAGCTCATGTGGGTGCTGAAGCCAAATGGTCAGAGTTGGGATGGACAGTATTTTCGTGATATTATTCTATCCCAGCATGTCATTCCTTTTCTAAGAAACCCAAACAATGTTATGGATGTCGATCAGGTCACACTTCTGCAAGATAAGGCCCCCTGCTTTAAGGCATTAGCCACTCAACAGTTGTTGCGGAACCATGAGATCGATTTCTTTGGAAATGAAGAATGGCCAGGAAATTCTCCTGATCTGAACGTCTGTGAACACATTGGATCAGTTATAAAGGACAAGGTTGAATGTCTCTTGTTTCAAGAACCTGCAGCAAATCGATTTTCGAAGGATACAATGACGCAACACATTGAAACTGTTTTAGCAAATTTGCGTAACGATCAAGATCTATTCACGTCACTTTTGGCAAGTTACCCAAAGCGAATTCAGGCTGTCTTGGAAGCCAATGGCGGGAACACCAAGTTTTAATTGTTTCTCATTAAATGCAGATTAAATTCTCTTTTGTAAGGTATGTTTAATTTTACTGTACCTCTAATGGTTTAGGCCATGGGCGGGGAGGCTAAGGTTTATTGGAGCCTCGTAGGAGCTCAGCGATTGCATTCTTGCAGTTTTTGATCAGTGTGGCATTCCATTTATCCGGTCCTGCCGCTGAGTGTATTTTAGTTTCCCTCTGGCTTGTGTAATATCATCCGTCGTAAAGTCGAAATCCGTTATACTTTCCCCTTGTGGTTCTTCTTCAAAGAACGCGGTTCTATCGCATATCAATTTGTCAGTTTTTGGGATACTGAAAGATGATTCGTACTGAGCTCTTAATATTTCAGATACTTCTGTTAGATCATCAGATAAAGCACTATTCTCATTTTTTAAAGGTCCGATAGTCGCATGGTTTTTCGACTTTCTTTTTGCGAAATTATAGAATAATATAATATATATATATATATATTACATTATATATACACAGTATATATATATATATATATATATATATATATATATATATATATATATATATATATATATATTACATTATATATACACAGTATATATATATATATATATATATATATATAGTATAAAATATAATATATAAATATATATATAATATAATATATATATAAAATATAATATATATGTATATAAAATATAATATATATAAAATAGACTATATACTAGCAAAAGATCGGCGCTACGCGCCGATTTTGCTACATCTGCGATGCTTAGACCTTCGACCCAAACCGAATTGTGGGCCAACGGCGTATTTTATTTTGAACATCAATAGCCCTTTATCTGGATATCGTTCCCATTCCTCTCACCTTGGGCCTCAGTAATTGGGGTGCCTGTGGCCCTCCAATTACTGGCGAACCAATTATTCGGTCAATAAAACTACAGAAAAGAACGCAGCCATGAAAATCTAAAACTTCAAAAATCTTGATACGATGAACTCGGATGTGAAGCTCAAGATTTTCATGACTGCGTTCTTTTCTATAGTTTTATTGACCAAATAATTGAACCGACAGTAATTGGGGGATCGCAGACCCCTAATTACTGGGGGTTCAATTAATTGGTCAATAAAACTATAGTCATGAAAATCTTAAGCTTCACAAATATTGACACAATGTGAAGCTCAAGATTTTCATTGCTGCGTTCTTTTCTATAGTTTTATCGCGGTGCTGGGGGCCCTCGGGCCCAGTAATTGGTGGTGGGGGGGGGGGGGTTGGTCACACATATATTTTCGTTCATTACTCATCACCCCCATCCACCATACGAAGTTTGGTCGAAATCGGTTCAGAAACGTAAAAGTTTTTTCTGCGGACAGACAGGCAGACACATTTTTGCTAAATTATAATAGTAATGATGCCCGATTAGGTTAATTAAATGGCCGGTTAGGTCAACTGAATGCCCGATTAGATTATTTGAATGCCCGGGTACGTTAATTGAACGCCCGGTTAGGTTAATTGTACACCCTTGACGATTGGTTAGGTTAAGTCATGATATTTTCGTTAAAGCCAACGAAAATATCACGACTTAACCTAACCAATCGTCAAGGGCGTACAGATGACCTAACCTGGCATTCAATGAACCTAACCGGGTATTCAATAATAGCGGAGCGACCCGGCGTTGCCGGGGTTGATGTTGAACGCTATATATATACAGGGCGTCCCAAAAAAATGTATACACACTTTAACAGCTGATAGCTCAATTGATGTTTCTTTCTTTCCAAGTTAAACCCATTAGAATTAATAATGGCAGTCAGACTAAGCTTTGAACAAAGGAAATTCATTCTAAAATGCTACTGGAAGTGTGAAAACGCAGTTGAGGTGCAAAGACAGTTTAGGAGGGAGTTTCAAACAGATCCACCAACGCGACTTACCATCACTCGAATTAGAGATAAGTTTGAAGCCGATGGAACTGTTCAGAATGTCCACAAGAAGCGTTCCGGAAGACCACGGACATCGACAAGCCCCACAAAGCAAGAAAGAGTACTGGAAACGTATCACCAAAGTCCAAGAAAATCTGTGCGGCAAGCGAGTCGTGAGGTAGGAATTTCAGAATCGTCTGTCCAACGCATTTTGAGCGCTGTCAATGGAAAAGTTACATTCCAAGATTAGTCCATGCTATTAATGAAGATGATCCGGACCGAAGAGTGGAGTATTGCGAGTGGTACTTGGCACGATGTGGATGTGGATTGGACGAAGGGGTTTCGTAGAATACCCTCCGCGTTCACCAGACCTCACACCACTAGACTTTTTTTTATGGGGATACTTAAAAGACAAAGTCTACGCTATAAAACCTGCAACAGTCGCTGAATTGAGAGCAGCCATTGAACGAGAATGCACACAAATACCAAACGAAATGTTTCGTGATGTTTGCGATTCCATTGCTTCGCGTTATCAGCAGTGCCTGGACCAGAACGGACGTCAGTTTGAAAACAGGCGTTGACAAAACAATTAAATAATGTCTGTAGATTCTATTACATTTTGAAAATGAAATGTATTTTAATAAACACTGCCTTTATAAGTATTTAAAGTGTGTATACATTTTTTTGGGACGCCCTGTATATATATATATATATATATATGCCCGGTTAGGTAAACTGAATGCCGGGTTAGGTTAATTGACTGCCCAGTTAGGTCAACTGAATGCCCGATTAGGTTAATTAAATGGCCGGTTAGGTCAACTGAATGCCCAGTTAGGTCAACTGAATGCCCGATTAGGTTAATTAAATGGCCGGTTAGGTCAACTGAATGCCCGATTAGATTAATTGAATGCCGGGTACGTTAATTGAATGCCCAGTTAGGTTAATTGTACACCCTTGACGATTGGTTAGGTTAAGTCATGATATTTTCGTTAAAGCCAACGAAAATATCACGACTTAACCTAACCAATCGTCAAGGGCGTACAGATGACCTAACCTGGCATTCAATGAACCTAACCGGGTATTCAATAATTTTACCATAGATTTCGTAATGATCTTGATGACGTCATTTAATGTTTTAAAATTAATTTTTTTATTTATTAACACCTACGTGCACAACCTCGGGACCTAATCAATATGTGTGTGAAGTTTCATGTTTGTAACTGCTTCCATTTTGGAGTTATGGCTGATGGCTGGAACACACACACACACACACACACACACACACACACACAACACACACACACACGTCTTTTTATTATTATTATTATTATTATTATTATTATTATTATTATTATAGATAAACAATAGACTGGTACAAATTTATAACCGAAAGACTTCCGAAAATCAACAATTTTTGATGAATAAAAGGGGAAAATTGGTTTTGTAGGCCTAGGGGGTCCGAAATTTTCATAAAATGTAAAATAATTGCTATTTTCTTACTTACAGCGACAGGCATAATGATATTAGGATACCTAATAGAAATTTTGTAATATTTTAAAGTGGGGAAAATAAATAATTTTCTAAAAATGATCTTCAACTATAAAAGCGCATCTAATCAGATAACTTAATTAACGTATTTCTATGACAACTAAAAAATAGAATGATAAATCAATATCCTATCAAATTGTTTGTGTATACGTAAAATTATTTGTACAAAAGCCACAGTAATAAAACGCACAAAAGTCACGGTAAATAATTTCGAGTGTGGCTCGTTTAACTTTAAACTCGTGTTTATTTAAATTGCCCGTTTTAATTGTAATTTTTTGTATTGAATCGATAAAGAAATCTTTTGTGAATCGAAAAATGTTAAAATTATAACAAATATCAAAATATTTTGTATAAAAATCATTGAATTTTAAAAATATCAAAATATTTTGTATAAAAATCATTGAATTTTAAAAATGCATGTTTGTTTTTAATTTTTGCAAAAAGTTCTTTATGAATTTTAAAAATATATACTTTTTTAAATTGAATCGATAAATAAATCTTAAATTGTGAATCGAATGATATTAAATGTTTATTAAATATTGACTTATTTTGTGCTCAAATTATGATTAAAAATGAAAAAATAAAAAAATGCGTGTACAGGCATGGGAAGAACTGTACCCCTAAAAGAGGGGGGTACAATAAAAAGACGCATTGAATGGTGAAAACCGCATTGTTCTACACCAATTGTAGCGACCTGTAGGTGTGCGCAAAAAAAATGTTACATATATATATATATATATATCTATCTATCTATATATATAAGGCTTCATTTCTGAAATAGTATATTACATATATATATATATATATATATATATATATATATATAAATATAAATATGATATATATACATAAATATATATATATATATATATAATATATATATATATATATATATATATATATATATATATATATATATATATATGTTATACTCAAGCCGTATAGTTCCCTATGACCCTCCATATTTTCTCTGCAATGTCTAGAAAACTTTTTGATATGACCTATATCGGTTCTCGATGACCCCTATAACGCCCCCTCTGCGACGCTTGAACGGTATACCAAAAGGACAGTGGCACCTAATGATGCAACTCTCCCGCACGACAGTTTCCGGTCACTGGGTTCGCCTTTTTGTACCTTGGACTCTGACGTAGGATAACTTTGGCATATAAAAAACGAAATGCGAAAAGAATCAGAATCTAACTAGCGCTCCTTCAGTAGCGAGACAGGCTGGGTTGCGTTTCAGTCGTTCTCCGAGTGAGGACCCGAGGGAATTTGCTCGTTAAAGACTAAATTGAGTTATTGAGTGTCGAGCTTGAGTACTGAGTTTGTGAGATAATTGAGGGCCATTAGTCTAAAGTACAGAGAGAGAAGTAGTGGACTGGCAATATTTAATCTGAGTGATTAATTTATTTTTAAGTCTAAATTAAGCGACAATTGAACTTGATTGCATTATATTTCCCAAATTTGACTGAACTTGTAACTATCAGATTGTGTATTTAATTCACTGATTAAAAGCTATTCAACCCGACGATTTCATTATCAATTACACACTTAGAGTCAGGGGTTCAGAACGTAAGCGGAAGATAATGAATCCGTGCAGAGGGTCACCCAATTAAAAGAAAAGCTAAACTAAAGTAATAAGGGAGAAAATAAACAACCAAACGGCATTCACGGTGACCTTAAGTATATGTAATAACCCTATCTTTAATACCATCCTGACCTTGCCCAGAAAGAGGAATTATTACAAAGTGGTGTCAGAAGTGGGATCTTCCCAGTTCTGATACCCCCCTCATTTAGTTAAAGACAATACTTTCTAAGTGTGTATATGAAGGCTACCCGCTCTCAACAAACATCGAAGGAAGACAACGTGAGGATCACCCGATCGAGAACCGCTGCGTGGACTGCTGCTGCTCAGGCAGATTCGACATCGTAATTTGCTAACGGTCACTAAGCAACAGGAGGGGCGCGCTTTCCCACCGAGGTAGAGCGTGAGGTAAGCGACCCGTTTTGTATTGCGAGAGGTTTCGGAGGAGGAGAGGAGAGCCCTCCTATAGCAGGCAGTTCCCCAAGAGTAACCCCTTCAAGAGTTCATTTCTTTCCCCCTAATTTTAACATAAATAGAATACCATTTCTTCCAATCGGTTCCCCTAGGCTTGAGCCCGAGACTGATCCGAATCCGAAACCGCGACCACTTTTATTATCAAATTTTAGAGATTTTGACTCGGTCGAGTTTTGGCCGATTTCATTAGAAAGCATGCCTTTCAGCCAAGATGGAGCCGGGACTGGTGCCGAAACGCCCTCTCCCCCACCTTCTCCTCCCCCGACTTTGCCCGAGAGATCATACCATAATGCCGTGCCCGAAAGAGTATATCGAAACCACCTACCCGAAAGATCATTTCAAAATAGGTCCAATACGTTATCTTCGCGTAGTAATCCGAATGAAAGTAACGACCCCTTTACCCCAGAGGAAGATAAAAAGCTTAAGACGGCAGCAGAGATCTGCCCAGTGTTTTGTGGGTCATATGCTGAATATTTAATTTCGGCCGCTCAAGGCGGCGATAGAAATTATGTGCCTTTTCCTGATTTCGCTGCCGAAATTGCCAGATTAATACCGGACGGAGAGCAAAAAAGTGATGAAATGAGAATAGAGTTAACGATAAGATGTTCCGCTTTACCTGTTAGGCGAGTTTTTATAGGTTTTAAAAAGAGAGTGAGAACGTGGAAACAATTTTTGGATGCGTGTGCTGACCTGTATGGGAAGAATAGGAAGGATGAAATATTGAATAGATTAATGTGTTTGGAGAGGGAAAGTAGAAGAGAGGATGAATCGTTTACGTCTTTTGCTTATAGAATTCAACAGGAAGCCGAGTCTTTGAAAGAAGACGCGAGGGATGACGAGTCAATTATAAACATAGATTTTCTTATAAATAAAGTTATTTTAAATTCCATTCCTCGCAAACTATGGAAGAAATATGATGATAGGGACGAACCGATAACCAAAAAGATCAAGCGAATTAGATGCGACGAACGCTAATTTCGGAACCAATAGCTCCCCATTTAAGAGGCGCTCCTGCGGGATCCCTACCAGTCCCGACCAATTATCCGCAACCACCCCCTATTCAGTTCCCTCATCTCTATGTTTCCCCTATGTATCAAATGTATCCTCCCAATGTAGGCCTCCCAGATTCACAAATTAATATGGTCTCGGACAACACCGGTAGTGTACCAAAGTCCCATCCCACCAATGCCTGGTATAATAATGTCCAATGTTTTATATGTGAGAAAAAAAGACACAAAGCTAGTTTGTGTCCCCTGATTGAGAAAGTGAAAGCGTTAGAGTTGGAAAAGGGTAAACCGAGAGAGAGTGAAAAAAGATATGAAAGGAATGAAAGCAATAGGCGGGAGAGAGAAAGGAGTGTCTCTCCTGCCCGAAGAGATAATTATCGAAGAGAGTGGCCTTCGGGAGGAGGCCGAAGACAAGACGATTATGACAGGAGGGGAAGTAGATACCTATCCCCATCCGAGTATCGGAAAAGAAATTTCTCTCCGTACGAGAGAGATAGAAGAAGTAATTATAGTAATTACAGATACGAGAACCGATATGAAGATCGGTACGAGAATCGGTATTGCTCACCATCGCCTTATGAGTATAGAAGAGAGAGAAATTACTCTCCCTATGAGAGGAGGAACGAGAGCTCAAAGGAAAGAAACTACTCTCCTTACGAGAGGAGAAATGGGAATTAGCCCTCCCAAGAAAGAAGTGGAAGAAGATATGCAGACCGAAGGATGGACAGGAGTCCGTCGCCGTATAGAAAGTATGAGGAGGAAAAGGAATCTGACAGAGGAAGACGCCCCGGAAGAGGTTGGGACAAGGAACGCAATGACTCCCCATGGCCAAGAAGAAGCGACTCCCTACCTGCAAGGGACAGGTCCCCCCGCAGGGTATAATTCAAGGAGGAGGAAGAGTCGAGTCAAAAGTCAAAAAACTTGAATTGAGGCAGGTATCGGAGAGGAAACAAGAAGGCGGAGGCAAGGACCGGGACAAAAGAGGTAAAAGTGAAAGAGTAAAAATGAATGAATGGAATGAAAGAAACAGTACAAATTGCATAAATGAGGAAGCGAAAGAGGCGTTTAAATGCTCATGAGACGAGTGAGAATGAAAGTAAATACGAGGCGCGAGAAGACGAAGTGTATCTGCAGAACGATTTGACCTTGAGAGTGGAGTCTGCTTCATGCAGACCAGATGACGCGTGCGAGGAAAGGACAGGAAGTGACCTTGACCGTGAGACAAGGCCTCAGTCGAAGGACACGGATGAAGAAGAGATGATTATGAAATGCACGAAAGAAATGTATGAACTGTATGAATTAGACGCGAAAGAAATAAGAGATGCATGATTTGATATATGAGGACACGGGAGCACCGACAATTCAGCGCAGGACAATTCAGCGCCGACAATTCAGCGCCGACAATTCAGCGCAAAGACAATTCAGCGCAAGACAATTCAGCGCCGACAATTCAGCGCAAGTCAGCATAGTTAAAAGTTTAGTTAAAAATAATAAAAATAAATCGCAATAAATAAAAAAGAGAAAAATTTGTATATTTATATATATGCTAAATTGGGTCTGTATCGAAGGAGTGACATTTCAAAGGAGTGACATAACAAAGGAGTGACATTTCAAAGGAGTGACATAACAAAGGAGTGACATAAATACCGTAACGAAGGAGTGACAAATCGGAGATAAAATTCAAAGGAGTATAATTATTAAAATTTTATTTAAAAAAACAAAATTTGTTAGAATTGTTAAAATTAAGATTTTATTTAAAAAACTAGAAACCTAACCTAACCTAACCTAACCTAACAGTTGCAAGCCTCTCTTCCCTCTGGATTTGTTCTTTCTCCTTCTTTGTTGGTATTTTCGCGCTGAATTGTCTTGCGCTGAATTGTCTTTGCGCTGAATTGTCTTGCGCTGAATTGTCGGCGCTGAATTGTCGCCGCTGAATTGTCCTGCGCTGAATTGTCGGGTCACGGATGACACGATAGATAGGAATAGAATAGATAAGAATACGATAGACGAAAGGGAAATTGATCCCCCAACAGAAGCGAAATGGGTGAACGGAGCGTACGATATGTGCTCATGTGACGTAAGCGTGAAAAATAAAGCGACGAAGAGTGACTCGTGTTTATATTGTGGGAACGGAAGTAGTCTGAATCCGGTGAACGACAATATAAATTGCGAAACCAAACCAAGAATGAGTGAGGAAAATATCGCGAAAATGGGCGCGGATGGATTAGCAATACAGGAAATGACTAAGTTCAGCGAAAGAGAAACTAATGAAGTAACTCCCTTGTATAAATGCCCCTGTGAAACGACCAGGGTGAAGATGAACGAAAGTTGCAGGATAAGGAATGCAGAGGGAGAAATTATGAATGTAAACGGTCCTATGCGCATTGCAAGAGTGTTCCAATATCCCGTCATCCGTGTGACCCTGGGCGAAATCGTTTCACTTGGATTATTGGACACAGGGGCCGATATTTGCCTCGTGAGGGAAAGGTTAAATGACGCTGTTGGATTTCGACCCCAAGTCGAAAATACTAGTCGTAGTTGTGAGGCTGTAAATGACGAGGTCCTAACCACAATGGGACAAATAAAAATGAAAATAGGTATAGAGCAAAAGTATTATGCTCTTACCGCATTGCTTGTTAAAGATTTGCCTGAGGGATTAAACTTCATCATAGGAGCAGATTTTATTCGAGACAACTTCATACAAATCTCAGGTAGAGGCACGGGTTTCGTGGCCTATATAACTGAAATGCAAATTCCTTTGGTTGAGAAAATGAGTAGAGTGGCAGACCGAGTAAATCAGAACTCGGAGAAAAAGGAAGTAAATAGCCTCCCTCTTACATTGAGAGGAGGATCCACTTCCATTGCCCCTTTAGCTGGAGCATTTTTGGAAGTACAACCACCCTTCCCGTTAAAAGAGGGATTCACGTTAGTAGTGGAGGCGGAAGAAACCCCTTTAAATTTACGTATAGAACCGCAATTAGTTTACGTGAACGAAGAGGGGAATGTATCAATTTTCGTGCAAAACGAGTCTGCTCATGATCGAGTTAAAGTTACGAAAGAAAGGATAAAGTTGGTTGGCGAAACTCTATGATACTGCGATTGCGATAGGGAAAAACCCTGTAGCGCACCCAACGAATGCTCTTCCAACAGTCGAAGAAGTGGAGCAAGAAGTAAGTGAAGAAAAAATTAATCGAGTCATGAACAGTGAGCGTAAATTGTTTGAAGACGAAATTTCAGAGGAAATTTATGATAGGGAAATGATGAGCGACTTCTCGCTACCCCCTAAGTCTGTAGAGCAGAAAAGAAGGGAGGTACGGGAATTTATAAAAAATACTTATTTAGATTCGGAAGAAAGAAACAGATTAGAGAACATTCTTGAGGACTATATTGACGTAGTTTTTGTTGAAGGAGATGAATTAGGCCTATTAAAGGGATATGAATTTTCCATTGAACTAGAACCGAAGCACGGTCCAGTGTACACTCCTCAGTACAGATTACCGTTTAAATATCATGAAGAGGTAACCAGACAGGTCGTTGAATTGGATCGCCGCGGATTAATTGAGCGGCGGAACAGTGATTTTAATAGTCCCTTACCTGCTGGAAAAACAGAAGGATAAAAATAGATTAGTAGTTGATTACCGAAATTTGAATAAGGTTTTAAAAACTTCGATTTAAATTACCTGATATTGGAACTATCTTTCGAAGTTTGGGCGGAAGTCAATGGTTTACGACCATTGACCTCGCCCAGGGCTACCATCAAATAGTCCTGGACGAAAAATCTCAAAATTTAACAGCATTTTCTTCTAATAACACATGTTTTGTTTATAAAGTTTTACCATTCGGTTTAAAAATAGCTCCAAATGTCTTTAGTTCCATAATGAGCAACCTGCTTCATGACCTGATAGGAAAACAAATACATGTTTTCATTGATGATATACTGATCGTGGGAAGAACAAAACAAGAACACGAGAAAAACATCAGATTGGTCTTAGAGAGACTGAGGGACAATAACTTGAAATTTAAACTCGTAAAGTCCCAATTTTTCCAAACTAAGGTGACGTTCTTAGGTCATGACATCACCCGAGAGGGCATGTCCCCTAGCCTCGATAAGGTAAAGGCCATAAGGAACCTAAGACCACCTACAACGGTGAAAGAGGTTCCGTCATTGTTAGGCCTAATAAATTACTATCGATACTACATTAGCCATGCCGCCGAACTTTTGGCGCCAATCCATGCTTTGACGAGGAAAAAGGTAAAGTTTGAATGGACTGAGGAGCGAGAACAAGCGTTGGAGAAAGTAAAGGAGGCAATTACTACGGAAACCCTATTAAGACATCCGAATCCGGACGCTCCATTCTATATATATATATATATATACCGATGCATCCGAGAGAGCGAGTGGAGCCGTCCTAATGCATGAAAACGAGGAAGGTGAGTTAGCCCCCTTGGAATATTTCAGCAAAGGCTTTAACGATACCCAAAGGAGATATTCGGTGAGAGAAAAGGAAGGATTGGGTATCATTCTGGCATTAAATCATCTTCGCGCTCTTATATTGGGATCTAAAATAATCTTGCGAATTGACCACAAACCATTGATAAGTCTAGTCATCAATCACTTCTAAGAGATTGACGAAATGGTTTACCACACTGTTGGAATTCGATCTCAAGGTCGAATATGTGAAGGGAGAGAAGAACCTCATCGCTGATTTGATGAGCCGATGTGTGGCGGATGAGGAAGAATCCGAATCCGAGTCTGAAGATTGCCCCGTGAACGCAATTACGAGAAGTCAACGACAAAATTTAGAAGTAGGAAACGTACCCCTTCCGGGTACACTGGTAGAGAAAATTTTACAAGATGAGTAAACCCCAAGATCTCTCTGGAAGACATTCGCAAAGCGCAGAAGGAAGACCGACAATGCCAGGAAATTATGCGTGGAAAGAAAAGCGAAAAATACAAGGTCAAGGAAGGACTAGTTTACTCAACCTGAATCTCCAAAGGTAAAGAAGCCACCAGAATTTACCTCCCTGATGCCTGATGCGGAATTGCAAGGAAAAGCCCTAAGGCAATTTGATAATTCCACGACAAAGGGCCATATGGCCGAGACCAAAACTTACCAAGAGGCCTCTCAAGTGTACTATTGGTCAAATATGACCGAAGACATCCGAATGTACATAAAAGGGTGTGCGATATGTGACAAGTACAAGAATATTAATCCCAGAAAAGCCCCACTGGGGGATGCCACCATCAGAATCGAACCTTTAGATTGGGTCTACGCTGACCTCGTACGTCCCTTCCACAGGTCAAGAGACCATTCGACATATGTGTTGGTATTAATCGACGGGTTCACTAAGTTTATGGAACTATACCCCTTCAAAGATAAGACCGCGACCGCAGTCGCCAAACTTATCTTCGGGAACTTTATTCTCACCTACGGGAGAATGAAGAACCTCAAGACTGATAATGGGACCGAGTTCGCCAACGACATTATCTCTCATTTAACTAAAAAATATCATATCAACCATAGCTTTGGAGCTCCGGCTCACCCCGAAAGCCAAGGTCAGATAAAGAGGTATAACTACTCTTTAAAGAATGTTTTAAGGACCCTAATTGAGGATCGCATGGTCGATTATTGGGACGAGTATTTGCCAATTGTCAAGTATATTCACAATAATACCACCATACGACCACCCATACGACCATTCGTTCAATATTTCCTTACATATCTTTGTGTCATCTGCGAAGCATGATACAACACTGTCCTTAATATCTGCATCAATATCTGCAATCATTATTATGAACAGCAAGGGAGCTAATACTGCCCCTTGTGGGACAGAGCTCACGATTTCCGAGACTTCCGATTTAACTCTGTTTACCACCACTCTTTGCGTTCTTTGCGTCAAGAAATTAAATATCCATCTTCCTAGCTTTCCAGTAATTCCTGTATTCTTAAGTTTGTGTGCTATGATTCCATGGTCACATTTATCGAAGGCTTTAGCAAAGTCAGTATATATTACACCAATGTTTTGTCCTCGACACAATGTTTCTAATATTTTCTCCTTGTGGTCTAGTAGCTGTGACAGGCATGATCTTCCCGCCCTGAAGTCATGTTGATTTGGGTTGTAAAGTCTTTTTCTTGTAGGTAGTAGGTAATTTTGCCTCTAATTATGCGTTCAAAACATTTTATAAGGTGTGAGGTGAGAGCCACTGGCCGATAATTTTTGGGCATTGCTCTGTTACCACCTTTAAATAGGGGGGCAATATTCGCGTTCTTTAAGGGGAGTGGAATTTGTCCTGTGTCGAGTGATTTCGTCAATAGTAAATATAGCGGTTTTGTAATACTCTCTTTGTATTTCTTCAGAAATGTGGCACTCCATGTGTCTGGCCCTGGCGCTGAATTGTCTTGCATCTGTGATAAGGCCGTAATTACATCTTCCGTGAACTCGAAGTCCATTAATAGGTTTGTGCCGAAATTTGTTCTTGGTTGATCTGTGTCTATGTCGAAAAATTCGTCTGGGTTTTCCATTTCCATCTCGGTCTTAGGGGTGCTAAACACAGATTTAAATTGTTCCCTAAGCAGTTCACTTATTTCTTTCGGGTCATTTCTGTATTCGGTGATGGTAATATATATATAATATATATATTATATATAAATTATATATATATATATATATAAAATATAATATATGTATATAATATAATATATATAAAAATAACATAATATATATAAAAATAATATAATATATATATAAAAAATATAATATATATATATATATGTAAAAATGAACCATAAATAATTCCCATATTCCTATATTATCTTATCCTTCATGTAATTCTTGTATTCATTTATATAGTCTCTGTATCCATTGTAAGAAAAAGTATCCATTTTAAAAATTCATGTGTTATATGGTTCATGTATAATCTTATATATTTAACTTTATATAATGCCTATACTCATATGTATGTACGTGTGTGTATTCATTTTTACATAAGGACCAAAATCGCCCAACGCGAGTTTGGATAAAATATTTGATTCACTTTCTACTTTGCTAAATAATTGGTGACCTGTTGTTTTTTAAAATCTCATAATCATTTTTTTAGATTTCGCTTAATAAGGAATCCTGTTAAGCTTTGCAATGTTCACATTTTGTATACACTCTCTTTCGTTATAAACAATGAGATCATGTCTTGCCTAAGCATTAAAATTGTACATCTTAAACCTTAAAATTTCACTCATATGCATATTTTAGTGTAAAGATGCATAGTCCGATTTCCACTTTTAGTTAACTTGGCAGATCATGATAACATCAGATCTGAAAAGTCGCGGTTTAAGATAAAAATATGGTTTCGTCTTCAAATATTTTGTTTACTCGTTCAAGCCTTACCACAGCTAAAAAATTTACTTATTTTCAAATATTGTGCAAAAATAATACAGCCTTCTTAGCATTTAATAATAATAATGTTAGCAGTTTTTGGGTATATAAACCCATTCAAATTAATCCATTGTCATTCAGAAGCTAATTCAGAGGCTGAGCACTACCTGTATCTTTTAGCAGTAAATTTACAGTGAAGAAACTTTTTATTGTCCCCTTCGAGCCTTGCTCTCTTCAGAAAAACTTAGAAAACTTTCCGGATACGCTATAAGAAGAATCCGGAACCTTCAGCATTTAGATTGCAAATCTACCAGAGTCCTCCGAGCCACTATAGAAGAACTCGGAGAGTAACATAGAAGAAAAACCACTTCAAGGCATATCCGTTGCTTGCCTCCTAAACCAGAACCCCCGTCAATCCGAACCACCCCAGGGCCATAGACGGAGGGGTTAACAACTGGCGACCCTTTAACCAGGATCTTCACGACTCCAGGATTCTTCCAGTCCTCCAGACCCTTTAACCAGGATCTCCACGACTCCAGGATTCTTCCAGTCCTCCAGACCCTTTAACCAGGATCTTCACGACTCCAGGATTCTTCCAGTCTTCCAGACCCTGGAACCAGAACCAACACCCAGTTGACCGGCGTGTCACGACTTCGAGTTCGTCACATCCACCCGTGAACCGGTGCGTTACGACTCCAAGTTCTTCACGCCTACTTTTCATCTAGGAACAAGTGGCCAGCCAGACACGTCTTCAGGACACACCTCAAAAGGATTTCGCCATAGGAATCTTGTTAAGTTAAAACTTTTTTAAAAATAATTTCTAAACATTTGAAAAGTCATTATTATTAACAATTAATATTTAGTATTGAGCCAGAATTAACAAAAAACACAGTGAACACTACAGACACCAGTGATACACTTTTTTATTGAAAACAGTATTGTCACAGTTATTTTCAGTTATTTTTACTATTCTAGTTAGTATAGTATAATTTTATTTAATGTACCAAACATAGTATTACCATACCATCACGTACATTTGAGTGAAATTTTGTTTACATTTTTATTTTTGTTTGCAATCTTTTCAAATTTTCCCCGAGTTAGGCAAATTGTTGTGCATTATTTTTTTTAGATAGTGTAGTTAGGAAAACCCCTTAAGTGATCATTCCATGAATTAAGATCGGTCAAGCAGACCTAATTAGAACATTAATAAGTACCTTCACATATGAGCGATTCAGACGGTGCGCTTTCTGACATCGAAGAATTACCTACACCCATTTTTCCACCTACCCCGCGCCCTTCAAACATATTCCCAAACACACAAGTCAGTATGTCTCAGTCTCAAACCCCCGCCCCAGCATATATTAACTTAGGCAGATTAGTAAATCTTCCTCATACTGTTTTAATTTTTAAGGGGACCATAGATAATCGTTTTGTTGAACCGCGCGTAAGACCTTGGGTTGAGTCTTTAGAGCAACATTTCTTACGCGAGAATATTACCGATGATGATATAAAAATCAGAGAAGCAAAAAGATTTATTGACCCTAAAGAGGGAAATGCCCATGACACAGTCACTTACGTCCCATCAATTAGCGAAGCTATAACATGGGACGATTTTAAACAAAACCTATTAGAATTTTTTAAAGAAATAACCCTTGCACAACCCTTAGCCACATTAGAAGCAGTCTTCCAAGTTAAATGGAAGAAAGAGGAACACGAGGATTTAAACAATTTTATTACACGTACACACAAACTTGTAGGAGAAGCCCTCCGGGCCGCAGAAAATGCATGTGGCATAACTTTTACTTCGAAACAAAGAAATCTAATAGTAGCCACAACCATTTACCAAAACTTACCCGGAGCGCCTAAAAAAAAGTTTCAGGAGTTTTTAAATGTTGACAAACCTGTCAGTGTAGCCATAAACAAAACACGGGAACATCACCCCGATTTAGCAAACCAAACCTACCGAAAGGGTAGAGAAACCCCTGTACAGTATATTCAGCAGCAGCCACAACACCAATACCAACAACAACAACAATATAAACCAAGGCAAATACAGGGAACACCCCAGAAACAAGCCCCCCAAACCCAGAATACACGCCCTCCTCCACAGTGTTTTAACTGTGATAGTTTCGGGCATATGATAAGTCAATGTAATTACCCCTCGTATTGCTCCCACTGTCACGAACATGGTCATCGCCGTGGCGATCGCCAAAAGTGTGCTGATAAAGCCCCTGCAGGGTATAGACCCCACTTTCAGAAACCAAACCAACCACGTCCCCAAAACGTATCCCAAAAGTCAACCAATCCCCAGAAACCAGTCCATTCCCAGCCTCAGTCGAACTACCAACCCAATAAATCACGACCACAGGGTCACCCACACTCTTACCCCATGTATAAACCCCAATACAACCAGCAAGGTCAACTAGTTCGGTACGTAGAAGTACCCGGGGAGGAATCATTTTCCCCAGAGAACAGTTTTCAAGAACACCCTTCAGCGTATGATATCCCCGTAGAATATGATCCAGGTCCTCCCATAGAAGACCATGTGAGCCCTTTTTTAGACCCTACATTGGAGGCAGCAGTTCAACCTCCTCCCTCCTAAATTACAGTAGTAAGCCCAGATACGCACACAAACTCCCCATCAGGATAATAGGTGCGGACCTCTTAGATTTAATAATAAATTGTAGTACGGATAACCAAGATTTAACTGCTCTCCTAGATACAGGAGCACACGCGACGTTAATTAAGAAACAATGCGTAGATGAATTACTAGAGAGTACAAATTATAAATATGAACTTAAGGCACCATCCTGCCAACTTAGAGGAGTTACGGGCACACCCATACCCACATATACGGAGAAATTGAGTTATATTTAGAAATTGGAAACGCGGTATACCCCGCGAAATGTTGTATAGTGGACACAGTCGCCACCTTTCAGACAGACATCCTACTAGGGATGGATTTTTTTAACCGGAATCAATGGGAGATTTACCCAGCCGGAAAGTTAGTAAAGTGTCGAAATAGGACACACCATCTCCGCGAGGATGACAGACAACTTAATGCTAATAGACTTAGCTCAGTTCAGATTTCCGAAAGAAATAGGAAACCCCCTCTACTTGATAGCAGATCAAGTCGGCCGGTTGCATCCAGAGGGACAACCGCTCCAGAAATCAGACCCCAGGGTAATCAGTTCCGGTTGTTGAATCCAGTTGGATCAACCCAGGCAGTTTCCAGACAGTCAGTTTCCAGACAGTCAGTTTCCAGTCAGCCAGTTTCCAGTCAGTCAGTTTCCAGTCAATCAGTTTACAGTCAGTCAGTTTCCAGTCAGCCAGCTTCCAGTCAGCCAGTTTCCAGTCAGCCAGTTTCCAGTCATTCAGTTTCCAGTCAGTCAGCTTCCAGTCAGCCAGTTTCCAGTCAGTCAGTTTCCAGTCAGTCAGCTTCAGTTCAGCCAATAAGGCAAATTTTAGTCGCCGAACCAGAATCAGATTCACAATTTTTCATATGCCCTACCGAGCATATAACAGTAGCACCTTATGAGAAGATTTGTTTCCTAGCAAAAGTAGTTAACAGTCAAGGAAAATTATTAGAGTCAGAGCGTACTCTGATTACAGAGAAAAGTAATTTCAAAAGAGATGTTCTTATTGCCCAAGTCCTTAGTCAGAGTCAGAATTCAGCTATCCCTGTTGTTTGTTTAAACAAAGGAGAAAGATCTATAGAATTAACTTCAAATCAGAAAATAGGAACTGTTTCCACAGTAGAAATAGATTCAGATTTCCCCATCAGTACGATAAATCGTGTTTCCAGTTCCTTAGAATTAAAGCCTTCAATATTAAAAGAAGAATATAAGAAATGTCTGAAGCACTCCCTTCAGGAGTCACCAGCTTTACAGGATCCCAAACTAATGGAATCACTTCTCGATTTCCTGATAAGAAATAAAGATGTGATTGCCCTAACCGGAGATCCTCTGGGCCGAACTAATTTGGTCCCTTTTGAAATCAAGTTGGAACCCAATTCCAAACCCATTTTCATTCCTCCCTATCGGGTTCCACATTCTCAGTTAGTCACTATTGAGGAACACATCAAGGACATGTTGGAGCAGGATGTCATTCAGCCTTCAGCTAGTCCCTGGTCCGCTCCTATGATTCTCGTCTCCAAAAAGGACGGAACATCTCGCCCTTGTATAGATTTTAGACGCCTGAATAACATTACCATCCCAGACCGTTTCCCGATTCCAAACATGCAGGAAACAATTCTGAACGTAGGGAAAGCGAATTTTTTTCATCCCTCGATTTAGCATCAGGTTATTGGCAAATGGAGGTCAGTCCCGAATCTCGGGCATTGACTGCTTTCTCCACTAACCGAGGCCATTACGAATTCCAGGTTTTACCTTTCGGAGTCCGAAATGGGCCTGCTAATTTCTCTAGGTTGATGAATATAGTCCTTTCCGACCTATTAGGTGTCGAAGCTCTCGTGTATCTTGACGATATTATCGTCTATAGTTCGGACATAAAAACACACTTTCAACGCCTTCATAATGTGCTATCACACTTGAGAAAAGCACACCTTAAACTGAAGCTTGCAAAGTGCAATTTTTTACAAGAATCCCTGGTATACCTAGGATTCCTACTCTCGTCCACAGGAATTAAACCTGATCCAGCCAAACTCGAAGCCCTGGAAAGGTACCCTGTACCCAAGACCATCGACGACGCCCGTGCATTTATTGGTTTTGTCGGATTCTATCGGAACTTTATCCCCCAATTTTCGAATATTGCTAAACCCATTACTAATTTGTTCCAGAAAAATTCGAAATTTAACTGGGAATCCGATCACCAACATGCCTTTGAAACTTTAATTAATAAACTAACCTGTCATCCCATTTTACAATATCCTGATTACACAAGACCCTTCATCATAGCCACAGATGCTTCCTCCTATGGACTAGGAGCCGTCCTGTTACAGGACGTAGACGGTGTGGAATTACCCATTGCTTATGCCAGTCAACTTCTCTCTGCACCTCAACGGAATTATTCCACTACGGACCGAGAGGCCCTAGCGGTATATTGGGCTTTGAAAAAATTCCGAAATATCGTCTATGGCTACGATGTAACCATCAAGACTGATCATAAGCCACTCACGTACCTCTTCAAGGACAAGCTACTTGAAGGACGATTGAGTAGATGGGCTCTGTTGATTCAGGATTTTGCAGCGAAAATCGTATACAAACCGGGAAAACTGCAAGTTATTCCAGACGGATTGTCGAGACTCAAGCCCGACGCCCGAGTGAATAAAATAGGACTTCTTCCTGTGTTCGACTACGAGTGTCTGCAATACTCCCAACAACAGGACCAACACACCCAAACCTTCGGGCGCGCCTGGAACAAAAGGAACCATCGAAGGTAAAAGAACAGTACAACCTCAAAGATGGGCTCGTACATTTCAGGAACGAAGATGGAAACGACCTCGTGGAGATACCAAAGGATCTCGTTGATATAGCCATTGGACTTTGTCACGACTCACCTTTTTATGGACACATGGGGCCGGATCGCACCATCAAAAGTCTTTTGGAGCGATACCATTTTCCCGAGATGAACAGAACGGTACATGAATACATCGCCGAATGTCCGTCGTGTTTAAAGCATAAGGGCAACGTACCATCCACCGCTCCAATGCATAAATATCCAGTATGCCAGAGGCCCTGGCAAAGAACTGGAATGGATATACTGGGACCATTTCCCAAAACATCAAAGGGAAATCAGTACATCATTGTGTTTACGGACCACTTCTCGCGTTACAGCGAAGTAGCCGCCATTCCAGATCAGACCTCGGAAACTGTGGCAAGAGCCCTAGTGGAACGCGTCATCCAAAACCATACCACTCCTTCCATCCTAATCTCGGATAACGCCCGTAGTTTCACTTCCAAACTGTTCGAGTCACTTGTAACATGTGTAGAATTAAAAATACACACATTGTGGCATACCACCCGCAGGCAAACGGCTTAGTGGAAAGGCACAATCGAAAGATCTTGGAAGCCCTGCGCCACGTTGTCGATGCATCCTCCCGTACATGGGATGATTCCCTTCCCATGGTACAAACAGCCATCAACAATGGCTATAATGTGTCCATCGGGGACACCCCTCATTTCGTTCTATATCACTACGACAAGCGTCTACCTTTTGATTTGCCCGACCAAACCGACCCGGCAGTCCTAACATCTTCCGAAATGGCAGAAGCAAATCAGCAACTAGCTGAACGATCTTTCAAGATTTTTGACATAATCCGCTATGCCCTCGACCAACGAAACCAACAGATGGAGCAAGAACAACATAGGCGTCATCCCCGTCAACGGACTATAATCGTTGGTATGCGATGTTATCTGAAGAGCGTGAAACCGCCAGGGGCTCATCGCAAATTATACCCGAAATGGGATGGCCCATATAGGATTATGAAAGACCTCGGAAAAAATCGTTATGAAATCCTCGACCTCCGGGATCATTCCAAACTAAAGATCATTCACGCTGACAATTTGAAGATAGCTTCCGAGCAACACCTTCCCAAAAAACAGCTGCCAGGCGTTCGAGCCGCCTATCCTTCAAAAGGTCAAGATATTAACAAATCGGGCAGGGATCAAAAAACTGAAGTAGTCACCGCGGGAACCGCTACCCATGACGAAGATTGGTACCTCGTAATACCACCATTACTCGAGGCAATCTCTGAACAAGAGGAGGCCCCAGAGCCAAGCGTCCCATCGGACCCAGACCCTGGAGAAACCCCTTCGAGAGAATCACTCAGTGGAACTCCACCATCTCCTCCAACTCCACCATCTCCTCTGTCACCACCCTCGCCGATTGATGATCGACGCACGGACCCGACATACCGCCCGCAAATGCATCACCCACGTGAACTAGAACCTTCACATAAGAAACGAACCCGCTCAGAATCCGAGCTCAACGGTCGACCCCCATTGCCACCAAAACGAGGCCGACCCCTTCGCCCACCAACACAAGTATCCACACAAGTATCCACACAACTACCCCCAGCTCCGTATAACTTAAGGCGTAGAAATGAATAAAATTGTCCCCCTTATAATTTTCCAAATTATTTACTCTTGTAGACCTAGCATTAAAATTTCTACCGGAGTTGTTATAGAAAAACTTGCAGAAGGTAAATTTTTGAAAGGGCATGCAGACCTTTATATAAATTTGCAACCCCCTGCTAGAATTAAAATCAATCTCCTTCAGATACAAACCCAATTAGAAACGTTTGAAAGTAAAGTCCAAAATTCTTTCCAAGGAAAAGATCAGATAAGTCGCGTTCTGTTAGAAAATACCCTCGAAAATATTCAAACTACAGCACGCGCCCTATCAGAAATATTAGCCTTACCATGGATACAAACTGAAACCAAAAATTCCGAAAACTTTAACCAAAGAAGTAAAAGGGGACTGATAGATATAGGAGGGAAACTGTTCAAAGGTTTATTCGGATTAGCAACCGAAGAAGATATTAAAAGAGTTGAACTTAAATTGAATCTCTTCGCTCGGAATCGACAATATAATGGACACATGTTAGAAAACTATTAGGTCATTACACGAAAACAATCGCTTCCTTCACTCCCTTTCGGACAGATTCACATACCTTGAATCCATGTTAGCTCAATACAAAGAACACAAACGATATCTAGAATTAATAGAAATAATGAACATACAAGTAACCCTAATCGATAAATACTTACAACGAATAACTACGATTCATTCCAAGGTTTTGCGTGCAACCCAGCTAGCCCATGGAAAAATCACTCTTTCCACCCTAATACCATGGGAAATACTCCAGTCCTTGATTCACACCGCCCAGTCACAATTAAAATTATCACCCATATTCCCACTCAACCACACTAATTACCCTCAATTTCTAGAATACACCTGGACTGTACATGGACCACGCCCCTACACATACCTCATAATTATACCATTTTTCGATTTCCTCACTTATGACGTATATAGATTTCACCCTTTCCCAACACCCTACCAAAATAACTCTAATGTCTATCGATTGTATTTACCCACCGTACCACCTTACCTTTTCCTCACCAAAGATCTATCAGCTTATTCTATGATGTCAGATAGCGACGTCCGGCATTGCCGATTCCCGCAACCAAATAAACAACTCATCTGCCCTCCACTCAAACCAGTTATTCTTCCCACTACTAGGTCTTGCTTTATCGATTTAATTCGTGACCGGCATGCCCCCGTATGTTCATTTAAAAAATTTCATTCCCCTAAAACCATCCAACTACGAATTGGACCAGACATCTGGGTTTCCTTCGCGAACAGGACTGCCGCTACCCTCGAGTGTCCATCAAATTATTCCCTCATTACAATCCCTATGATTATTCGGCTACCAATTGGTTGCTCCTTGCGTTCAAAAGCCCTCCAAATATACAACCCGTATAAGGTTACCCTTAATAACTCATACCCATTTCCGTCGCAAATTAAATTTAAACCCGTCATAGAGATCTTAAATCTCTCCATAAAACCTGTAACCATCCTACCCGAACTGCATGCCCCTGAATGGAATGATCAATTGAGCCGGTTTAAAATTTCGGATGATAACCAAAAACAACCTCTTACAAATACTACAACCGGTAACCATTTTCTCAACATCTGCCGTTAGTATCATAAATATAAATCTGTATTATAAAACCAATAGTTATCATCTAGTTAGCCTTAGTTAGGATGTTACGTTATTATATTAATATCATTCTAGAGGGAAGAGCCCTGTAAAAATGAACCATAAATAATTCCCATATTCCTATATTATCTTATCCTTCATGTAATTCTTGTATTCATTTATATAGTCTCTGTATCCATTGTAAGAAAAAGTATCCATTTTAAAAATTCATGTGTTATATGGTTCATGTATAATCTTATATATTTAACTTTATATAATGCCTATACTCATATGTATGTACGTGTGTGTATTAATTTTTACATAAGGACCAAAATCGCCCAACGCGAGTTTGGATAAAATATTTGATTCACTTTCTACTTTGCTAAATAATTGGTGACCTGTTGTTTTTTAAAATCTCATAATCATTTTTTAGATTTCGCTTAATAAGGAATCCTGTTAAGCTTTGCAATGTTCACATTTTGTATACACTCTCTTTCGTTATAAACAATGAGATCATGTCTTGCCTAAGCATTAAAATTGTACATCTTAAACCTTAAAATTTCACTCATATGCATATTTTAGTGTAAAGATGCATAGTCCGATTTCCACTTTTAGTTAACTTGGCAGATCATGATAACATCAGATCTGAAAAGTCGCGGTTTAAGATAAAAATATGGTTTCGTCTTCAAATATTTTGTTTACTCGTTCAAGCCTTACCACAGCTAAAAAATTTACTTATTTTCAAATATTGTGCAAAAATAATACAGCCTTCTTAGCATTTAATAATAATAATGTTAGCAGTTTTTGGGTATATAAACCCATTCAAATTAATCCATTGTAATTCAGAAGCTAATTCAGAGGCTGAGCACTACCTGTATCTTTTAGCAGTAAATTTACAGTGAAGAAACTTTTTATTGTCCCCTTCGAGCCTTGCTCTTCAGAAAAACTTAGAAAACTTTCCGGATACGCTATAAGAAGAATCCGGAACCTTCAGCATTTAGATTGCAAATCTACCAGAGTCCTCCGAGCCACTATAGAAGAACTCGGAGAGTAACATAGAAGAAAAACCACTTCAAGGCACATATCCGTTGCTTGCCTCCTAAACCAGAACGCCCGTCAATCCGAACAACCCCAGGGCCATAGACGGAGGGGTTAACATATATAATATATATAAAATATATATATAATATATGTATGTATATATAATATATATATATAATATATATATAATATACATATATATATAGAATATATATATAATATATATATATAATATATGTATAATATATAATATATATTATATATATAGAATATATATATATATAATATGTATAATATATATGTATATATATAAATAATAATATATATATATATGTATATGTATATATATATTATTATTATATATATATATTATATATATTATAATATATATATATATATATTATATATGTCACAACCATGCGATTTACCATAGTGTCACAACAATGCGATTTACCATTTCTATGGTTGAACAGTATCCATGTTTGTGCCATTAGAAGTTCGCTGTAAACAGCGAATGTCCCCCCTTAGCTGTGCCTCTCTAATTCGTCTCCTTTGATTTCTCCCAAATAATGACTTATGCTGTACGTACAGAGTAAGTCACTCTGTACGTCATAAAGTAACTTAGTTTCCTTCACGTTTCGATCACGTGCTTAGTATGAGGCTATCCTTAGTATTCAATGTATGGTACATTCTTTAATACTAATAAAAGCTTTACTATCTATAAGTCATTATTTATATGTTGTGTCCTGTCGGTGTTATGCAACCATACTCATTCATACATCCATGTTCCTTCTTGACCGTCGTCCTTTATTAATTTTATTACCTATTACCTATTTTATTACCTATTACCCATTGTCTAGTTATTCTCTATCAACTTATCAGTCTATGTTTACTTGTGTCTATATTACGCACACAACCTATTGTGTGACGAATGATATGTGTACACTACTGTGTGCAGTCGTACATGTCTATTGACGATCATGATTACGTACATGTATTCTTTTTGTTTTATTTTCTTTTTATTATTTCACCTCTCGCAAGTTGTCTATTATTGCTGAGACGGAGGCTCGAATTCCGATTACGTCGTCAAAAGCGAGCCTCTGAATTCGAACTCTTCTCTCTTGCCTCTGCTACCAATTTATAACGTTAAGATGTGATGTTATATTATTATAATATACCATATTGTTCCCTGCCAGGCTACTGGTTATTATCTACGTTGGCACATAGTTACCCACGTTCTCATTATCTGTACTTACTACTTCTACCTAATTGTCATTCAAATTCCGTTACTTATGTCTTACGTTATCATTAATGTCCGTGTACTTTCAAATTAAAAGTACACCGTATCTTTTCTCCGCTTTCCTCATCGCTGGCTAATTAGACTTTCAAACTATAATAACCAACCATTCTTCTAATAATATTTGACATAATTTGGCGTAATCACTGTTAACTATAAATATATATAATTGTCGTTAATCCCCTTTAAATTATAAAAACAACGGAGAACTCTCCTTCATTATTTAAATTGTGTTACCTATTCAGATTACTTCAGTATTAGATATGTCAATTAACAAATTGCTAAAATTGTAATTAACGGTAATTAATGTATGTAATATAATGTAATTTATGTACTTAATGTACTCTGTACATGTCGGTCCCCCGACATTATGTCGCCCCCAAAAGTGTATACCTTACAAAAATTAGTATCTTTTTTTGTTAACTTTTTGCTTAAATTATGCTTAACGTCAGAATTCTTTAGCTCTCCAGCTAAAGTGGGGGCTTAACCTTCGACTGCATTCCCCCAAAATTGAGGCTTATTTATTTCTTGTATTGTAAATTAAATCATTCCTGCCTGAGCTCTTGATACCAGAGGTTGCACCTCGCCCCCTTTTAAATTCCTGTCTGGCCCGTTGTTACCAGAGGTGGCTCCTCTCTCATCTTAAATTCCTGCCTGAACCTTCACCCGAGGAGGCCGAGCCCCCCTCACTTTAAATTCCTGCCTGAGGCTTAGACCAAGGAGGCCAAGCCTCCTCATTTTAAATTCCTGCCGTAACTCTTACTCGAGGAGGACAAGCCTCCTCGCTTTCAATTCCCACCTTAACTATTGAGAAATGGGGTCGAACCTCTACCCCTGTAAATTCCTGCTTGAGCTGTTGTTGTAAGAGGTAAAACCTCTCCCCCTGTAAACTTCTGATTAATTATCAGTGCCTCGTCCTGTATATATATATTATTTGTGAAATAAAATTTATGAGTGAACTAAAACTCCAATTTTTGAAGTGAAGTGTTTCCATTCATCCCTTCGGGAAAAAAAACAAACTTGGTAGAAACTATTTATATTGATACTCGGATGCTCTCGGCCAAGGCCGAGCTTACCCAACAAAGGACCACCTTCGTTGGATTGTCCAAAGTGCATTAACCCTAAAAAGTCGCAAGCGGGCAGAGGCTCGCACAACGTATGTGCGACACTGAAGGCCCGCACAACCGATGCGCGACACTGGAGGTCCCCCAGCGAGACCGCTTCAGTTCCCCAACACCGAGACCGTTTTAGTTTCCCAACACCGAGACCGTTTTAGTTCCCCAACACCGAGACCGCTTTAATTCTCCAACACCGAGACTGTTTTAGTCCCCCACCGAAAAAACCGTCGTCCATCAATGGATGTCCCTACTTTGAACAATTTTTGAAACACTTCATGGATTCACTCATTAGACGTCGACCGCAACCTCTTCAACTTGGACTCCAACCCCACCATCTGCAACCTCAATTTAATTCAACTCATCGTTGACCTTCGATCAACTTTTGTTACTTGGAAATTCCTTCCTTGAAATTCTCTCTCCAATCAACCCCAAATATTTACTACAAAAATTTCCCTTGAACTTCTCTTCAATCAACTTTTGAATTATTGTTCGTATTTTTCTCCAATCAACCGTTCGACCGTCTTCCTGTCTACAATCTTCCTTCAACGTTGGTATGCTCCGTCGTGGCGATCAGATGACGTCACGAGCGGCACACCTAAGCTGAGTGAGGCTGACCTTCAAAGCTTCGTGAAGCTGAGGCACCAGCTCACCAAAACGTTTTTCTTCGTTTATGTGATGAGTTTTAATTATTAATTATTACTTTTAAATCATTTCCTTAATTATCATTTTCTTTAATTTTAGTAATATTAATTCACTTTTATTTTTCCCTTTTTAGTGTGAAACAGTGAAGTGACTTTATAAACACTTAATCATTTTTTTTTTAATTAATTGATTTTAATTAACTGTTCGATAGTAATACGAAATACAGTACTAATCAGACGTTGTCATTGATTCAGTATTCACATATTTATTTTTTCAACAGATTATAAATCTGAATTTTTAAATTCTTTTTATAAAATTATCTGCATTGTTTTTTTTTATTGAGGATATTAAATAATATCATTTTAGATTTTGTTGTGGGACGTAAATGCGATCAGTCATAATTCTGATATTTATACCCATAACTCACATTTTTATTTAGTTGAACCCGGTTAGGTTCCTTTTTTTTATTCTTTTCAATTTAAACCTTTTTCATTAATTTTAGTGAAAATTCATGTTATTGTTATTATAATGTAACCCTTTTTTTCTAGTGTGTGATTTTGACGGAATTTCGACCCTTGCCAACGAGACTTCAGCGTTGGGAGATTCGAAAATTACTCGTCGATTACGGCATCCGGAGTAAACGCAGAGTCGCCCATTTTGTTCTACGTTATTTCGTAACTATACAAAATACTTAGACTTTGTTCCATTTTTTTTTTTTATTGCTTGTCTTACATGGTTATTTTTGTTTTACCCACACACTTCCGTGTCAACGACACGTGTTATGATTAACGATGTCCAAACCATTACCCCCCTGACATGCACTACTGTTAATCTTATAACTCCCTTTTCCGTACTGAAATGTACAGTTGATGTCCCTCACTTTCGCGGTCGCGTTAATAATAGATTTGTAGAACCCTCCTTTAAGGATTGGTTCGGTAAAATTGACGATTCGTTTAGAGGTTGTCTAACTACAGATGCGGATAAAATCAGTTTTGCTTTTGACACTTGTGACCCAAATTTCGGTGACGCCGCGCGCGTCCGTACCTTTCTTATCGATGGGTCCAATGGGCAAATATATCAATGGTCTTGGGTAGAATTTAAAGGTTTTTGGCAGGATATATATAACGGTCTGCAGGTAATCACGAAGTACTGTGACAGGCAGGGATCCGTCAAATGGGACGTTGACGTTAAAGGTTTAAACAACGGTACACGCCAGTTATTGACTTCCCTTCATTCCTTTATTCATGGATCATGTCATCATTCTTCAGTGATGCGCGAAAGCGCATCTCCCGATAATGTTTCGGTAGAGAATCGGAGTGATTCCGTTGACCCTACTGGTCTGGGTAGAAAGGCGTTGGGTGTACCTTATTCTGACTCACCTTCCCAATCCACTTCCTCTTTGAGTTCTGTACATTCGGAATCCCCAGAAAGTGATTATTTTTTTCTCGAAATCGGTTTCAAACTCCGTTGCCCAGAGGAGACCCTTTTAGGTCGTTTTGATCCGAAATGTTCGTCCAGTCTTGTTTCTGCGTCTTTAGCGGATAAATTGCTGTGTCCTCTCTTTAAGGAACCGCCATCCGTTTCATACGTTCGGGATTCCGAGGGTAACCGTATTCCCGTCATTGCGGAAACCAAACTTAATGTGTGGATTGATTATTGTTTTTTTAGTATAGATGTCTCGTTAGTGCCGTCAGAATATTGTCCCGATTGTGATTTAATTATTGGCCCAGAATCCCTACGACCCTACGGATTCCATTTCGACTTTTCGGATGGATGCTTCGTCGCTAAATGGGATAAAAGACGTTATTTCCTTCTCTGGTGCGAGGCACCCGAGCAGAACCTGGATAGTGACGATGAAACGTCACCCTTGGAAGATTTGGGTAATCCTGACCCAACTTTCTTCTCTGACTCAGTTGTCTCTGAACCGTTGGTTCCAGCTTGTTCATCAAATGAATTTCCTTCGAGGCGAGAACTCACAGCCTCTCCTAATGATGATTTTTGTGAAGCATCTTGTGACAGTGTTTGTGATGCTAATGTTGAAAACAGTAAAGACAACAATGAAATTGTTGATTCATATAATTATAAAGGTACTTCTGTTGGAAGTCTTTATGATGAAACTTCCGTTGAAAGTAAGTGTAATACTTACGTTAATAATTGTTGTAATGTAAATGGGGATGTGACCAATTCTTTGTTAAATGTGAATTCAGACAACTTGGATGATTGCTGTGCAACCGATGTTGAAAATCAGAATTTATCTTATTCTCACCATGGTCAGGACAACCATGTTGGTCCCGATGGCCATGACTTGTACGATGATTTAGACACTGCTCCTCAAATTGTCAGTAATTTTTGTCATTCGGACATTGACTCAACTGATTCAGTTAGTTCAGTTGACATAGTTCATTCAGTGAACTTTGGTCGAGAAGACCTCGTTTTTGATTCAGATGGATCAGATATCCATGCATGTCCCAAAAAGGACGCGAATTCTGTTACTGATGTTGTTTTTGGTTTAGATGATGCATGTCCCAAAGAGGACGCGTTAGATGGTCAGGATGACCATGTTTATGATAACTTTTCTCCACAGGACCCGAATTGTTTTGAGTTTACTTCGGCCAACGGCCAATCGGAAATGCCGCCTCGTTTAAGTGGTCTGAAAGATGACCCTGTTTTTGATTTTTTTGGTCATGATGACCATCATCTTGCTTCAGATGATGCTTTTTCTGCTGTAGTAGCAGCTGGGGAGAATGCCCCACAAGGTCCTGTAGGCGAGTCAGTTTTTAATCATTGTGATGTTTATGATGACAGTAACAGTTTCGTAACGAATCGATCATGTCCCAGTGACTTCTTTTTAAATTACTATAGTGAGGACCAAGCCGTCCCTCCGTTTTGTTTTAACTCCGTTAATTCGTGTTCGGAGCAGTGTAGCAAGCAATCTTTTCCTAAAGAGCAAAGTGCTCACGTAGAGACGTATTGTCACTTGCAGACATCATGTCTCTCCAGTTGGTCACCCGATTCCCCTGATTGCGATATTCCAAATTTTGGTTTTCCTCCCAATACCCCAACCTCGTGCGAAACCATCGCTGATGCAGACGAAACATGTTCACATGTTTCGGAGACGCCTTCTTGGACTTTTGAAATGGAGCTTATTGACGAGAGCTCACAAATTTTCTTGAAAACTTCTGTTAACAACCAAGCAGTTTTGGCTCTTGTTGAAACTGGCTGTCAGGCGAATTACATTAACCACGATGTATGCGAGAAGTTACTCAAGGTGGCTACGGAAAAATTCGATTTGCATTCTCGTTTGTCCTGCATTGATGATGACTGGGAAGAATACAGTACCGGAGAAATCATCCTTCCTATTGAGTTTGATTCAGTCCCTTATCTGACCCATTTGTGGTCGTATCTGACTGAATTGGGATGGAGACTTTACTCCTGAAAATGAATTTCCTTATTACGCACGATTTTTATTGGCGATAGAGAAGCAGGCCTAATTCGAGGAAAGAACTCACTTTTCGAATATGTTTGTCACCCCTATTCTTCGGTTTTTCAGCTGAGGGTGAAAGACTCGTTTCAGAGAGCCCGACGGAGTCCATCTGGAACCAGTTTCAAAATAACAGAACTGCTACCATATGGGGAAGATTCTTCATCAAATTGTCAATTGTTCCGTTCTAGTTCCGACGAACGAAGAACTAGAAAAACCAACATACTTTTGATAATTTTGAGTACGAAGACTCGAATGTCTTCACAGTAAACCCCTGTGACTCCATCGAGAGGAGTCACCTCCTTCAGTGACATTTAGGCCGAACTTGAAGTTCCCAGTGTTCTGGCTATTCCAAATAAATTTGAAAACTCATTTCCCTTAAGTTCCGATTTGGTCATTTCGCTTAATCCCTATTTAAGGAAGATGACTTGATTCTGTTTTCAAAGGTAGAGGAATTTACACCTAATTCCGAGGCTAAGCCCATAGGTGCCGGGAGCGAACCCGAACCTACTCCTCCGTCGGAAGTTGTACGCGCGGAAGGGCAAGCGCGGAATATTCCTCACTACCATAATATGATCGTTCCATCGATCATTTTCATTTTTCTTCCGCGAATTCATGTTTTCGCCCTTCTTGCCTTCTACTTTGCAATCTTTCTCTTTGGCTGTTCCTGGATCCTTTTCTGAAACCAGTGAAAGTCATTCTTCTTAATCCCGATACACCACCTCCTCTTATGTGAGCAAGGCTCGTATGGTCAGTCCATTCTTCCTGGCATGTTGCGAAAACCTTTAACCGAATGACCCACATGCCCGATTGCAAGACAACCTAACCATGCAGCTGATTTGTCTGGCTTCGTATGTTCGTGAAATTCACCGTATGACCGAACATACCCTCATTTAGGGTTAAGTTGTTTTTTGTTTTAATTTTTAAATTAATCTTAATTATACGGAACTTATAACCTACAAGTGTTCAGTTCAGAATAGCTCATAATTGAGTTCTATTTTCAACTTTTTATTTTTTTATTTTTTTTTTATTCAAATCAGTCTTGAGTAATTGTCATTAAGATGTCTTATCACTGATTGATGTTTACTCTGGATTATTTGAATTTATTTAAACTTAATGGCTGCTTACAATATAATCTTGCCTGTTGTTTTTTATTATGTTAATTTTAACCAACCTCTAAGCTAATCCGTTCTTCAAAATTTCATGATTTACCATTGACCACTAAGGATTCAGTTCTTCCCGGGATGAACCAATTATTTCATATTCTACACACAACTGTACATACCCACTCAGCTAGACACGCGTATTACCATATTTTTTCCTACGTATACGCAATCACGTATAACTTCAACTATAAATTCCTTTTCCCCATTTTTGGGTAAACCACCTAGCATTTGCACTCTGTGCCAAATACACACGACCCAAGGTCTATACATCGTCTATTACGTAATTCTATCTTCCTTCTCCCTGGATATTCTTAATGGTAACAATATCTAAGTATCTAAAACGGTAACTAGATAAATTTTCATGTTTTCAATAAATTAATTTTACTTTTCTTTAAATCAATTTTTATCTTTTACCAACTTATTCGCGACTTGAAATAAGTTTACATTCTGCAACCGTGCTCCCACTGCTGAAGACTTCGTCCACCAATAAAATTTAATTCGATTTTTATCTACCATAGTGAATACGATTAGTTTTTTTACTGTATAATCATGATAACTTCGGAAACTCTTATCTCTGTCAGTACTGACGGATTAAACTCTATTTCCAATAGTCACCATATGAATTGAAAATTCCTGAACCTTAAACATGGAATTTTCCTTTTAACCATTATTTACTATGTATGTATCTTTTTCCCTAAAATTATCTTAACCTTGGAAGTCTTTCCGAATTTATCACGGTTCCGTAAATCTTGTTACTATAACGTTGGACAAACTAAAAATTTTACTTAAATTAGATTCAATCCTGTAATTGGAACTTTAACTGAAATAATTATGTCGAAATGCCAGAAATAACTTAGATGGTTCATTAGTTTATAAGATTGTTTATGTAGTATGATTGCCACAATTAATCATACTTATAATTTTTTTTTAAAGGTGACAACTTCGGACTTTATACCTTGTTGATCTAGAGTTTCCACTACAGTTCTAGTAATCAGACCTCAACCTTGTTAATTTAATTGCTGTAATTTTAAAATTTTCCACTTGATTATTTTTTTAAAATTTTTTTAATATAATTATCATTCTTCCCACTAAATTGCCTTGATTAATCCAACCCGAAATTGTCGCCGTTTCATTTTTTTTAATATATTGTAAATAAACTTCCACCCCACCATTACATCCTTTTTCATAGGGGAGAGCAGTGTCACAACCATGCGATTTACCATAGTGTCACAACAATGCGATTTACCATTTCTATGGTTGAACAGTATCCATGTTTGTGCCATTAGAAGTTCGCTGTAAACAGCGAATGTCCCCCCCTTAGCTGTGCCTCTCTAATTCGTCTCCTTTGATTTCTCCCAAATAATGACTTATGCTGTACGTACAGAGTAAGTCACTCTGTACGTCATAAAGTAACTTAGTTTCCTTCACGTTTCGATCACGTGCTTAGTATGAGGCTATCCTTAGTATTCAATGTATGGTACATTCTTTAATACTAATAAAAGCTTTACTATCTATAAGTCATTATTTATATGTTGTGTCCTGTCGGTGTTATGCAACCATACTCATTCATACATCCATGTTCCTTCTTGACCGTCGTCCTTTATTAATTTTATTACCTATTACCTATTTTATTACCTATTACCCATTGTCTAGTTATTCTCTATCAACTTATCAGTCTATGTTTACTTGTGTCTATATTACGCACACAACCTATTGTGTGACGAATGATATGTGTACACTACTGTGTGCAGTCGTACATGTCTATTGACGATCATGATTACGTACATGTATTCTTTTTGTTTTATTTTCTTTTTATTATTTCACCTCTCGCAAGTTGTCTATTATTGCTGAGACGGAGGCTCGAATTCCGATTACGTCGTCAAAAGCGAGCCTCTGAATTCGAACTCTTCTCTCTTGCCTCTGCTACCAATTTATAACGTTAAGATGTGATGTTATATTATTATAATATACCATATTGTTCCCTGCCAGGCTACTGGTTATTATCTACGTTGGCACATAGTTACCCACGTTCTCATTATCTGTACTTACTACTTCTACCTAATTGTCATTCAAATTCCGTTACTTATGTCTTACGTTATCATTAATGTCCGTGTACTTTCAAATGAAAAGTACACCGTATCTTTTCTCCGCTTTCCTCATCGCTGGCTAATTAGACTTTCAAACTATAATAACCAACCATTCTTCTAATAATATTTGACATAATTTGGCGTAATCACTGTTAACTATAAATATATATAATTGTCGTTAATCCCCTTTAAATTATAAAACAACGGAGAACTCTCCTTCATTATTTAAATTGTGTTACCTATTCAGATTACTTCAGTATTAGATATGTCAATTAACAAATTGCTAAAATTGTAATTAACGGTAATTAATGTATGTAATATAATGTAATTTATGTACTTAATGTACTCTGTACATGTCGGTCCCCCGACATTATGTCGCCACCCAAAAGTGTATACCTTACAAAAATTAGTATCTTTTTTTGTTAACTTTTTGCTTAAATTATGCTTAACGTCAGAATTCTTTAGCTCTCCAGCTAAAGTGGGAGCTTAACCTTCGACTGCATTCCCCAAAATTGAGGCTTATTTATTTCTTGTATTGTAAATTAAATCATTCCTGCCTGAGCTCTTGATACCAGAGGTTGCACCTCGCCCCCTTTTAAATTCCTGTCTGGCCCGTTGTTACCAGAGGTGGCTCCTCTCTCATCTTAAATTCCTGCCTGAACCTTCACCCGAGGAGGCCGAGCCCCCCTCACTTTAAATTCCTGCCTGAGGCTTAGACCAAGGAGGCCAAGCCTCCTCATTTTAAATTCCTGCCGTAACTCTTACTCGAGGAGGACAAGCCTCCTCGCTTTCAATTCCCACCTTAACTATTGAGAAATGGGGTCGAACCTCTACCCCTGTAAATTCCTGCTTGAGCTGTTGTTGTAAGAGGTAAAACCTCTCCCCCTGTAAACTTCTGATTAATTACACTGGTCAACACTCATTTTATTGCCAATCATATTAGAGTGATTTTGGGGTAACTTTGTTGTGCTGATTCCGAATATGACATCGGTTTTGCTAGATTGGCTCTAATTTATGAGATAATTGGTACCCCATTGAAACATGTAAATATGCAAAAAATTTAATGTTCAGGCGGAGCCTACTTACAAATCGCATTGAAATTGTCTCAAATCATACAAAAGTAAACACATGAAATACATAATGGCATTTTATTTGGTCTCACCATCTAGAATGTTCCGGTAGTTTCCCATATGCACGCGTTATGGTTACGTTTCCTATTAATTGAGGGTATTCATTATCTCAAGAACTAGAGCCAAATCGGAAAAACTACTTTCATTTTGGAATTCAGCAACCCCAAAATACCCTAAATTCGTACGAATTTCCTTGGCAACGAAAAAAAATGTTTTTTTGTTGACCTGTGAATTATCAGTGCCTCGTCCTGTATATATATATTATTTGTGAAATAAAATTTATGAGTGAACTAAAACTCCAATTTTTGAAGTGAAGTGTTTCCATTCATCCCTTCGGGAAAAAAAAACTTGGTAGAAACTATTTATATTGATACTCGGATGCTCTCGGCCAAGGCCGAGCTTACCCAACAAAGGACCACCTTCGTTGGATTGTCCAAAGTCCATTAACCCTAAAAAGTCGCAAGCGGGCAGAGGCTCGCACAACGTATGCGCGACATATATATATAAAGTCGATAGTTGAACTGAAACACCAACACGTGGTTTCAAATCAGAAAAACGCGATTTCGCTAGAACAGTTCTGGTCAGAGTTAGATGCGTTGAAAGAGACGCTCCTCCCAAAGCCCAGTTACTCGGAAGTAGTTTAGCAAGCCAGATATCCAAGAAGCGCGTCGGGCAGCAAGGGAAACGAAATCCCTGTCTCCAACTCCCCCCTGAAGGAGGGGTGGAAACGCAGCATGCATGGGTAGCGTCAACCTCCCTCCCGTTGTTCAGGAAAGGACTTCTGCTCCCGATCTCACAATGGGGAACAGGGACGGTCCAATGCCGAGAGTCGAGGCATCATTGCCCTTCTTCCCTGCCTCCCACTACAGAGGAGAGGTGTTTGATTACGCCTCGCTTGGTGCGCAGTTCCCTCCCCTCCTACCGAAGAAGGAGAGGCACGCTCGGCCATCAGGATATGAACACCGCTAACAGACCCTCACCAAGCCACAGAGTAAGGGAGGGCCCTCCTATCCCCCAAAGGTTGTGCCACCCATCCCCCAGGCAGGCGAATCCTGCCTCAGGGAGATCGAGGGAGCAGGACGGGTGGGTAACTGTTAACAGGCGCCCTTCCCGAATGTTTCCTCAACCGGTCTCAGTGGCGAGACCACCGATGGAGAATCTCACCCTATTTGTGTCGCGAATTCTGCTCTCGAACGAGGCAAGCGATATTCGACACATGACCGAAGAAATCATTGGTGAACACAGTATAGTGATAGTTGATAAACTAAACACGAAATCTTCGTATTATAACTCTTTTAAATTAATAATTAAAGGTGTAAATGCGCATTTCAAACCGTATAATATGAGTCAATGGCCAGACGATATTATTGTTAAGGAGTTTATTCACTTTTCCAGGATATTTGATAACAGGCAAAATAATAATAATAATAATAATAATAATAATAATAATAATAGGCGCCCTAACGGTAATGCCTGAAAGTTGTACTGTGTATAATAATAATAATCTTACTACTACTAATAATAATAATCTTACTAATAATAAATTCTCTATCAGTCATGGCGGATAACTTGTTGAAAATAGTCTCATATAATGTAAGGTCAGTGAGGAATTCAACTGTAGATGTTCATAAAATCTGCGACAGTGCAGATTTGATACTCCTGCAGGAGCACTGGCTACCTAAGCAAGAGCTAAAATTCCTCTCTACCATCCATGATGACTTTATCTACCATGCGTCATCAGCAGTAGATTTGTCAGATGAATTAATGTACGGTAGGCCTTTTGGTGGTGTTACTTTCTTAATAATGAAAAATTTGTGAAAACATATAAAAATTTTAACAAGCGATAATGTAAGGTTGTTAAGCATTGAATTACAAGTGAACAATAATTGCATATTAATTGTAAGCTACTATTTACCATATAACAACGGCAGTAATCTAGATGAATACATTGATTTGCTGTACAAAATTAAGTCATTATCAGATAACCCCAAATGTTCCCACTGTACAATAATGGGGGACTTTAACGCACATGTGAACTCGGAATTCTTTGTAGAATTGGGTAACATGTGCGAGTCGGCCAATTTAAGTATAAGTGATGTAGATGTATTAGGGGTAGCCAGTGGTAATTTTACATACGTTAGTGATATGAGTGGTACCACCAGGTGGATTGATCATTGTCTCACTAGTAATAATCTAAAGGATCGAATTGTTAGAGTTCATATTCTGCATGATTTCCTTCTTTCTGATCATAGACCATTAGAAATATTAATTAACGTTACCAATTTATGCGCAACACGACTTAACAAGAACTCAATAGGTAAGAATAATCGCGTCGATTGGTCCAATGTTAATATGCAGCAGAGAATAGAATACAAAGACAGAACAAGTCACCTTTTTAATAATTTAAAAATTTTGCACCTTCCCTGCAATAATCCTTGCTCAAATGATTCTCACTGTAACTCAGAGATATTTATTATAGTAGATAATATCCCTGTTAAGAGAAGCAGGAAGCCCCCTGATTAAATCTTACAACTGTCATACTAAGATTATTCCTGGATGGAATGATTTTATTGCCCCCCTGAAGAGGGAATCGAAAGACGCCTATGATTTGTGGTGCTTTCATGGTAGACCCAGATTAGGACCAGTATATATGAATATGTGTAGAAGTCGGGGTCAGTATAAAGCGGCCATAAGACGATGTAAACAGGGAGAAGAGTCTATTCGAGCATCAAAAACCTGTGAAGCTCGCATAAATCACGATAATAACAAATTTTGGAAATTTGTTAAGAATCAAACGGGTGTCAAAAATGTCCTCCCTCCGACAATCGATGGGGTGTCGGGGGAGGATCAAATTGCAAAGCTGTGGAAAAACCACTATTCTAACATTCTTAACAGTGTGAGTAGGGATAATCTTAAGATAGATTGCAGCGAAACGATTGTGGGAGGGGCAAAGGAAAATACTTTGATATCATTTTCTGAAGTAAAGAGGTTAATTAAAGAGTTAAAGGCTGGTTCTGCGTCAGGGGTAGATGACTTATCGAATGAGCACTTAAAATATGCAAATGACGTAGTATGTCTGCATATATCATTGCTTCTATCAGCCATGCTTGCTCATAGCTATATCCCTGCAGAGTTCATGAGGGTATATATCTTGCCCCTGGTCAAAAATAAGTATGGAGACATTCTGTCCAGCATTAATTACAGGCCTATTGCTGTTGCTTTCTGCTTCTCGAAATTACTAGAAAAACTCTTGTTACTCCGATTAAATGATTTCCTATGGACATCTAATCAGTTTGGCTTTGAAAGGTCCCACTCAACCGACATGTGTATCTATGTATTGAAAGAAACAATATCTTAATACATTGACTGTAATTCAACTATTTATAGTTGTTTCCTTGATATAAGTAAGGCATATGATAGGGTGAACCACAATATTTTATTTACAAAACTAGAAGACAGAAAGGTTCCCATGTACATATTAAATTTATTGAAATTTTGGTATTCCCACCAATCTTTCACTGTTAGGTGGGGCAATGTACTATCCGAGTGGTTTGGCTCCTCTTGCGGGGTGAGACAATGCTCCTTGCTCTCCCCTAAGCTGTTTAATGTGTATATTGACGGACTGATTGCTTCACTTAATGAGGCAAAAGTGGGATGTTGTATAGTTAACACAAGGATAAATAGTCCCTCTGTTAAAGGTCTGGATCGGCCACTGAACGTCTGCGAAGTGTATTCGCAGAAACATGATATTCTTTTTAATGTTACAAAAACTAAGGTTATGCAATTTCATCCTGAAAGCTGTAATCAGCCAGCTGATATAAGGTTTAAAATGAATGGTGAAGTAATTGAGGAAGTATAAAAGTTTAAGTATTTGGGTCAAACTATTACCTGCTCCTTGAGTGATGACTCGGATATAAGAAAACAATCTCGAAGCCTGTGTGCTAAAGCGAATATGACCATAAGGAACTTTCGATTCTGTACAAGTGAAGCTAAAGACACACTCTTTCGTAATTTCTGCAGTAATATATACGGACAGCAACTCTGGGTGAATTATAAAATAAGTTTTGGCAGAACCCTAAATTTGCTGTACAACAGGTCTTTTAGACTCTTACATAAATTACCACCCCGAGATGCTCAGCTTCGCAAATGTTTGCTGCCCGCAATGTCCCGAGCTTCCCGGAGGTAACAAGACGTGCTCAACACAGTCTAATGCAAAGAATTAAAAAATCAACCAACCCGATCATCCAAGCTATCCATGAGTCCTGCCACTTATTCTCTAAAGTCTAAGCTATGGACTTCTTGGTACGAAAACGTCTGTTTGTAGTTCCACTTAACTTCGACAGTGCAGTATTATTTCTAATCAATTGTAAATATTTCTATCCTCAGTATATGAACTGTCATTGAATAAATAATATTTGTCATATGGACTATAGTCTGCCAATAAACCTTTTCTTTTTCATTTTAATTTTCATTTATATATATATATATATATATAATATATAATATATATATATATATATATATATATATAAAATATATATGTGTATATATAATATATATGTGCATATATATATAATACATACCTATATATACATAAAATATATTTTATATATGTTATTCATATATAATATATAAATATATATATATATATATATATATATATATATATATATATATATATATATATATACAAACTCAGAATGGTCCCCTGAGAAACTTATATGTTAAACACAGACCATGCATGGAACAAGGAACTCTTCTGGGAAAATTAAATCCACTATAGTCCGAATAAGTAATGGTAAATGACAAATACCATAGTTTTTCTTTTTCATGATGCTAGCCCGACGTGGGCAACGGGTCTCTCGCAAAGAGGTCCCATAAATATAGCTTCCCTCACCAGCTATCTGCAAAGCAGACAGGATCCAGATTTGGCTAAAAATACAATAGTTACCCCTTTTTCTTTGATTTATTCAATCCGACGTGAATGCAACGAGTCTTTTACTTATATAGAGGTTCTAAATGTAGTGGGACTAGGCTTGCTTTAAACCCTAGATCCATGTCCCAAAGCTGGATCCTGTCTGCTTTGCAGATAGCTGGTGAGGGAAGCTATATTTATGGGACCTCTTTGCGAGAGACCCGTTGCCCACGTCGGGCTAGCATCATGAAAAAGAAAAACTATGGTATTTGTCATTTACCATTACTTATTCGGACTATAGTGGATTTAATTTTCCCAGAAGAGTTCCTTGTTCCATGCATGGTCTGTGTTTAACATATATATATATATATATATATATATATATATATATATATATATATACACACACACAGAAATCTCTATATATATATAAAAATATATATTAATTTTTCTTTTATCCAATTATTGTGTTTCATTATAAATTTATCTTTAAGACACCAATATATCTTTAAACCTTTTTAAAAAAATATTGATATATGATTTTAAAAACAAAATAGATTCTGTCTCGGGGTAACTTATTCATTTTTCCTCTTTTGGCCAATTATTTTGTTTCAATATAAATTTATCTTTAAGACACCAATATATCTTTAAGCCTTATTACAAAAAGTATTAATATGATTTTAAAAACAAAATAGATTCTCTCTTGGGGTAACTTATTCATTTTCCTAATTTACTTGCAGCCCTGCCGCGACACTGCTGCATTATTTTTTAATATAATTATAACCAGCATTCACGATCATATTAAATCTTACTGTAGATATCCTGAAGTAATGAGGCAAAATTATTTTAAAAGGTGTAGACTCTTCGAAGTATCTTAAACTTTGATGCAAAATAACATTAATATAACTAGATTTTAAGTTTTAGATGGCTTACCCCAATAAATATCGTTTTCTAAACGTATTTATATAAAAATGGAATTTATGGCATAACTCATATAATTGCACCTTCTACAATTCAGTAATTGGATTTAACATGATTTACTGCATTATATTTATTGTAATTTTAAACCAGCTTTTGAGACATATGAAATTAAATTTTCTTCAGTGAAATTCACGAATTAAACACGGATTGGATTCTATCCAGCAATAAAGAATTGTGAAATGCTTCGATATATATATATATATATATGATCTACTAAATCCTTTTTCATCCTATAGTTAAACTGAATACATTCATTTTCACCTGTTCATTCGCTTTGTTTAAGGGTATAAGGTTCAAAATTGAGTGTCAAACGCGGCATTTTTAACCTATCCATCTATCTGCCTATCTATCTCTCTCTACATATATATATATATATATATATATATATATATATATATATATATATATATATATATTGGTACTCATTCATCTCTTATACAAAATGCTTTCGAAACACTATTTCTTTTTATTCCAATTCAATAAAATATCCGAATTGCTCATGGTACAGATGGGAGGAATTATCTCGAAGGGCTGAAGAACTTCGCGCCCTGATGGTTTTTGTTCATGGGTAATTAATTACCTTCCAGTTTTATACTTCAGAGACGATAAATTTTTCCCGATCCTATTTTAGATAGGGATGAATAGAATATCTGACACGCCCCAGATTTTACAGGGCAGCCAATCACAGCTCTCTGGGCGGAGCCCAGGACCTCTGTTTGGCAGCTATGCAGGCCTACGCGTGAAGCCCCGCCCAAAATTTACCGATAGCCAATAGGAAGCTTGCGTTTCGTGTGTTGTTGGTGTTCACAATCCCATTTATAAAAGGGAGCCCTTTCATCTCTGAGCCTCATTTCAGTGTTTTTTCTGGAACAGTGCTTTTGAGTTACTTAGACATGAGTCAGCTGTACAGCTCCCCCGATTTGTTTGAAGATGGCGATGCCTCATCACTCTCTGCAATTTATCTTTTCAACGCGGTGGAACAGAATGATCTATATACGCAAATTGTTACAAAAATTTGTGATAGCGGGAACGAATTTCCCGCTAACGACTTAGAGATGTAAGTAGTTAATATGTGATTATACATATTGCAGTTCATTCAGTGTTAACTTATAAAAGGTCATAATAAATGCGTTTTGAAATTAGTTTGTGTTTTATTCTCGGTCTATATATAACGTTTCAATCGACGTTAACTTAAAAAAGGCCACAATAAATGCGTTTTGAAGAATATTTTTAATTATTCTGTTTCCTTCGTGATTATTTCGGCATATATATATATATATATATATATATATATATATATATATATATATATGGTGTTTTATTTGCACATTTGTTGTACAGGTAGGATTTTAGAAATATTAAAAACTTACAATATAAATATTAAAAACTATTAAGAATTGTCGGCGGGTTCGAGACCCGGTGTCGGCAGACGATGTCTTAGCACTCTTACTTTTGAAAACTCAGGATATCTGCTTTTTTATTATAATTTTTAAAATTCGTGGCATTTTCTCTTATTGTAGCTCTTTAATTAAACTTTATTTTTACTTAACTTTATAGGACCGATGCGGAACTTGATCGTGTTTAGCTACTTTTCGTTTTGATGAAAGGGAAATAAATGATATGGCTGCTTTACCGCACAGCCAAACCAGCGATCTGAACACAGAGGTCGAGGTATTGGCTCACATCCGGTCCAACGAATGGCAGGTCACCGAGGAACTAATGTAAGTATTTTTTGGGGTTAAGAACAAAACACATTGTATTTTCATTTAATTTATTAAATGGTAGAAAACATGTAAAAGCGGAACCAGTGTCCATTAAATAAGCCTTAATGGCTACAAATAGGCCTTTACACAATATAGATATACACCTTTACACAATACAGCGGGTGCTAACATATGGGAACCTTTTTTTTATCTGTCTGCATACCTTTTTATCATTCATTTCAGTGTCGCACAAATCGAATAATTTTAAAAAATTTATAAATCCTTTCCCACGTGACATGTGTATGAGAAATGAGGGGCGTACATGCTGCAAGTGTTACTATAATACCTTGAAGGCGATACGGGTTCCACACAATCTCAGGTACATGTATTTGCTCGATAAACTGTACAACCACAGAATCATTCCATGGCTGAGTGCTGAGTGAGTCAAAATAGTACATTCTTTCCCTATTTTTAAAATAGATTGCAAACCATTGAATCCCCTCACCCCCCCAATGTCGGTGTTAACGATAATCCTCTACCAGTTTCTTGTAGTTGGCAATTTCAATATTTAATTCTTCGCAAACACACCGATAAATTTGGAGCGTGTGATTCGGTCACTTTTCATGACTCTCTGGAGCGTATTCGCGTCCATTTTAAAAGTATGTGACCACGTTCCTGAAACGGTCAACTTCTATTAGTGCTTGTGATTCGAGATGCGTATTTACGCCAGCAGACAAGTCAGACGTAATATCAAATGAATAAATGTTAAATTCTTCGACAAATTCTTTCTGCGTTACGCCAAACCCAAGCTCATCACAGACACCTGTATTATGAGCCAGACTACTATAAGCTCTCGCACAGAGCGGGAACACAGCGTCTGATGAGTAGGCCGTATTCGTAGTCCCTCCCAATGCAACGCCATTTACGTATAGAGTAATATTTTTAAGGCCGAACTTCTCGAATTTAAAGGCACTCTTTTTATATTTTCCATTCGTCGAGGCGTGGTCCTGCATTCCAATTAATATCCTTTTAGGTAGAACTCCAAGGGCCACGTTTTCTAGTTGCTTCGAGGCCAACCTGACGGGCACCGTGTATAGCTTGATCTGTACCCTGTTAATTGGGTGTTTTACTGTGGCGTTTATTAAGTCTTTCTCAATCTCTATTTGTTTTGGCGAACTTAATTTCACTCGGCGTATACGCAAATACGCTTCCATTATGTGAATCACAACGGGTTTCGCGCCCTCTTCTTGATCAGACCCCAGATTTATGCAGATCTTTCTCCTGGAATGTGAAATCTGTATGAAGACGTCCAAAACACTCGTATATCTTTTTTTTAGAATTTTTAAATTTATCCTTTATACCATTTTCATCTTTAGTCTGATAAAAGCCTTCGGCGGTTAAAAAGGTGTCCTTCGCTTCTTTTGAAAAGTTGAGGACATTTTTCAGATAGGATCGTAGGTGGTAGTACCCCGTTCCTGCCGAAATGTTAACCTGATTTAAATACACCTCACACTGGCTGAATATAGAGTGTAAAAAGTTGGTTTGAGGGTACGCTGAGTAACTATCATCACAGTCCCTCCCATGAGAATGGGCTGTATGTAGTTTAGCGTACATGTGCATGCAGCTCGGGTCAAAAAAGTAAGGGCCTGAGCTGGGTATCACGAATTCTATAGGGGCACTCAGCGAACTAATTGTGTTTAATGGGTTAATTGTAATAAAGTCGCTATGCTCAATAGAGACCTGAGTAGGGTGCATATCAAAGAGGGACAGTTCCGATTTACAGCATTGTGAACTACACGGATGGCTGAAACGCGCCATGACGAGTCAGAAATAGTACCACCCCTCTCGACAACTAGTATTCAGCCTATGATTCGTGAGAGTATTGTCTTCAGCTTATATCGGTTAAAAAAATTATCAGCCATAGGTTTCATACGCTTAGAGCACTTCTTTTTTGATTTCCTTTTACGTTTAGGGCCACGTGATGGTAACCCATTCTTTCTAGCAGATCTCTTCTTTCCGCCATCACGCATTTTTCTCTTTGCATCTTTGATGATTTCGTCCCGTGTACGTTTTAAATGTTTTTTTAGAGCTTCTTTAGGCTTACTTCCACCCATTATGTCTTCTACCGCGTTAAAACCTGTTTGTAACGCCTTCCTCCCTAGGTATCTAGGTGTCCCCAACAAATTGGTGCTCTACGATATTGCTGTAAATATAGCACATGTCTGGTGGTGGAGAGCTTTCACCCAATTTCTCCATCTTCAATTGATACATTAAGCTGGACATGTCATGCTGTGCCTCATGAAAGGTATCTCTTTCGAGAGCTGCGCTATATCGGCCCTCGGCCACAATTGTGAACAGCTCTTTATCTTTAATATTTCTACTAAGCGTTGATTTTAACTTCAATGTGCATGCAGGCGTGTCTATGTTTACGACTTGAAAAAGTAAATCGTTTGTCAGGTACGACTTTTCAAGACGGTGTTTAACCCCGTCACAATGTCCAATGCTTTATCATAATGGCCGATTCCTAGCGAAATATTTGTGCTATAGTACTGTACCTCACCGAACAGGACTGATCGCATAATATCGTCTAAGGTTATGTCTAATTTTTAGCACTCATCGATTCTTCTAAGGATCAGAAATATGATTTGTTCATTTTCAAGAGTTAAAAATTTGGAGACTAACTGAAGATCACATAAACCCACCTCATACGAATCACGCTCCAATTCAATGGGTCCGTGGAGTTCTGTCACAAAGATGGCCAGGGTGTTGTTAGGATGTACAGACAGAAGATGGGGATGGGAGTGTGACATAGAAGTGGTTAGGCCCCATGTTGTATACTATTTAAGCTTCATTATTGCAGCAGCTTTTATATAGGTGTTGAAGCGTTCTGGGTAATCCAGCCATTTCACCAGGTACATTTTTCTCTTTCCTGAACCTTTGCTGCCTAAAAATTTTCTCAATTTTAAACAAACTTTTTCCTAAATTAAATGTCACTTTCTAGAACTCCTCGCGGTAAAAGCCTCCAGCGATCTCTTTCCCATTCAAATCTTCAACGTAATACATCATTATCTCACCTTTAGGTCTCATAGCACGAACTTTAAAAGTCTCACGTGTCCATCTTTGCTCAAATCCCTTCGCGAATTTATTTCCCGAACGTGATAGCCTTACATAATCATTCAATTTGAAATGTGTAGAGTGCAGTGGCGGTGCTCCATCTCTTCTCACCTCTGGGCGCGTACCTCTTTCTAAAACTTCGTTAGGTGCTGTGCCAATCGTAAGTTGGTGTGAACGGTTGTATGATGATGCCAATGACCCGAGAACGTTTATATAGCTGTATGTGTTTTTATGTGTAAAATAGCGATGCATGTTTTCCTTTATGGTACGTTGAACTCTTTCAGCTAAAGAGGCCTTATGTATAGAACTGCTAGTGTAGTAACTGATATTAAACTCTGTCAGCATGTTTTGAAAAGAGCGACCTATAAATTCTTTCCCCATATCCGTACAAAACTACTCAGGAACCCTTTCTTCTTTTAACATCAACGTTTTGGTCGCTTTAGCAACTGTTTCAGGCAATTTATTTTTCAGTGGAATTAGCCACAGATATCTAGAGAATACATCTATTATGAATAGGATGTAGCGGTATCCGTCATTATACACTGAATATCTCTGTATATCTGTTAATCTGCTTGCCAAATAGAGTCAATCGAATCCGCTGTTGTCTTGGCCGTTTTAAATCTTTTTCTCACCGGTTTATGAAGTGTATAAGCATCCTGCTCCCGCAGAAACCGCTCAACATTTTTTTTCCCTACTCCGTAAACACTTCTGTACAGTCTATTAACGCTACCATAGGAGGCGGGGTTAGAAATGTCATAAAGGCGCTTACTTAATATGTTAGCCATTTGCGTATTTTAGAGACACGTGGATAACGCTGGCCGTTTGTTCTCTTCTTTCTCTTCTTCAGAGACGCTGCTGCTGGGGGCGATGGCGTACTCAGTTGTGACTTGTGACACATGCGAGACTTGATCCTGGTCTTTTAACCTATTCAGATTATTATCAATGTTTTCGGGACATTTATTTGTTGTTGTCTTGCTTTAATATGCTTCCATCCTGTTGGTGAGGACCTGTCCCACTTTCTCACCAGATCATGGACAATATCAACGATGTTGGAAACTTTTACCCTTGTTCCTTCAACAATGACCTCGCCTGTATCGGCCCACTGTATGATGGGGTCCTCACTCAATAGATTATAAAGACTTAAGCCTTTATTCCTCAATGTATGTGGGAGACTGCTTTTTAATACATGCTCGATGTGTTGTGTTCCGTTGTTCTTTGGTTGGTCATTTCTAACGTCGGGTCCAGGTCGCGCTGTGCTTAATAACCACGGGGAACTCTGTCGGATTCTTATAATCTTCGTATTCATAAAGAAATTTATGCAAAGCCTCTTTGTACAAGAGCCTTTTCTCATCAGGTGACTTTTCACTGTTTAATTGGTCTAGCAACTCGCTTTCCATTCTTTTAAGCCTACTTTTACGGGGTTCTAGAGCCGTGTCTGGAATCTTTGAACTTTGCAATTAAGCATACACCTCGTGCAGAATCACTACCACCTTCTTCATTATATTCATCTAGTCAGTAAAGGATCCAAAACTGAAAATAAGATGGGGAGGAATGATCCTCTTCTTTGTATAATAATTCGCTTTTATGAGCGAGCGCTCGTATTATGTTCTTGTAACGACGTAAGCGAACCTTCTGAGGGGTTTCATTGGCACATTACATTTTATAACATTAAGGCATATTTCACAGATGCATTTTAAAAAGTCGGAGTCGATATTTTTAACAAACATCTGTTGCAGTGCTCGGGGCAATCGTTGATACATTTTTATTAATTCACGATATTTCTTCAGCCTATTTGTCATTCTGGAAAATACACCGTTTCCGGTTCGCTTGGGAATATATTCGTTCTTAGAAGCACCCCAAACGTGTTTCGCGGGTGAAGGTCACAAAGCAAATATCTATAACGCTGACTTGTGGCTTTTTATAAACCTCCAAAAACTCCTTACGTTGATTCGGGAACATTTGATTGGCTAATACTCCAATTTGTGACACATCTCTACGTTGTGCGAATAAGACTAGATATTGTGTATTTAGCGTATACATCGCGCATGTATCTATTTTTGAAAAATAGATTATGGTTGATGAAGAATACGCTTATGTTAAGATGGTGGGAGAACACTAAATGTCTTGGCAAACGTCTTATCGATTTCCAACATGAGATCGACAATTACAATAACTGTATGCTCATTACCTTTTAACGAATTAACGTCATATACACCCTTGTGGAACAAAATTTCATCTTGGTACTCGTTGAACACTGACTGATACGTCGAATAGCACCATATTACTTTAAGCACAGATTTTGAGAACATCTCCCCTTTATCTTTAATGATTTTAAGCAAAAACGCAGTCTTACCACATGTACGAATGCATAAAGTTTTGTACACATATTGGTAGTCACATAAGAGGTTGACAATAGGTAGACAATGGGTAGCTGAATGAATAATTAATAAAATTAACAAAAGATAAAATTCAAGAAAGGAAATGGACGTATGAATGAACAACATATAAATAATAATAATAATAATACGTTAAAGAATTTACCATACATTGAATACTAAAGTCATCCAAACTCGCATTATGCGAGTTTGGTCCTTATGTAAAAATGAATATTTGAATATAAAGATTATATAGGAATTATTCATTGTTCATTTTTACACTTATATTTTGTTGTTCTTCTTCCACAGAACCGTGAATGACGACAATGTACAGCCCCCCCATCATCGATATCACGGAAGAACCCGATGACCGTGCAGCTAAAAACCCTTCCCCACTGACGAATCCACACCAGCCACACCTGTAGCATGCGACATTTCTAAGCGGAAACATGATGAAGAGCCCTCCACATCAGGTATAAAGCGTGCCAGGATTGCGCCGGTTGTTAGACCGCCAGTAATAGAGCCCCAACCCTCTACGAATTACGACACAACTCCCACAATAGTACCTTCCTCAAATATGCCCCATTATTCAGTTCCGAGTACTTCCTCAACAGCAACTTCTCATACTGTGGAGGATGGTATAGCATTTGAGTTGGTGCGCACCGCTGTCCCCACCCCTGCCCTGTCTAGAAATCGGTACGTGGTCAGGGTTGACCCTGGATCCCTGTATACCAACGGACTGCGGCTCGTAGTTGAACGTATTGTGGAGTTTGCCCTTCAGAACCGCGACGAACGTGAAGTCCGGACGAGGTTATCCTTCAGGTTCGGGTCAGATGAGGGGGGCGATTTTTGGGTAGTAATAACGTTCAGACGTTTGGCGGCTGTAAACATAGAATATATCTTGGGCCGTATAATGCAAGCCTCTCTAAGTAGTACATCCTTCAATATGGACAACTTCATGGTAGATATTGACAGAGTATTCAGGGTTGCGGGTCATAATGCCACACCTTATACTCGTAATTTCAATTCTCCGGTTATTTACAGAAAGCATTTAAACATCGATCGTGGTTGTGGTTTTATAGCAATAATCTTAGTTTATATCTTCACTGTGCTAAATACTTGGACGCAAAAAATTTGGCTGCCCACGGTTGTGCAGCGTGCCTGTAAACTGGCTTCAGATTGTAAGCTTGAGTTTCAGTGTAATATGGATCCTGAAGAACTGAGAAGGGATGAGAAGGAAATGAATGCACGTTTAGTCGTATTTGGAATGGATGATCGTCGAAGCTGTGTATGTTTTTGAAAGCTGTGTGAGAGATCGTAGAAGACCTCTACTTATTTTAGGATTGTCAGAAACATCGTATCTCCCCATCCGTAACATAAGGGCTCTCTACGCCAGTTATAAAAAAAGTAAAAAATATGGAAGGCATCATGATTTGTGTAAGGGATGTCTTGAGTTTGCTGATGATATGGTGAAACATTGTAAGGATTGCTACATGGTATGTGAGCAGTGTAAAAGTCCCAAATGTGAAAGTCGTGCAGTTGAAACCGAGAAGAGGAAATGTAATGTGTGTAGACGTACATTTTTCAATAATAAATGCTTTGAGCTCCATAAATCAATTGGCACTTGCAGGAAAATGAGGATTTGTAAGTGCGGTATGTTTCACATGATGGATAATTGGGGGGAATTTCAAACAAATGCGATGAAATTCACTGTTCTACATGTCATGAAAAATATATGGCGGATGGAGTGAAGCATGTATGTTACATGAAAGATGCTAAGCCTAAAAATAGCCCTTGTATAACCGTGTACGACGATTTAGAAACTTACACGAACGCTGAAATCAAAGAAGTCATTCCAAATTTACTAGTAAGTCAGACTATCTGTGATGAGTGCATGGAGATTGAGTGTGATGAGTGCCACAAATGTGGAAAACGGACAAACGTTTTTAAAACGACTGCACACGGTAGCCCTATGAAACTCTTTGTATCCTATATTGTCAAATTAGCGGACAAGTTCAAAAAAATGACTGTGTATATTCTTTCCCATAATGGGGCGAAATTTGACACAGTTTCTTTATAAGGAGTTGCTTGAACACGAGTCGTCTGCGATATTTACCGGTGATCCCTTGAAAAGAGGCAACAAACTAATACAGATGCAGATAAGCGGTAATGTACAGTTTAAAGACACCCTGCTGTTCACACCTTGTAAATTAGCAAAGCTACCCAAGGTCATGGGCGTAGCCGCTGAAGTTTCAAAAGGGTATTTCCCTTACACATTCCTCACTAACGAAACTTTGAATTACGTAGGACTACCTTCACCCAAACATTACTTTAACTACACCAACATGAGTGATAGTGAGCGTGAAGATTTTGAACGCTACTACATCAGTTTTATGAAGCTAATCCATACAATATAGCTGTTGAATGTGAACGTTATTGCGTGAATGACGTACGTGTACTAAGAGTATGCTTTCAAGAATTTAGAAGGATGTACATAGCCCGTTTCAAATGCGATCCGCTGCAAGTCGCAACCACGATCGCCTCATTATGTTTTACGGTGTTCAAGAATAACTTCATGCCTAAAGACACCTTAGGAATCATTCACAGAAACAGCCCCTGCAGTTATGGGCACAAGGCTATTTACTGGCTCATACACCTACAGCAACAGACCGGGGTATATATAAAACATGCCTGCAACACGGGTGAAGTACCCGTTAAGGTCAATGGTCGTGTTTTTTGGGTTGACGGCCTAAGTGAGGCTCCAGCCACTGGTAAGAAGACTGTGTATTCCTTTAACGGCTGGTGGTGGTATGGATGCCCGCGCGCTGAATGTGCCGTCACAGGGGACCTTTATGGAAGATCTCCTGCTGACAGCCTCGCATGGACCCGTAACCGTGATCAACTTATAGGCTCCCAGTTCACTCACAAAATCGTGTGGGAGCATGAGTATGATGCACGGTTGGAAACAGATGACCAGTACCGTGAAGAAATAACGGCCATCAAACGTTCAATGATGTTGGACCCCCTCAAATGCGGTGACAGCTTGTTTGAAGGGCGCACAAACCCATTCAAGCTATACTTTCCGCCTACGGAGGGCGTGAAACTCTACTACTACGACTTCTGCTCTTTTGTACCCCTCCGTGATGAAGAACAATCCGTACCCCGTTGGTGCGCCTGAAAAACTGGTGGGTCCCACCATACCAACCATCGAGGAGTTTTCAGCTAACTTGAATGAGAGCTACTTTGGACTCTCTTTCGTAGACGTGCTCCCCTCTCGCGATTTATGGGTGCCGATCTTACCCGTCGTTATAGGTCACAAGCTCATGTTTCCCCTGTGCGTGAAGTGCGCAGAGGAGAACAGCGGTGATTGTAACCATACAACCAACCAGTGTAAGATCAGAGGTGTATATACAAGCCCTGAGCTGGCCCTAGCCGTGGGTATAGAATATTGAAGATACATGAGGTCTGAAGGTTTCCGAAGGTACCCAACCTTTTCACGTCATATATAAACGCTTTTTTAAAGGATAAAGTAGAAGCATCAGGATATCCGCGAGGAGTTGTTACCGAAGATGAAAAAACGGCTTATATTCAGCGTTACCGTGTATTGTCTCTCCCACGTAGACGAAAAATAGTAATGGCTACCTTTAATATTGCGTGTTCAACGTTTATGAAGTGGTATTCGGTAAAGTGCCAAGATGTGGTGGATACTGAAAAACTCCTTATTCCACCCGCCTTTGATAATTTTAAGGCTACATTGAGCCGTGCGAAGGACCAAGATGTTCAAATACTCTACGGGTATTCTGGCAAGGGCATTGTAGGTTTTCGTAGTACAAACGATGTATTGAGGTATGTTGTAGAACTAGCCTTTATAAAACCTCACATATACCACGAACTAGAAGAAATAACACGTTCAGAAGATAAGCAACGGTTATGGATAGTGAGTCTTGTTGATGAGTGGTATGACAAGCGACATTATGTCATGTTACATCATACCGACTACTCGTACCCTACGGTTGAGAATCTAAATCTTGTGATCATGGAGAATCTTAAGTATTTTTACCACTATATTAATCTATATCATGACGAGGTTTGTAGTGAGGTTGTGGATAATAGGCTGTGTGAGTTTTTAACAGACTTTAGAGACGAGTATCGCTTGTTAAAGGAAAAGGATAAATATGGGCATATGTTTCTCTCAAATAGTGCACCGGATTGTGAAGATGTTTAGTTTGTGCAAATGAACGTCTAGTGAGTGATAAAACATTAAAGATGGTATTGCTTCATGTAGCGGAAAAATCTGCTTGACCAGGGGCACAATTGTTCGAGCAAGCCTGTACACGCTTCAACAGTTTATGGTGTGACTCGCTCCCCCCAGTGAGCTGCCCACCCGTGTACCTCACCCCTCCGAAACACACGAGTTCGAACAAACCCGTACACATTTTATCAGCGTGACTTACTCGGCCCGTCGAGCCGATCCGTCCCACCTGTGGCTCATAGTTATCTCAGAGCTTGAACCGACTAGACGTGCGAATACGATGGAACTTCCTTTGAGAAGCATTCTCAACGCCTCGTACGATGTCTCCGTGACGAAGTCATTGCGTGTGTTCAGGCGTGAAACCGGCACCATTAACTATGTACTTGAAACGATTTGCAGGCAAGCAAACTCTGGTAAACGTAATGTTATTTATTTAAGTGTTGAGGAGATGAATAGAGTCTTCGTGATTGTTGAGAAGTGGGGAGAGGACCGTTATAAAATACCTGCAGGCGTAGGTACAAGAAGAAAGATTAGTGATGCCCCCCTCATATGCCGTTGTTTGCACGTTGTGTATAAATAACGATTAGCCATGCATTGATATACGACAGATGTGGAAGAATGCATCTGATTAACTATGTACTTGAAACGATTTGCAGGCAAGCAAACTCTGGTAAACGTAATGTTATTTATTTAAGTGTTGAGGAGATGAATAGAGTCTTCGTGATTGTTGAGAAGTGGGAAGAGGACCGTTATAAAATACCTGCAGGCGTAGGTACAAGAAGAAAGCAGATTAGTGATGCCCCCCTCATATGCCGTTGTTTGCACGTTGTGTATAAATAACGATTAGCCATGCATTGATATACGACAGATGTGGAAGAATGCATCTGATAATAACGTTCTTGTCCCTACGCGAAACCGTTTCATCCTCGAAGGAATGTTTGAAATTGTCGGATTCCGCAAGCTGAAACCTATATTAGACGCTCGTGTTAGGGATATGATTTATTTTGACACGGTTCTTGAATACGCATACACCACTCTGCTCGACGGATTTATCGAATGTAGGAATGAACAAGGCGAGAATGGTGTAGAGCTGGATGCATATTTAAAAGGTTTAGACTCTTCGAAATATCCCGAACTTTAGTACAAAACACTTGAGCGGTACAGGGCAGAGCTTTCCTACACTATTCACCCTGAAGAGCTGTATCTCTATATAATGAGTAGCTGTCGTTACGACTTGGAAGATTATTTCAATTGCCGCTATGCAGAGTGAAGAAGAGTTCACGATTGAAAAGCTTGGAACGGTAAGAAAAAACCCTCGATTGGAAAGGAGTGTTTATAAACTTGTATTTAATAATGATGTTGTGGTTAACGATGACCTCTTTGTGCATGCTTTTGATTGTATTCTAGCCGTGTTTAAAGATAACTTGCCAACCGAATGTAAAGTGGGCACAAAAATAGCATTGAACGATATGACAGCCATTTATGTCGAGTATAGGCATCCGTATAACTTGAGCGGTGAAGTAATGCTTGGACGGTTTTACAGTGTAGTGCAAAGTAATAACGATGTGAATGTAGACTCGATTACGTGTGAGTTTAACGTTTTGCGCCGTAGAACATAACGTATTTTGATGTATATTTATTTATTTAATTACTTAATTGTGTGTATATATATATATATATAATATATATATATATATATATGTATATATATGTATATATATTTCTTGTACTAATATGTAATTGATTATACGTTTTGTATATTATTATTTTCAAAATATTTAATTATTTAATATAAACTATATATATATATATTTTTTTTTCCTGTACTAACATATTGATGGTTATACTACAACGTTTTGTATATTTTTGATTACATATTTCTCGTTCGTATTTCTTATGCTATTATTATTTTTTGATCATGTATATTCCATTGTATATTTATTTTGTTATATATTCATCGTTCGTATTTCTTATACTATTTTTATTTTTTGATCATATATATTCCATTGTGTATTTATTTTCTATATATTTCGTGAAATTGAATCCATTAATTCGTCTAAATAAACGGATTTCTAAACTAACTGCCAAATATATCTGGATAGCACAATCTGGCAACCCTAATAATATACACCTGAACAAGCCAATTACGCCTTCTAAGTCAACTGGCTGGTTAAGTCAGAATATATGCTTTAATTAAATAAATAAACGCAATCTGGCAACTCAATAATGTACACCTGAACAAGCCATTTACGCATTCTAAGTCAACTGGCTGGTTAAACCAGAATATATGCTTTAATTAAATAAATAAACGCAATCTGGCAGCTCAGCCAGATAAACCAACTGGCTGATTAGGAACAAATTAAGACAACGGCCACTCGGCTGAAGTCTTAATATGCGCTTGCCTTCTGCCAGCCGAACACCTCTCTTCCTCTCTCCTTCTCCTCTCTTTCTCTTGGGGGATAACTCCACCGCCAAGCTGCATAACCCTTTCATTGCACGCTCTCCTTTTCTGCCCATACTACTCCTTAAGTACATAGATACACAGATCAGTTGAGTGGGACCTTTTAAAACCAAACTGAGTAACAATCGGAGTAACAAGAGTTTTCTAGTATAATATATTGTATATATATATATATATATATATATATATATATATATGTCGTAAAGAACGACGCTTGTATAGGAGATATTCCGCGCAAGACGAGAAGGAAAGAACGAAACAAATGAAAAAATGAGGTAACCACCTGGGAATCGAACCCGGGATCTTCCGATTGCCGGTCAGACGCGATACCATTACACCATGGACCTCACTCTTCCAAATGCCGTAATTCCTCTACATACTCGCAGAAACCAATGCCCCAAGGGGGCACCTCCCGCATGCCGTAACATTATATACATTCAACTGCAAAGAACACGCAGTATAAATAACGTAAAGAACGACGCTTGTATAGGAGATATTCCGCGCAAGACGAGAAGGAAAGAACGAAACAAATTTTTTCATTTGTTTCGTTCTTTCCTTCTCGTCTTGCGCGGAATATCTCCTATACAAGCGTCGTTCTTTACGTTATTTATACTGCGTGTTCTTTGCAGTTGAATGTATATATATATGTATGTATACCGTATATTTCGGCAGATTAGGCGACCTTTGTATAAGACGGGGCACAAGTTTCAGTCTAAATTTCATGATTTTAGCTCATACCTGTGGTATAAGACGACTCCCCAAACCACCAAACTACCGGCAGACTATTGTCAGTAGTGGCAGTTTGTGGTAGGTTAAAGGTCGATGACCGTATTGTTTGTGACGTAGTCAACCTTGAGTCAGCTAGTGGGTATAGTGGCAAAACGAAGAAAATACGAAGCAAGTTTTAAGTTAAAAGTGATTGCATTTGCAAAAGAATCGAACAACTATGTTGCTGGAAGGAAATTTGACATAACTGAGAAGATGGTAAGAGATTGGATAAAGAATGAAGCGATTTTAGAAAAAAATGCCAAAGTCAAAATGTTCGATGAGAAGAGGAATCACTCGCTGGCCAGACTTGGAGAATCACGTCGCTGAAGCCGAAACCGAAGCTAGCGCATCAGATTCGGACTGGGACCCTTACGACGCCTCAGTAAACAATGTCACTCAGATGTTTATGACGAATTCTTTGCTTCAGACGATGAAGATAGTGGATTTGAGGAATTTTAAATGAATGTGATGTGTTTTTTAAAATTCTACAGTGCTTTTACTGTTTTAATATATGGATTTTAGTGAGAAATAAACATTGTAAACACTGCATTTTTAAGGTAACTTTTTGTATCCTGGCGTATAAGACGACCCCTGGTTTTAGGGTAGTTTTAATTAGTGTCGTTTCTGTAAGTGTCGTATTATACGCTGTATATATATGGTATATATATATATATATATATATATATATATATAATGTTATAATGTTTCAGACCAACAAAGACCATAGGATCCAATCATGGCTGGTCTACCTAACTGTGTTCGTAATTGTGTATTGTGCATGTCCTCCGTGGTGGCGGAGAGGAACTACAATTTTACGTGGGTTCTGAACCACAAAGCCTTAATTTTACTACCTTACACTATACCCAAACTATCAACATATGCGTCTAATCGATTTTTAAACATGTTTATAAACGTGCCCCTAATTACTTCTACCGGCAAACTATTCCACTATTTACTATTCTACGCGTAAAAAGTTTTTGGCGACTACTGTCTCGAACCTTCTACTTGTCAACTTACACCCGTCATTTCTAGTCCTATTATATTGAGATATTTCGAAAAAGCTATCTCTATCTACGTTATCGAACCCATTCATAATTTTGAAAACCTGGATTAGATCACCCCTTAGCCTCCTAGTTTCGAGTGTAGTCAATTTTAACTCCTTAAGCCTATCCTCGTATGACTTCGACCTAAGCGACGGAATCATCTTAGTTGCTCGTCATTGAACTCTTTCGATTTTGTCTATATCTTTGCGCATATGAGGATTCCAAAATTGGATCGCGTACTCCAAATGGGGTCTAACTAATGATTTATAAAGACGAACAATAATATCGCGCGATTTGTACTCAAAATTCCGAGCTATAAAACCTAGCACTTTGTTCGCTTTATTGACCGCTACTGTACTTTGTTCGGCTACTTTTAAATCACCAGTGACTATAACTCCTAAATCTTTTTCCTGCTCTACGTTTGCTAACTCCTTCCCTGACATACTATATGCAAAATTACGGTTACGCGAACCTATATGTAAAATTTTGCACTAATCGACCTTAAATCTCACTTGCCATGTGACTGACCAATCAAAGATTTTATATAGATCTTCCTGGATTTTACGTCTATCTTCGTCATTAATCGCCCTACCACACAACTTCGTGTCATCCTCAAACTTTCAAACTGTACTGACTAGGCCGACATCTAAATCGTTAATATATATAAGAAAAAGCAAGGGGCCCTCTGTTTCCTACCTTGCAACCACTCTTCTATCCAATTTATGACTACACCCCTGATTCTATGAGTCTTAGTTTTTCAACGAGTCTTTTGTTTTTGTTCGGTACGGTGTCAAACGCTTTTTGAAAGTCTAAATACACTACATCAACCGCCCTATGACTATCGTAAACTTCAACCACGCTTTTAAATTTTTAAAAGCTTAGTTCAGCAAGATTTGTTTCGCCTAAAATCGTGCTGCGTATTTCTAACCAACTTATGCAATTCTAAGTGTTCGACTATACGATCCCTAATTATTGATTCTATTAGCTTACATACAATAGACGTTAAACTGATTGGCCTATAACTTCCCGCCGCACCTTTAGCGCCTTTCTTAAAGATAGATGTTACATTTGCTAACTTGAAATTATCTAGTACGCACCCCTCAGAAATAGACGCTTTAAAAATCTTTGTTAGCGGCAAACAATGCTTTCTTTTAATTCTTTTAGTTGTATGGGATATATGGAATCCAGCCCCGGTGATTTTCATTTTATCAATATAGCGCATTACCTCCCTTTCACTAACCACAATATTATTCAAAGTATTACCATTATCGAAAGGTATTATGTCTATGACCGTAGTAAAAACTGACGTAAAAAATTCGTTTAGCAAGATAGCCATTTGCTTGTTTTCAGTTACTAGCTCTCCGTTAACATTTTTCAACGGCCCCGAGACACTTTTTACTGGATTCCTATTGTTGACGTATTGAAAGAATCGCTTGGGATTTTCTTTGCCGTCACGAGCTATGGAGAATTCAAATTCGCGCTTGGACTTTATTACATCTTTCGCTTCACGCCTTAGAGATATGTAGTTGTTTCGTAACCACAAATTGTCTTTATCGCACTTATGTAGCCTATAAGCCCTATCTCTACTCTCTATAATGTCTCCTACTCTAGAAGTAAACCACAAGGGCTTGTTGTTTACTTTCGCACGCTTAATTTTGTACGGTACACATTCCTCATTTATAGTCCTAAATACTGTTTCAAACGATTTCCACATTAGTTTTGCGTTGGAGATCCCCATTACGTTTTCCCAATTGACGTGTGACAATTCATTTCTAAATTTACAAAAGTCTGCGTGCTGGAAGTTAGGAATTTTAGTCGAGTTAGCTGGTTTCGAGTTTGTACTTACATCTCAATGGTCTCCCCATCCGCTGGATCATTCTGTGCGCTTTCACAAATGTTTGCCACTTGTTGCGATGAAAATAATTCGTTCCGGTATGAAGCTGCGAAGATCAGCCTAGTGACTTCAGCCCTGAAGGAAGGCATGATAAAAATAACTTTCGTGTGTATATATACACACATATATATATATATATATATATATATATATATATATATATATATATATATTAACGGAGCGACCCGACGTTGCCGGGGTGGATGTTGAACGGTATATATATATATATATATATAATATATTATATATATTATATAATATATATATATATATATCGGGTGGCCACAAAAAAACTTTACTTAATTCAAAGTTTAATAACTGCAACAATTCAAAACTTATGCGATTGAGATTTTGCACACATTAACAGATGCATATAATCTATAATTGTTGGAATTTTCAAATATGTAGGTTCTATAGTTTTGTTACAGTGAACAATTTAAAAGCATATGTCTAAAAATAGCATGCCTGGTGTGCATCTGACACGTACGTGCGCTAGCGTAGGCTAAACCTAATGTAGCGTAGTATGACACGCGCGCTGGCGTAGGCTAAACCTAATGTGAATTTGCTTTCTTTTATTTTTCCGCTAAAACCCCGCCAGCATGACGTTAAGTAAAAGTGATAAAGCCATCATAGAAGCATGTGTCAAGGAAAAAGGTTGGAATGGAAATAGGATTGTCCGAGAATTCCCCGCAAAGAACTGGACTCATCAAGTGTTTATAACTTAATAAGAAAGATAAAGGATACTGGATCAACAGCTAGAAAACCCGGCAGCGGCAGGCCCAAAAGTGTTTCAACAGAAGAAAATAAGGCTGCCGTGGAGGAACTGATTCAATCCCAGGAGAATACACCAGGAACTCATCGCTCCCAGAGACAGATTGCGTACGACCTTGGGATTTCTCGCTCCTCTGTACAAGGGATTGTAAAACGTTTGAAATTGAAGGCCTACAAGAGAATTCGAGTTTCTCGGCGTGATCAGAATGTAAGACAGCGTAGAAAGACCAGCTGTAAATCCCTATATGAACGCTACTCAGCTGAAGACGTGCAAAAAGTTGTTTACAGACGAAAAGGATTTCACGTTGGAGGTGGGCAAAAACAGGCAAAATGACAGGGTTTATGGTTCAAGGAAAAAGGACATTCCTCCCTCCAGGCTTTATCATGAAACCTCACGATTCAGCAGAAAAGTAATGGTATCGGCGGGAATTTCATGGAAGGGGAAAACACGAATTCATTTTATTGCCACAAACGAAACTAAAGTTAACTCTGAGCGCTACATCAACCTGTTAGAAAATGGGTTACTTCCTGATTGTCGTCAGCTGTATCCTGATGAGGCCTACATTTTCCAGCAAGATGGGGCACCCGCCCATACAAGCCAAGCGACCCAAAATCATCTAGAGCAAGAGACCCCTAATTTCATCAAAAAGGATGAATGGCCGCCTCAGTCTCCCGACTGTAATCCGATGGACTATTCAGTATGGGATTCCCTCATGGTGAAGGTTTACGGCAGCCAGAAAGACAAATTCACCGAAGATGAACTTAAGGAGAAAATCAGTAGAGCATGGGAGGATATCACCTTAGATGAGGTTCGAAAGTGCATCTCCTCGTGGAAGAAGCGATTGAGGGCAGTTTACCAACAGGGAGGTGGTCACATTGACCATTTGTTTAAGTAAATTTTGTTAAGTTCAAATTCATTTTCTTCGGCATGCTATTTTTAGACATATGCTTTTAAATTGTTCACTGTAACAAAACTATAGAACCTACATATTTGAAAATTCCAGCAATTATAGATTATAACCATCTGTTAATGTGTGCCAAAGCTCAATCGCATAAGTTTTGAATTGTTGCAGTTATTAAACTTTGAATTAAGTAAAGTTTTTTTGTGGCCACCCGATATATATGAAAATTATTTCACGAAAGTAACACGTGAAAAATATTTATGATGAATAAAACCACGAAGGAAAGGAAACACAAAAATGGTGCTCAAGCGCTTTCGTCTAATGACATCCTCAAGAACACTGAAGTACATACAAGGGATACAGCCTATATATAGGTTACAGAAAAAAAATAATAATATACATATATATATATATATTATATATACATATATATATATATATATATATATATATATATATATACATACATATACACACATATCTATATATATATATATATGCAATAAACGGAGAAGTAAAAATAAAAATTAAAAATTAAAGGATTATCAGAGAGGCATACAGATTTGTAAGGAAAAAATATCGATTTTTATCACAAGATCAAATGAATTATAAAAATACAAATTTATACTGGAAATCTGCCTGGGTTTTAACACTTTGCCTTTTTTGGTTAAGTTTCGATGTATATAAAAATAAAATGAAAATTAAAAGTTAATAAAGTAGCATACAAGTTTACCAAAGATTTAGCGTTCTACCCTTCTTATCTAAATCTGTTTTGAAGGAATTCAAAACAACAGGATCGAGTTGAAAAAGACCTTTGCTTATGTTGAAGTTATTTGAAAGTTGGATAATGGCAGACTCAAGAATATTTCTATTAACAATGTTGCTAGAGTGGAAACAACAAACAATTTGTCCTACGTACACTTTTACTCGGGACATGACACCCCCACTAAGAAGGCCATTTTTTCATCAATGTTTCTCCGTGCCCTTAGGATCGCCAGTCCGGAATACATCGATGCCGAATTAGAAAAAAATCAACGGTATTGGAAGTGATCTGTGTTATCCATCTGCGTTTATGGAATCTTGTCTCAACAAGGCAAAACGAACTTTCTATCGTGTCAATAATAACTCTCGTACTTTGTCAAAAAATATTTTAGTACTTCCATTTTTCCCGGGCTTTTTAGGCATTGCTAATGTACTTAAACTTTTGGATATTAATGTAGTATTTTCATATAACAATATTGTGAAAAATATCATAGTAAAAAATAGCCCTACCAATAATTCAGGCATTATCTATAAAATTGGTTGTAAACAATGTGATTCCTTTTACATAGGTCAGACGGGAAAGGATTTGCACACACGTATAAAACAGCATCAATATTCCGTTAGAACAGGACAGTTGTCCAGTGCCCTTTTTGTCCATTTGTCAGAGTTATCCCACTGTATTGATTGGAATAATGCTTCAGTTTTATTCCACTCTAGCAACATTGTTAATAGAAATATTCTTGAGTCTGCCATTATCCAACTTACAAATAACTTCAACATAAGCAAAGGTCTTTTTCAACTCGATCCTGTTGTTTTGAATTCCTTCAAAACAGATTTAGATAAGAAGGGTAGAACGCTAAATCTTTGGTAAACTTGTATGCTACTTTATTAACTTTTAATTTTCATTTTATTTTTATATACATCGAAACTTAACCAAAAAAGGCAAAGTGTTAAAACCCGGGCAGATTTTCAGTATAAATTTGTATTTTTATAATTCATTTGATCTTGTGCTAAAAATCGATATTTTTTCCTTACAAATCTGTATGCCTCTCTGATAATCCTTTAATTTTTAATTTTTATTTTTACTTCTCCGTTTATTGCATATATATATATATATATATATATATATATATTATTTCTTTTTTCTTTTTCTTTTTTTTTTCTTTCTGTAACCTATATATAGGCTGTATCCCTTGTATGTACTTCAGTGTTCTTGAGGATGTCATTAGACGAAAGCGCTTGAGCACCATTTTTGTGTTTCCTTTATTTCGTGGTTTTATTCATCATATATATATATATATATATACACATTTAACTGCAATGACCGCGCAGTATATTAACGTATAGAAACGACGTATAGAAAGGCGGGTGCCTTATTTTTCATTTGTTTGTTATTTCTCTTCCTCGTGTGCAGAACACTCCTCTATACTTACGTCGTTTCTATACATATATATATATATATATATATATATATATATATATTAGGGTGGTCCTTATTTTCGAATGTCTGAATTATCATGCTACATGTACGGCATGCTAAGGTGCCCCCTCAGGGCATTTGATTCCGCTCGTATGTACGAGAATTAAGAGTACTGACTAATCGGGGTCCTTGGTGTAGTGGTTAACATATCCGACGGGCAATTGGATGATCCCGGGTTCGATTCCTAGGAGGTACCTCGTTTTTCATTTGCTCGTCGCAAAGCGTCGTTCTTTACATTAAATATATATATATATATATATTATATATATATATATATATATATATAATTTAGTGGTGGACCGGATATCCGCAGCCGCATCTGCAGATATCCACATCATTTTTAATATCCGCATCCGCACTTCTGACTGCGGATGTTATGCGGATATTACCTCTAATAATTTATGCAATTTACAATTAAATTAACTTATAAGGCTCAGTCATGCACATTTCATGTAAAGTATTAATTATTAGTGAACAAACAAATATATAAACCTCAAAATATAAATACCTGGTAACACAGAAAATTGAATGAAACTTGTTTCATTGAGTTTTCTGTGGCTGAAACTCTTGAGAAAGTTATTATTTTTATCATAATGAAAACATTAATATTAATTTTAATTTTTATGTATTGCCTGCCATAATAGTAATATCACGAAATTTGAAAAATTGTCATATATTCATAATTCTATATTATATTGATAGATTAACTAAATATCCGCATCCGCATCCGCGGGTATTGAAATTAAAGATCCGCATCCGCGGGTATTGAAATTAAAGATCCGCATCCGCATCCGCAGATGTTGAAAAACTGACATCTGGTCCACCACTAAATATGTATATATATATATATATATCGTTCCATATCCACCCGGCAACGCCGGGTCGCTCCGTTAGGTTTCGATATATACATATATATATATATACGTAATAACGTAATGATCTTGATGATATAATTTAATTTTTTAAAATTATTTAATTTATTAACACCCAGGTGCACAACCTCGTGACGTAATATATATATAATATATATATTATAATAATATATTATATATATATATATAATTATATATATATATATCCAGTAATTTTAATTATGTGAAGCTCAAGATTTTCATGACTGTTCTTTTCTATAGTTTTATTTACCAAATAATTAGTCATGAAAATATTAAGATTCAGAAATCTTGACACAATGTGAAGCTCAAAATTTTCACGGCTGGGTTCTTTTCCGTAGTTTAATCGCGCTGCTGGGGCCTTCGTACCCAGTAATTTTAATTATTTAATTTATTAACACATATGTGCACAACCTGGGGACCTAATCAATATGTGTGTGAAGTTTCATGTTTGTAACTGCTTCCATTTTGAAGTTATGGCTGGAACAGACAGACACACATCCACAAACAAACACACAATAAAAGGACATATGTGTGTGTGTGTGTGTGTTGTGTGTGTGTGTGTGTGTGTGTGTCGCTTACGTGAGATTTCCAACTTCATATAAGTTTGGTAAACAATAGAGTTCTGCCTGACTTGGAGTGTCTATGATGGCTGGTATTGCGTGGTTATTCACGTGCAAAATATCAACTGGTATGGCCCAAATTCACCGTGGACCCTTTTATATGAGGCCCGTTGCTCCAACTGTAGCCCGAGGTCAGAAGGCTAATCGAAGGCTTCCTGATTGGCGGACAATGTCTTTGTGGCGTGGCTATGTCATATGTATGCGGGTTTTGAACCAATCAAAATGTCGTAGGCTCGATCTCACGCCCCATTCGTTGGGTCGAAAATTTCTAATTGGGCGCTGGTGTCGATTCTGAGGGCCTCTCTTTTTCAGAATTGGCTTAAGCAGCCCACAAATTATTTCAATTGCTTTCAAAGATGTTATAAGCGAGTAAATTTAGATGTGTGGTTGATTTATTCCTTATTTTATAATTAAAAACTTTAATTGCTTGAATTTCAACATAAACATTGAACATTAATTAGTATGTACACTATTTACATTTTTTTAAAACGTAAATTCAACGGTTTTAAAATCTTTATTGAATAAATTTGACAGTTTAAAATAAGTTGAGTTGTATTAAGGAAAGACTTTCGAACTCTTTTAAAAGTGTTTTAAAAGTAATTTGAAAGTCTCTCGATTATTTTTAAAATTCGTAAGATATTAAAGCCCTTTGAAGGATTACCCTCTTTTTAATTCTAAAAGTTTAAATTTTTTTTTTTTAACTTTTGAAGTTGTAAATCGTGGCTGCCCTTTTAAAGGAAAATCTTTAATAAGTGGAAATGCAAATAACAGGTGTCACGTGATAAAATGGTAGTCGGATAGATATGGAACAGTATCACAGAGAAATGCATTTAGCATACGGGCAGAGAGTTACAAGGAGTTACAAGGAAAAGAAGTACCTCAAAAGGCCTTGCGGCCCATACCGAGGAGGTACCAATGGCAACGGGTGCCAGGGAAAATTTTCTACACCCTCAAATAGTGTGCAAGATTTGGTCTACCCTTTTCTTGAACTGATCCACAGAGGAACTGTTCACAACTTCTGAAGGGAACCTGTTCCACGTGTCACAGATCTTATATGTAAAGTAATTCCCACACACACTAGTCCTAAACCGTTTCAAATCCAACTTCCAACCATTGTTGCGAGTTAGGTTATCATTTAAACTAAACATGCTTCTAAAATCGACATCGTTGAACCCGCGTAAGAGCTGAAAACCTCGATCAGTTGACCGCGGAGCCTCCGAGTTTCCAGCGAAAACAAGTTCAGGGCGCGTAACCGTCGATTGTAGCCCATATGCCTAACGGAAGGGATTAACTTTGTGGCTCTCGCCTGCACGAGAGAGAGAGAGAGAGAGAGAGAGAGAGAGAGAGAGAGAGAGAGAGAGAGAGTTACAAGGTGTTACAAGGAAAAGAAGTACCTCAAAAGGCCTTGCGGCCCATACCGAGCAGGTACTAATGGCAACAGGTGCCAGGGAAAATTTTCTACACACTCAAATAGTGTGCAAGATTTGGTCTAACTTTTTCTTGAACTGATCCACAGAGGAACTGTTCACAACTTCTGAAGGGAACCTGTTCCACGTGTCACAGATCTTATATGTAAAGTAATTCCCACACACACTAGTCCTAAACCGTTTCAAATCCAACTTCCAACCATTGTTGCGAGTTGGGTTATCATTTAAATTAAACATGCTTCTAAAATCGACATCGTTGAACCCACGTAAGAGCTTGAAAACCTCGATGAGTTGACCGCGCAGCCTCCGAGTTTCCAGCGAAAACAAGTCCAGGGCGCGTAAGCGTCGATTGTAGCCCATACGCCTAACGGTAGGGATTAACTTTGTGGCCCTCGCCTGCACTCGCTCTAGCCTCTCAATATCTTTCCTGAGGGTGGGCGACCAGAACTGCACAGCAAACTCCACGTGCGGCCGAACCAGGGAATTGTACAGAGAGAGCACAATCTCCTTGTTCCGAAACTGAAATTGCCTCCTGATATAACCCAACAGCTTATGGGATTTCTTTTCCACCTCTACGCACTGTTTGGTAAACTTAAGGTCGCTGCTAATTAACACACCCAAGTCCTTTTCCAAATCAGTCGCCTCGATATTACTCCCCAACATCGAGTAGTCCGACTTGGGATTGGCGTAGCCAATGTGCATCACCTTGCATTTACAGAAGTTAAACGGCATTTTCCATTTTTCGGACCACTCTCCTATCCTACCTAGGTCCGCACGCAGTTGCTCGATCGCTTCGGGCGTCCCAACATTGGCCTCAAGCTTGGTGTCATCAGCGAATTTGGCGATCCGACTGACGATGCCACCGTCGATATCATTTATGTAAATGATAAATAACAGTGGCCCCAAAACGGAACCCTGAGGAGCCCCACTAGTGACCGAGGCCCAACCCGAACTAACCTCTTTAATTACAACCCTCTGCCGCCTATTCTTCAGCCAGTTTTCAATCCACCTACCTACTTTCCCACCGATACCCAGCGCGCGGACTTTCGCCATTAGCCGGCGTGGCAAGATGGTGAGACACGACCTATGCCGTCTAAACCCATGTTGGGAGTCCCCAAGCAGCTTGTAGGAATCCAAACGGGCAACGATCGTATCCGCTATTATCTCCTCTAATAATTTACCTACAACTGAAGTGAGACTAATAGGACGATAGTTCCCTGGACTTTCCTGATCCCCTTTCTTAAAGATAGGGGTCACGTTGGCTTCCCTCCAGTCACCAGGCACCTGGCCCGTCTCCAACGATTTGTTGAAGACTGTAGCCAGGTGGGGAGCCACCTGGTCGTGCACCTCCCGCAACACTCTGGGTAGAAACTGGTCTGGCCCAGGAGCCTTAAACGCGCTCAGTTTGTCTATTCTATCGGCAACGACTGTCGCGGCACACCGAACACTATCCAGGCCAGCACCTTCGTGCCTGACGCCTGGCTCGGGGATGACGCGGGTGTCCTCCCTGGTGAACACTCCCGCAAAGTACTCATTAAGCACATTAGCGATGTCCGCGTCGGAGGCTTGCCACCCGTAGTTCTTCGTTACGTTTCGCTAGCCTAACCTTTGCCTTCACTTCCGTACACAGGCGGACATACGCTTCAGTGTTCTCATGGGAACGATTGGCCTTCGCGCTCCTATACGCTACTTTCCTATTTCGGATAGCCGAAGCGATGTCACGACTGAACCACTTAGGCTGCGTTGAAGCAGGGGTGACCGGTTTTGAGGGTATGACAGCAGACTGCAGCACCATAAACTCATCCCGGAATGCACTCCACACTCCCTCAACATCGCCGCCGACCTCTAACCCCATCTCACCTACGCTATCCCGGACGTTAACAAAGTCCGCCCGCCGTAAATCGAGCTTACTGCCTCTCGAGTTACTACGCTTCACCCGAGGGACGCACACACACGGAACCTAATCAGACCGTGATCACTCCCGCCCAACGATTCGTCAACGGTGAGGTCAGTGACGAGGTTGTCTTCGGTCGTGAATACTAAGTCTAGAACGCTTTCGCCTCGTGTAGGCTCATTGACCCACGGAGTGAGGAAGTTCTCATCAGCAAAATCAACTAGCCTCCTTCCTTCAGCATCAGCAGTCCTGTATTCCCACTTTATGCCGCGACAGTTGAAGTCTCCTAAAACTACACACACACCCTATCCCCTAGCAGGCTACGGAGTTCGGTGTACAGGGCTGTATCCTCCTCGAGGAGGAGATGCGGAGGTCTGTACACCAAGATTAACCTATAGTTCGTCCTTCCCACGTTCAGAGCGACGCCAAGCAGCTCCCGTTCCGACCGGAACTGGCAGTCAACCGGACTCAACGTGTCCCTGACGTATATTAGTACCCCTCCCCCCTCCCCACGGGTGCGGTCTTTGCGAAACATTCTATACCCGGGAATTTCGAACTCCCCAACGTAGTCCCTACGATCAGTATGAATCCAGGACTCGGTGATAGCAACGATATCCTGGTATTCTGATGCTAAGAGCGCCCGTAGCTCGCGAAACTTGTTCCTAATCGACCTAGCATTAAAAAGCATTGCACGGAGGGAGCCTTCCCTATTCTGACCGCCCCCTAGCACGACCCGTTTCCCGAACAGCCAGGGCTGTCGGGAGTTGAAGAGACCCTCACCAACGAGGGGGCAACTTCCGCAGGAGCCTGAGCCCCCTCCAACGTGGAAGGAGGGTCACCCACCTGTAACTGGATGCACCCTTCAGTTGAAGGTACGTCCGCCATCGGCTCAACATCTCTCCCCGGTGGGGGCCCGTCATCTCTCCCCGGGCTCGACCTCACCATTCTGTATAGGTGCCGGTCGAGTAGCGCGCCTAGCAGCACACCTTTACCTTTGTCATTGAGGTGGACACCATCCCTCTGGTAAAGGTTCCACCTACCCGAAAATGCGTCAAACGGGTCAATAAACCTCACACCCCGCGGGACGCATAAGTCTTGCACCCTCTCGTTGATGCCAATGACCTTACTGAGCGCGTGGTCACTGGCATTCATCCGCGGTAAAATACACATTAACATTCCCCTGTCTGTCTTCAATTTTAGATCATCCGCAAGAGACATGATCTCAGTGATGATCCTTTCTGTAAGACCTACCCTACCGCCTTTGAGGAACAGGTCGTTGCCACCAGCGTGGACAACGATCGCAGTCCTCCTTCCTTAAGTGCGCCGTTCCCCGCCCAGGTAAGCACCTTACGTTCCTCCCGTCCCGGTTTGCAGAAGCAAAGTACTTCTCCTGGCCCCTGATCTGCGAGTCCCCAATCAAAACGGTGTCTTCCTCCTTCGAGCACAGGAGATTAAAGCGGTTGGAGGTCCTGACAGGGGCAACTGGGGTCTCAGGCTTCGGCTTCGCAGCCTTCTTGCCCGAAACATTTCGATACCCGTCACCACCCATAGACGCACTTACACCACCCGACCCACCCCGACCGGCAGCTACATCCTTTGGTTTCTTTGGGCCATCAGTAGGCCCCTTCCCACCCTTCTCTATCAACCCCTTCCCACCCTTCTCTATCAACCCCTTCCCACCCTTCTCTATCGGCCCCTTCTTTACGCCCTCCACCTTGCGCCGCGGTTCCGTGCATTCCACGTGGGTCGATGGCGATTCCTGACACTGATTTTGTACCCTGGCCCCCGGTTGCACCTCTACCCTTTCTCCGCGCTCCCGAGCTCTGTCCAGTTCAACGCTGGACCGCCTTTCCATGGCAGCTATCCTATCAATGAGCTCCGGGGTGGAGGGCGCAGCCGCGTCAGTGACCGCCCCACCTCCAACAGCCGGTCTGGACGACTCGAGCCGCCGGACCCTCTCCTCTAGCTTCTCGTAAACCCGCATGAGTTCGCAAAAGAAGCAGGCTTCTTTGAAGTTCGTCACCCACTTGTTTACTTCACACCTCGCACATTCAGCCTTCAGTTTCTGCGGTCCAGTCATTGTAACTTTTTTTTTTGAACTCTGAATACACTGAATAAGATAAAGCGTTCTAGCAATGAAAACTATCAAAAACGTTGTGACCAGTATTTAAAAAAGGAAGGCGGGGGGGGTGAATTTTTCCCGTGCGTAGACGCATCCGCCTATTTGCAAGTGACGTTCATCCCATCCAGAAGACTACACCTCTCGCTGCTGCCGCACCGACCAAGGGTCTCCCCAGGGCCGGACAGTCCCAAACGTGTCGCAGCTACCAACTGACAAACACTCGCGACGCAGGCGTCACGGATTTCCCGCCTGGAGCGACAGCGAGATGCAGCCCCTTACTAAGTCTTACTAGTCACTAACAAGCGGCCAGACTCTTAGAATCCAGTGTTCAAGGGATATCCCACCAGACCCAGAGGCTACGCCCGAGAGTTTACGCTGGCCTGGCAGCCAGCTGGGCAGTAAAGATCTCTCACCTAAGAGCAGTACAGCCAAGCACCATCAATTGGTCACCAAAGAACGGTCGCAGGAGGCTGGTCAAGCCATTACGCATTAGGAATGGGCTTAACGGGGCACTAGCCACACTCCATTCATCGCGCCCCTACGCCTGGGACCCCTCCATCCCAGTCTCTCACAACCTACGAGCGTTAAATGGTGTTATTTATCGGTCCCAGACAATTGGTCCAATGACAATTGGTCCAATGCCGATTGTTCCAATCAGACAATTCGTCCAAGGGACCATTTTTCCAACGACGATTCGTCCAATCGGGCATTAAATGGAATGAAGTTAAATGAAATTTAGAAAAAACTTTATTTACAGAAATTGATATAATAATTATTTGAAATTACCTTGTTATTTATAAAGCATACTATAGCTAAAGGCTACATATTAAACTAAAAGCATAAAGCATACTTATTAACTAAAAGAAAAATGCAGTATCAGGTATTCAGTATCAGATTAAAGCCTATGGTGGTAATGCTAATATTTTTAGTAAGAGACAACCTTGGTTTTCTACTACAGATAGATTTGTTAATTATGGCGATTTAATATTTGGAAATACTGGTGGTGTACAGAAGTATAATAATACTAATCCTTCTTTTTATTTGAAACAAACTTATTGTATTGCTTTTAAAGGTTTTATTGGTATGTAATAAATGAAAAATGTTTATAATGTCGTGCTTACCCTTTACATTAGTTTGTTCCTTGTTCCGGCTGCCCAGGCATGGTGGGTACAGTTCCTCCACACACTTATCCCATTGTATAATTTACGTCTCGGGGGTACGGGGGCGGAGCCCCCGTATAGACCACGTACCTCTGCAACTGGAGAAAACGTACCTCAGTTTTGCCAACTGTAGAAGATGCACCTCTAAATGAGGCAACTGGAGAAAACGCACCTCTAAATGAGCAAACTGGAGAAAACGCACCTCTAGAACATAACCCAAAAAGGATATTAAAACAAATGAACAAAAAACATGTTTATTAAGGGAAAACAGACAATAAAATCATGCAGAAACTAAAATCAAAAGGGATATTGTTCTGATATGTGTTTACTCAAATTACTAATTATGAAATCTATCACGCCACATAAATTCAGATAAATATGAATTGAGCACGTTTCTTCGACATCCATGTATTCTATAGTAACCGTTATTACATTATCATTTGTATAATTTAGGTCACAAATTGATCGGTCCGAATGTCATTTTCGTTTTTAAACTAACGAAAATATCATGACTTAACCTAACCAATCATCAAGCGCGTACAGTACCGTAGGTCTTAGTTTAACTATTAATCCCTGCCGTGGGCATTGACGTCAGCATTGACGTCAGCGGCGGCGGCCAATTTTCTGAAATTACCCCAACTGGAAAAAGCGCACCTCCGTTTTTGCCAACTGGAGAAAACGCACCTTTTAGTCACATCAGGTGCGTTTTCTCCAGTTGCTCTAGTGAAAGAAGAGAAAAAGACGGTTTTTTTTTTTTTTTTTTTTTTTTCAGAGGAGAACATCCTTAACTTAAGCTAAAAGGACAGAGTAGGGATGGGATGGGGTCCTAGTAACCCACGGGACAGGATTGTACAACAGACTTTACCTGCCCTCCCGAAAGAGAGAACCTAAAGGAACTGGCAGCCAATTTCTCTAGAATCCCACGACTCGGGACCGGAGGGCTGTCACACCCCAAGTATAAAGTTTACAACACCCAGAAGGAATGTGCATAACCTTTATACCCCCTGCGGGGAGAGAGAGAGAGAGAGAGAGAGAGAGAGAGAGAGAGAGAAGTTTGAGTGTATTATTATTAATGTTAGTATTATTATTTTAAGCCTTTTTGCGCCTACGGCCCTATTTGGGGCCCCTCCCAGTAAGTCAGAAAATAAAAGGCAGAAACGAGAACATAAATAATGTAGTAAAGCCGAAGTGGAGATACATGCATACACTTTCGGATTATATATATATATATATATATATATATATATATATATAATTATATATATATATATATTAGGGTGTGTTTATGGTATATGGTGAAAAATGCGAAATGAAAATGCAAGGGAGCGGAACCCTTTATTTTGTGAGGATACATGAGAAAACAGAACAGGCAAAATTTCTTTGTAATCCACCAACATTTAGAGGTTGCCCACAGCTGATAGGTATTTTCAATTTATAGGGCAATGGAAATTTTAATTCTCAGTTTAAATGATAAATTGCATCTCCAATATACATCTCCAATAAGTATTCAGAACAAATATATCGTGTGAGTATATTCACTAAATTCATAATTAACGATTAAAGTACATGACACCTCGAGTGTTGGCGTTCATTTTTCATCAAAGTGGCTTTGGAGGCTGTCGGCAAGACTTTACGATGTTCTTCGACGATTTGAATCATGAACTGCATCTGCTCTTCGTTCCGAGTCCTTCCAGCCTTCGTGAATTCTTGAATCAATGCTATGCCTCGCTCTGCTGCATCATTCACTACATTTAAGGAATCCACCCTGATCTTTGCTGAACCAAAGCTGGTGTTGTTTTCCCAGTTTGATGGATCCTCTTGCAGGAAATCGACCGGAAGATCTAGAAGGGTGAACAGATTGTACGTATTGGAAGAGCAAAAGTCTGCCAGGGTCTTTCCTCTTGGATCTGGAATCCAGACTCGTCGGGGGGGAGCTTCTGACCCTTCAACGGAATTCATATTCTCTACCATTTTCCGCTTCTCATCATCATCGACTGCAGGATCGAATAGTGCAAGGCCCACGTTTACCTCATTGAGGTATAGAGATGCCGATTAAAACTCTTGTACCCAGCGGCGTTGGTGTTTTGCAATTTTTGAAGGAGGGCTAAGTCGCTTCGTGGAGCGCTTACTGCTTCTCTTGCTGAAAACCACGGAAGGACGTAATCTTGAGCAACGAAGAGACAGAAGTCCCGCAACCCAGAAATCAGGCGGTCACTGCTACTTGCTCCACGAGATGTTGAAGGACATTGGTTCATGTGCATCGTGAACTGGTATCTGAACATCCAAATCTTGAAAGAGTAAATTCCACGCGCCATCCACCGTGCTCGATGCAAAGCCCCTGGAGCCATGAACACAGGACTCCGACGTCCGTGAGGTACTCCTCCCAAGAAAATGACTACAAGTTCAAGAAGCTCTTTGTAGTCATCTCTGGGATGCTTCACTTTCAGAAGGTCATTTGCTTCATGAATCATCTTCTCGGCCCAGAGACTGATCACTGCAGCCGTGTCCTCTTCGTCCGCGGCAGTGGAGTATTCATTCAATTTCAGTTGCGGCCAAACATTACGGAAGCTCTGTAAAATCGTAATCTCAGGTCCTTTGGAAAGGTCTCCAACAAGGAAAGAAAATACTGCTTCAAGCAGCAGTTCCAGCACGTGATGTCGACACGCAAAGTAAATCATTTCACGCCCGAGAGCCTGCTCTACTCGCACACACACTCCTCAGCAAAGAGCTTTGATCTTCTGGCCAAGATCCCAGTTTTCGATGGTTTCGATGATGACGATTGCTGTCCTTTCTGCCTTGGAGTCTGGGAGTTTGGGGATGGCTAGAATCTTGCTCATCCCATCCCCGGTAACTAAGATGGCTAAACGGTCGATTTTGTCTCTTCCCATTAAGTCTGCCATAAGTTTTCCATCCCAGTGAAGAACAAGAGGGCATTCAGGCTTGTAGGAAGCTCTCACCTCTGCTTCGTGGGCTGATCTGTACCTGGATCTGCTGGCCCGAATAGCACTTGGACTGAGGCACATCTCACTTATGTCCTGACCCATTTGCATGCCAAAGGGGATGAGAACACGAGCAGCTGCCCTGTCGCTCATCCGCGTGCGGTCCAATGCCGCAGCGACCTCCGAACTGATTGCCGTCGTCCCACGGCGATGTAACTGGCTTTCTTTCGGGACTTGTTTCCTCACTTGATGACGCTGACGATGAGGTTTCTATAACAACGGTAGCAGAGATTTCTTCCATTTCCTGCACATGCCTGTCTTTCCGGTTCAATTCCTGAGCAGTTCTTTCTTGGGCCCTTGCGACTTTTCTGGCAATCTTCTTGTCGACATTTCCAATCCTTCCTCTCCGACCCTCCTCCCTTTGAGCAAGCAGGAAGTCCTTGTCCTCCTGAATTTTGATAAGATTTAGGGCATTTTGGTGACCAATGTCGAAAAGGTTGTTCAAGCTTGACCTGAACGCAGCCTGGTTGTCCAAATTGGTCTTCGTTTTCCGCGAAATTCTCTTCTTCAAACCCTGCCATTCGTCATGCAATTTCCGGACGTGCTTCTTGACGTCGTGCGGATGTTTCGTCGGTAAACCTTCTGTCACCCAGATTTCAATGATGGCTTGTGATGTCGAGGATACACTCTCAGCTAGGATTTCTTCTCTTCATTGTGGAGATGGAAAAGGTACTTCAATACATCACCTCTTGAAGGTAATTGCTGACCGGCAACAGTAGGACTTGATGACCCCACAAGCCAGATTGATTTCTTCGATCTTGTACATGCCGCCATCGTTCACCAGTTATCTGTGAATAAGACAAAACAGTGAAATTGGTAAGTTAATTTAACCCATTCATGGATAAAGTACCTCAGGAAAATGTGTAGAAATAAGCCACCCTCTTTGTAACCGTAATCTGTGTTCAAACAATGATTGGCTGATAACCATGAACACAATATGTATTAAAATTATAATAATTTTTCGAAATCATGCATTCATAACCATTTACAGTATATCCAATCCATATATAAATTTAAAATAATCTACGGTACACTACACTATTTCACTCAGACGATGCGAAAAAAGATGATTGCAATACGCTGAAGCAGAGAGCGTCCAAAATTTTATACGCATAAAAATTAAACCTTATAACTATTTTTGGAAACAAAAATATTGCCGGTAAAACAAGTCATTATACTTACAAACAATTCATAATACCATCCATTACAGTGCTAAGTAAAAAAAACGTTTGAAATATATGAATTATTTAAATAACACTTACCGTTATGAGAACTGTGATGCTTCTTGGCCACCATTACGTAAATGCATGAAAGACGTGAGTAATTAAGAGAAAACGATTTAGAATTAAAGAAAATTCATTTGTTGGTATACTGAAGTAAAGAAATATGGATTATCAGAACGCAATTGACAAATGCAATTTCTAATTTTGGGGACGCTGTGTATCAATGGGTTAATAAATACTAGAAGTGACTTAAAAAGGGCGCATAAATAAATGAGCATATGGGTAAAACTTTGGGGTCTTTGGGCAACCTCTAAATATTTGATGATTTTCCAAAAAAATCATGTGCTTTATTTGCTCCCGGAACCTCATCATTTGCGGGGTTCCGTGACCCGAAATTCACACTTTCAGTTTTTAAAAGCACCCTAATATATATATATATACACAGGGTGGGGCACGGGAATCAAGTGGTTTTTGAATAGCTAGTAATCGGCCATTAGGAATGGGAGGGGCGTGCGGTAGGTAGCATTCCATTCCTGGGTTCATAGCATTTAACTTTAACTAACACTCACCTTTATCTTTCAGGTGCCATCATGGAGCAGTGGACGTTAGAACACCGCATGTTCGCGTATGATCATTTTGTTAGGAGTGGCGAGTCAGTGACAGCAGTTCAGCGTGCGTTTCGCCGCAGATTCAACATTCATCGAAATGACTCTGTTCCCGCTCGTGACACAATCTTACGTTGGGTTAACAATCTTCGAACAGGAGGCTCAATAATGAAAACAAAACCGAAGGGGCCGCAACGCACTGTGCGTACTCCAGAGAACGTTGAAAGGGTCAGACAAGCGATGTTGCAAAGCCCAGGCCGCTCTGCTCGGAGACATTCAGCTGCACTCGGAATCAGCAATCGTACTGTTAGACGGATTTTGCATGAAGAATTACATTTTCACCCATACAAGTTAGCGATGGTGCAGGAATTGAATGTAAACGATTGCCTCCAACGACTGAATTTTGCACAGGAAATGCTTGCACTTTATGAGCAGAATGAAAACATGATGGTGGTAATGAGTGATGAAGCCCATTTCCACCTTAATGGGGCCGTCAACAATCAAAACTGTGGTATTGGGCTGCTGAAAATCCGCGACAACTCCATGAAAAACCGCTGCATAGCCCTAAGGTTACAGTTGGTGCGCGGTGGGAAAGTTTGGCGTCATCGGTCCCTATTTCTTCGAACAAAATGGGGTTACCGTTACCATAACATCTGGGTGTTACATTGAGATGGTGAACACTTTTTCATCCCTGAGTTACGAAGAAGGCGTATTGCTCGTCGACATTTGTGGTTTCAGCAAGATGGGGCCACGCCACACACCGCCAGAGCGTCAATGGCTGTTCTTCGCCCCTGTTTCCCAACCATCTCATTTCGAGATTTGGTGACATTGCATGGCCCCCTCGGTCCCCTGACTTGTCCACATGTGACTTCTTTCTATGGGGGTACCTCAAGTCACGTGTCTACGAGGACAAGCCCCGTACATTAGATGCATTGAAGGAAGCGATCCGTCAACAAATCATCCAAATCAACAGAGACCTGCTGGGAAGAGTGGAGGCCAATTTTCGTAAACGCCTTCAACAATGCGTCGACGGCCAAGGACATCATATGCCAGATATAATTTTCGGTACATGATTATTATGACATGAAATGCTATGTTCTTAAGAATGTTGTTCTACCAATATATTTTCTTTACAAAAATAAATATCATTTTCCTGATTATTCCAAAAACACTTGGTTCCCGTGCCCCACCCTGTATATACACGTAAGAATCACGTTTATATGGAAATGAGAAAGTTTATTGGGGTTCTAGGGAATCCTTTTCAGATAGAATGGGGTTCGACATTCAGGGTTGTTTGGTTTAAGAATTTTTGGGGGAGTGGGGTTTTACTCCCCACCCAAACCTAAACTAAGAGAGAGGAGGAGAGGCTCTTTAGAAAATAAATTTGGAGTTTAGGTCATTTCATTTAGGATTATAATCTCTGTGGAGGATTTTACCTGTCGCCCATCCAATGCAGGTGGGCAATGGACTAAAACCCACCTGCATCATGAATTAATTTTTAGATGCTCGGGTGCCAGTCTGACGCGAAGCAGACTAAAATTCCATCGATAAGGAGGATTTTATCTATCGCCCATCCAATGCAGGTGGGCTAATGGACTAAAACGCACCTGTATATTGATTAATTTTCAGGTGCTAGGGCGCCAGTCTGACGCGAACCAGACTAAAATTTCATAGATAAGTTGACGTCTCATTAAACTAAGCTGAAAAAAATTTTAGATAAATTTTGAAAAACGTGAATAGCGATTAAGTTATAGCTATGCGCCTTAAGAGATTATATATATATATATATATATATATATATATATATATGTGTGTGTGTGTGTGTGTGTGTGTGTGTGTGTGTGTGTGTGTACACACAGGGTGTTTCAGGAGGAAAGGTCAATACTTCGGGAGGTGATAGTATCGGTCATTGTGAGAAAAAAAAGTTCATATGAACATGTGCCTAATTCTGAATGGTTGCGGAGGTAGAGCTGTTTGAATCTGATGCGCGCGCAGCTCTTTCTCCCCCTTCTCTCCCCTATAACCTTGAACCATGTAAGCAGTAATGTAAGCATGTAACATAAGCCAATCGACAGCTGACTGTTGTGAGTGACATTGTTTGGTGTTTGAAGCAGTGTTAAGAATGCCACACACCTTCACACATGCCGAATATGCAGATATGGTGTATGTCTACGGTTTTTGCGATGGAAGTGCAACAGCGATGGAAGTGCAGAATACCGTCGACGGTTTCCGAACCCCAGAATTCCAGATCGAAGAGTGTTTACCAGGGTTTTCAACACATTGCGTGAGATTGGTACACTTCCCAGCGCTCATGTTTCATCTGAACGTGAAGGTCAACAAGATGTGAATGAAGTGGAAAAGGAAAACATTCTTCAGTTGGTAGAGCGTAGTCCTACTACTAGCTCACGAAGAATTTCTACACGTCTCGGTGTACCACACACAAGAGTATAACGAACATTACGTGAGGAAGGCTTGCATCCATATCATGTACAGTGTGTACAACACCTTCAACCAGGAAGCTACTTTCACCCGTGACGGTATCAACAACACTCGTAACTCTCATCGGTGGTCAGACGAAAATCCAAATGCCACTGTGGAAACAAATTTTCAACATCGCTTCTCTGCCAATGTGTGGTGCTGTATCATCGATGATCAGCTGATTGGCCCTGTTACTTTAGAGAATCGTCTTACAGGACAAAGTTACCTAGAATTTCTGCAAAATGAATTGCCGGCACTATTGGATGATGTTCCTTTGGCTACACGCGCTGGTATGTACTTTCAGCATGACGGAGCTCCTCCACATTCTACCCGTCTGGTGATGCAATACCTAAACCAAACTTTCCCTGGTCGATGGATCGGCCGCGGTGGTCCCATTCAATGGCCACCAAGGTCTCCAGACCTCTCCGTTAGATTATTATTGTTTGTGGGGGTGGATGAAAAGTAAAGTTTACAAAAGAAAGGTGGATACACGAGACGAATTGCTCGCGCGCATTTTGGATGCTGCTGCCCGCATAAAGGAACGTCAAGATCAACTCAGACGAACAACACGCGATCTTCGCAAACGAGTTGCAAAGTGCATTGAGGTTGACAGTGGGATTTTCGAAAAAGTATTGTAAACTGTAACAAATTTGTCATTTCTGTATCTGATACCATTCAAAATGCCAATGTTTAAACAGTAAATGTTAGAAACAGTGATTCGTTTCTCTTTCTTGATTACCATTAACAATGCTTTTGTATTTGTAAATTCAAACAGCTCTATCTCTGTAACCATTCAGAATTAGACACATGCTCATATGACCTTTTTTTCTCGCAATGACCAATACTATCACCTCCCGAAGTATTGACCTTTCCTCCTGAAACACCCTGTGTGTGTATATATATATACACACACACACACACACATATATATATATATAATAGATTTGACTGTCGTTGTGACAAGAGCTTCACAATTATTGAAGACATTGTAAAACGAATGTATTTGTTTTATTATTAATAAAGGTTGTTCAATGTTTCAGTTTGTGGAGGATATTTTTTTCTTTGTGGAATGGACATCAATAACACTGGTCTGCGTGATTTTAAAGGTCAAGGATATGTTTGTTGTTGTTAGGTCAGTTTCTCACGCTGATTCCGAAAATCGCATCCATTGTTCTCAATCAGGTCAACTTTTCGAAATATAAACACTTTCTAGAAATTCTCATTTCCCGTTTTATTGGTAGGTGAGCGATACATGTAGTAGCATATGTCGACTGGTATATACATACAGGCTTTACAGGCTGTTCTTATAGATCTCAATAAGGGTACAGCACACTATAATAGGCTAATCAGGGGTGAATGGCCTCTTCAGGGACTTCCGCTTGTGCCGGGCAGACACCACATCCCTCTTCAGGCACCAGCAGTAGTCGGCCAGCATATCTAAAAAACCTGACCTGATTGAGAAGAATGGATTACATTTCTGAATTCAGCGTGCGAAACTGATCCTAAATCAGTTGAAAAACCTCTGACCTTTGAAAAAAGATTTGAAACGCAGGCCAGTATAATATATATATAGATATATTATATATATATATATATATATATATATATATATACACACACACACATATATATACATATATATACATACACACACACGCACACAAATAATATATATATATATATATATATATATATTATATTATACATACACACATATATATATTATATATTAGGGCGGAGTGAAAAACTCATTTTTCGAATTGTCAAATTGGCTAGTGTGGAAAATGTGTGGAGTAGTGAGGAAATAAGCTGGTATAAATTTAAAATCATAACATTAATATCTTCAGGTGCCACAATGACCTTCAATATTGAAAAAAATTGAAAAAAGCAGATTTTAACCAATAATTACAGAAGAGTCCACGATGCACAATAGACAAGAATTTATTCACACTTGTATAAAAATAGCTCAGTCAACCTTTAAAAAAAGTTTCTATTCTCTAAAAACAGTTTTCTATAGTCAGCTCACTCAGCTGTCACGTGAGTACCTCGGTTCAGTGTAGCTGTCGCTCTCGTAGCAGGTGGGTGTTCTGTTGTTGGCGTTACTCAGATAGTCTAAACTATATTTCTTATATATTTTGCATTTCTGTATTGTGTTGCCCTAAGTTTGCCATGTACTATTAACTGAAATTAACGTATAATTGATATTAGCTGTTTCTTTTCAGATTTGTATACTTTCAAAATGTCTCGAGTTTGTGCAAAATCAACCAGGGCCTCAACTGAGTGCCCCATGTTTGGTATGGGGGAAGATTTGTGGCACAGGAATCTTCCTACATACGAAGGAGTTTTTAAATATTACTTGTTTGTAAGAAACGATTTGAAAGAGAATACTAATAAAGATCCTTCAATATCTCAAATATTAGAACAAGTTGTTGATAAATTGAAAACAATTTGGGAAAGTGCTTCCGTCCCAATTCTGTCAGACAGGCGAATTGAAACAATGTTCAGAAGCTACCACGAAAAGTATCGTGTCATTATGAAGCCATACCAAAGCAGAAAAAATTCTGAAGCTTACAAAGCAAAGATTGATATGTTCAAAAAAGAAGCACACACGAAACTTTTTGACATTGCAGCGTGCAAGTGCAAAGTACTAACACAATGTTCTTGTCCCAAAGAAAAAACGGTTCCAAAGGAAGAAGTGACGTTCCTCTTAGATCAAAGGAGTGAAGAAAAACTGTTTATTGATAGAGTAGATATTACACTCTCAAAGAAAAAAGCATCTACGTTGCTAAGAAAGCAAAAAGAAGCTGTGAGGCTCACCAAAGAATCTTCACAGGAGAAATTGCAGGATACAAATGTTGAATTATCATCATCGACATCAAATAGTGAAAGTGAATCTGGCGAAATATCAGACGATACATTTCCAGAGCCAGTTAGCTCGAAGAGAAAGCTCGAACAACCTGAAGAACAATTATTCAAGAAAAGGAAAACTACAAATCTACCTTCAGTGGCTACTGCTTGTGACAGGACTGCAGTTTCAGATCGAGCTGCAGCATTCATTGTTAGTGCAGTATTGCAAGATATTGGAGAAGTTTCTATTGACAATACATCTGAAGTAGTGGATAGGAGTAAATCAGAAGAGAAAGACAAAAGAAGAGATCAGAAATTATGAAAGATCAAAATCAGGTCCCAATCAGAGGAATCTATTTTGATGGTCGAAAAGATTCTACACTCTTCCAAGAAAAAAAGAGTCCAAAGTATATCAGAAGAAGGTAACAGAAGAACATATCACTTTAGTGAGAGAACCTGGTTCAGATTATTTGGGCCATTATTCTGTGAATTCTGGATCAGCTGAAGAAATATGTAAAGGAATGTTTGAGTATATTGGAAATAATGACATGAACCTGGAAAACCTTGTTGCCATTGGATGCGATGGTGCAGCAGTCAACACTGGAGAAAAGGGAGGCGTTATAAGGCT
>JAJOZX010004551.1:195000-392500 GCA_023014485.1 Bathynomus jamesi
CAATCTTCTTTTAAATTAAACATTTTTTTTTTAAGAAGTATTTTTAACTTATTTTTTTTAGCTATTGCTCTATCGAGAGTCAAAGTAGCAAGATTTTTTCTGTTCATGTTTATATTCATTGCAGATAGAAATAGTTCAACCAAAATTTTAAATCCAATATCTTCTACAATGCTAAAAGGCCGCCCGTCTATTGTCACCTACGAAATAAGGCCATTTTCTAAAGTTTTCTTATGAAGTTGCGGGTGAACTCCAACTTTAATTTGTTTAAAAAAGTTTTTAACACTAGTTTGGCCTACATTCATTCCCTTGGTTTGTATTTGAGTTTTCGAAGTACTGCTAGCGCTAGGTAGGCTTTTATCATGATCCTCAACTTTACGATATATGTCTGGGTGACACGATTTGAGGTGTCGCTTTAGGTTTATTACATGATTGCCACTATACACTTTTCCACACTTTTCAATTTGGCATGTAGATGTTTTATCAATATTATTATATTTTAAATATTCATTTGTAAGGCTAGTTTTTTTGCTACCACTCCCCACCGAAAAAAGACATTGTAAAGCGTTGCAAATTCAAATAAATAGCAAACGAAGCACTGGAGACCAACCAATGTACACAGTACACAACTCACAAACAATAAAATATATTAGGATTAGGCTATTCTTCCGTCACCATTAACTCTCCACTTCCAGTGAGTCATTTGGAGGGTGGAGTGAAAATTCAATACATTGTTGCCAAATCTAAAGGCGCACACATAAATTTTGTAAACTAAAAACCCGGCTGTGCGGGTTCTTCACTTTCGGGTCAGGTCTGGGTCTGGGTCAGTTTTAAAATTCACTTTCAGGTCCGGGTCCGGGTCCGGGTCTTATTCACTTTCGGGTTAAACCCGGGTCTGGGTCCGGGTCCGGGTCCGACCTGTCAGCCCTGATATATATATATATTCTACGTCAAATGGATGGTCACGCCTTCTAAGCCAGATTAAGCCAACTGACGGATTAAGACTTCTAAGCCAAGTGCGGAGGTCAAGAGCGATTATTATGCACCTGGATTTCTTGGTGAAAAGATGCTCTCTCTCCCCCTCCTCTCCTCTCCTCTCCTCTCTCTTAGGTTAGGTTTGGGAGTAAAACCTCACTCCCCCTTTCATGCAGCTTGGGGGATAAACCACTCCCTCTTGCTTGTGTTAACCCCTCCGTCTATGGCCTTGGTAGGTTCGAAGTTGACGGGGGTTCTGGTTAGGTGGCAGCAACAGATTTGTTATTCTGGAGTAGCTGGTACCGTATAGGGAATCGCAGTAGTTTCTCTTATACTATCCGATTTCTTCATGTAGTGGATCGGAGGATTCTGTGGCGCTTACTAAATTCTCTTAAGGTTCCCCGATTCTTCTTGTATCGTATCGGGAAATTATTTTTCTCTATTTTAAGACTAAGTTCTCTGAAGAAAACAAGGCTCGAAGGAGAAGACAAAGATATTCTCTTATGGAAGTTTACTGCTAAAATGTTACAGGTAATGCTCAGCCTCTAAGTCAGATAAATTAAAATGAGAACGAATATTTGAAAAATTGTTCGGCTTCATATACTGAATTTATGGTGACATGCATTATTATTTAATGTTGACTTCATTTGTCTTTTATTCTCAATAGGCTGAATTATTTTGCAAAATATTTGAAGATAAGGTAAATATTTTAGCTGTAGCAATGTCTAGACAGATAAGCAAGATATTTGAAGATGAAGCCATATATTTGTTTTAAACCGCATATTGACATATCTGATGTTATCATGATCTAGTGAATTAACTAAAAATGGAAGTTGAAATATGCATTTTATTATGAATTACAATTAAACATGCATATGAGCAAAAATTAAATGCTTAAGATTTAAAATTAAACGTTAAACAAGACATGACTTTATCTTTTACAACGAAAAGAGAATGGACACAGAAAACGAACGTTGCAGAATCTAACAAGATTACATTATTAAGCTAAATCTAAAAAAATGATTAAGTAATTTAAAAGGAAATAATTCACCAGTTATTCAGCAGAAATAAAATAGAAAGAGAATCAAAAATTTCATCCGAAGTTCGTCATGCGAATTTGGACTCTATATGAAAAATGAATATAAGACGTACATACATATGAATATAATATTATATGAATATATATATGAATATAAAAATTATATGAATTATAAAAATATAGGAATACAGGAATTATTCATTGTTCGTGCAAAAAACTTCACTTTTTTACGTGAAGGTCAAAATATGATAATAAAAACCCACTCTAATAGACAGAGTTTATTCCCACAACAGTTTCGATTTCCACTGGCATCCTCTTCGGGTGGCTACAGAAACTGTTGTGGAAATAAACTCTGTCTATTAGAGTGGGTTTTTATTATCATATTCATTGTTCACTTTTACAGGGCTCTTCCCTCTAGAATGATATTAATACAATAATATAACATCCTAACTAATTCTAACTAGATGATAACTAATGGTTTTTATAATACAGACTTATATACACAACTTCGTCGGGGTGGTTAAGTCTCGTTCAGGCAGTATGAGGACTCGCTCTTGGCCGTGCATAAATAGTTTGACAAAGTACAAGTTTTTTTTTTCTTTGCCATTACGAGAATAGTCTTTTCACCACAAATATACCGAGAATAATAGCACACACAATGACAATACTGACGGCAGATGTTATTAAATAATTGTTACTGGTTACAGTATTTGTAAAAGGTTATTCTGGGCATCATCTGAATTTTTTGTTTTTTAAACGACTCAATTGATCATTCCATTTAGGGGCATGAAGTCCCGGTAGGATGGTCACCGGTTTCATGGCGAAATTCAAGATTTTTATAGTAGGTTTGAATTTAGTTTCAGACAGAAAGGGGTACGGAGCTGTTGGTGGTCGTGTAGATGTTTGTGTTCGTGTAGATGTTTGTGTTTGTGTGCGGAGTGGTCGGCCTCGCTTAGGTGGTAGTGGGGGTCGAACATTAAGCTCGGGTTCTGAATGTGTTCGTTTTTTTTCGTGAAGGTCCTAGCTCACGTGGTTGATGCATTTGCGGCCGGTATGTAAGGTCCGTGCGTCAATCATCAATCGGTGAGGGTGGTGACGAAGGAGATGGTGAAGTTCCACTGAGTGATCCTCTAGAATGGGTTTCTACAGGGTCTGGTTTCGATGGGACTCTCGGGTCTGGGACCTCTTCTTGTTCAGAGATTGGCTCGAGTACTGGTGGTATTACGAGGTACCAATCTTTATCACGAGTAGTGGTTTCCGCGGTGACTTCTTCGGTTTTGTGGTCCCTGCTGGGTTTGTTAATACCTTGATCTTTCGAAGGGTAGGCGGCTCGAACGCCTGGCAGATGTTTTATGGGAAGGTGTTGTTCGGTAGCTATCTTCAAATTATCAACGTGAATGATCTTTAGTTTGGAATGATCTCGGGGATCGAGGATTTCGTAACGGTTCTTTCCGGGGTTTTCCATAATCCTATATGGGCCATCCCATTTTGGGTATAATTTGCAATAAACACTTGGCGGTTTCACGCTCTTTATGTAACATCGCATACCGACGATTATAGTCCGTTGATGGGGATGACGCCTATGTTGCTCTTGCTCCATCTGTTCGTTTCGTTTGTCTAGGGCATATCGGATTATGTCAAAAATTTTGAAAGGTCGTTCAACTAGTTGCTGATTTGCTTCTGCTATCTCGGAAGGTGCTAGAACTGCCGGGTCGATTTGGTCAGGCAAATCAAAAGGTAGCCGTTTGTCGTAGTGATATAGAACGAAATGAGGGGTGCCCCCGATTGACACGTTATAGCCGTTACTGATGGCTGTTTGCACCATGGGGAGGGAATCATCCTATGTACGGGAGGATGCATCGACAACGTGGCGAAGGGCTTCCAAGATCTTCCGATTGTGCCTTTCCAATAAACCGTTTGCATGCGAATGGTAAGCCACAGTGTGTTTTTAATTTTACACATGTTACAGAGTGACTCGAACAGTTTGGAAGTAAAACTAAGGGCGTTATCAGAAATTAGGCTGGAAGGAGTAGTATGGTTTTGGATGACGCATTCCATTAGGGCTCTTGCCACAGTTTCCGAGGTCTGGTTTGGAATGGCAACTACTTCGTTGTAACGTGAGAAATGGTCCGTAAACACAATGATGTACTGGTTTCCCTTTGATGTTTTAGGGAATGGTCCTAGTATGTCCATTCCAGTTCTTTGCCAGGGCCGTTGGCATACTGGATATTTATGCGTGGGAGCTGTGGACGGTACGTTGCCTTTATGTTTTAAACAAGACGGGCATTGAGCGATGTATTCATGTACCTTTTTGTTCATTTCGGGAAAATGGTATCGCTCCAAAAGACTCTTGATGGTGCGATCCGGCCCCATGTGGCCATACAAAGGTGAGTCTTGACAAAGTCCGATGGCTATATCTACGAGATCTTTTGGTATTTCCACGACGTCGTTTCCATCTTCATTCCTAAAATGTACAAGCCCATCTTTTAGGTTGTACTGTCCTTTTACCTTCGATGGTTCCTTTTGTTCGAGGCGAGCCCGAAGGTTCTGGGTGTGTTGGTCCTGTTGTTGGAAGTATTGCAGACATTCGTAGTCGAACACAGGAAGAGTTTCTATCTTCTTCACTTGGGTGTCGGGCTTGAGTCTCGACAATCCGTCTGGAATAACGAAGTTTTCCCGGTTTGTATACGATTTTTGTCGCAAAGTCCTGAATCAACAGAGCCCATCTACTCAACTGTCCTTCAAGTAGCTTGTCCTTGAAGAGATACGTGAGTAGCTTATGTTCAGTTTTGATGGTTACATCATAGCCGTAGACGATATTTCGGAATTTTTTCAAAGCCCAATATACCAATTGGGCCTCTCGGTCCGTAGTGGAATAATTCCGTTGAGGTCCAGAGAAAAGCTGACTGGCATAAGCAATGGGTAATTCAACACCATCTACGTCCTGTAATAGGACGGCGCCTAGTCCATAGGAGGACACATCTGTGGCTATGACAAAGGGTTTGGTGTAATCGGGCTATTGGAGGATGGGATGACAGGTTAGTTTACTGATTAAAGTTTCAAAGGCATGTTGGTGATCAGATTCCCAATTAAATTTAGCACTTTTCTGAAACAAATTGATAATGGGTTTAGCAATGTTTGAAAATTGGGGGATAAAATTTCGATAAAATCCGACAAATCCAATAAATGCACGAACATCGTCGATGGTTTCAGGTACAGGATACCTTTCCAGTGCTTCAAGTTTGGTTGGATCAGGTTCATTTCCAGTGGACGATAGTAGAAATCCTAAGTGTACCAGGGATTCCTCTAAAAAGTTTCAGTTTAAGGTGTGCTTTTCTCAAGCGTGATAACACATTTTGAAGACGTTGAAAATGTGTTTTTATATCCGAACTATAACGATAATAGGTCGGAAAGGACTATATTCATCAACCTAGAGAAATTAGGAGGCCAATTTCGGACTCCGAAATATAAAACATGGAATTCGTAATGGACTTGGTTAGTGGAGAAAGCAGTCAATGCCCGAGATTCGGGACTGACCTCCATTTGCCAATAACCGAATGGTAAATCGATGGATGAAAAGAAGTTAGTTCTCCTTACGTTCAGAATTGTTTCCTGCATGTTTGGAATAGGGAAACGGTCTGGGATGGTAATGTGGTTTGGTGTCTAAAATCTATACAAGGGCGAGATGTTCCGTCCTTTTTGGAAACAAGAATCATAGGAGCGGACCAGGGACTAACTGAAGGCTGAATGACATCCTGCTCCAACATGTCCTTGATGTGTTCCTCAATAGTTACTAATTGAAAATGTGGAACCCGATAGGGATGAATGAAGATGGGTTTGGAATTGGGTTCCAGCTTGATTTCAAAAGGGACCAAATTAGTTCGGCCCAAAGGATCTCCTTTTAGGGCAATCACATCTCTATCTCTTATCAGGAAATCGAGAAGTGATTCCAGTTGTTTGGGATCCTGTAAGGCTGGTGACTCCTGAAGGGAGTGCTCCAAGCATTTCTTATATTCTTCTTTTAATGCTGAAGGATTTAACTCAAAGGAACTGGAAACACGATTTATAGTACTGGTGTTGAAATCTAAGTTTATTTCTACTGTGGAAACAGTTCCTATTTTCTGATTTGAAATTAATTGAATAGGGCTTTTTCCTTTGTTTAAACAAACAACAGGGAATAGCTGAATTCTGACTATGACTTAGAACTTGAGCAATAAGAACATCTCTCTTGAAATTGCTTTTCTCTGTAATAAGAGTACGATCTGACTAATAGTTTTCCTTGACCGTCTACTACTCTTGCTAGGAAACAAATCTTCTCATAAGGTACTACTGTTATATGCTCTGTAGGGCATATGAAAAATTGTGACTATGACTGGTTCGGTGATTAAAATGTGCTTTATTGGCTGAAAAATCGTTTCAGTTGTATTTCGAATCTCAACTGCTGAGTGAACTGAAACTGACTGACTGGAAACTGACTGACTGGAAACTAGCTGACTGGAAACTGGCTGTGTTGGTCTTACTGGATTCAACAACTGGAATTGATTACTCTGGGGGCTGATTTCTGGGGCGGTTGTCTCTCTGGATGCAACCGACTGACTTGAACTGCTATGAACTAAAGTGGGCTTCCTATTTCTTTCGGAAATCCGAACTAAAACTGATTCTGAACGTGCGGCACCTGTCTATTATTCTCATGGAAAGGGTGTGTCTTATTTCTGCACTTAACTAATTTTCCGGCTGGGTAAATTTCCCATTGATTCCGGTTGAAGAAATACATACCTAGTAAGATATCTGTCTGAAAGGTGGCGACTGCGTCCACAGTACAACATTTTGCAGGATATACCGCGTTACCAACTTCTAAATATAATTCGATTTCTCCCGATGTAGGTATGAGTGTGCCTGTAACTCCTCTGAGTTGCCAGGAAGGTGCCTTAATTTCATATTTATAATCTGTACTCTCTAGTAATTCATCTGCACATTGTTTCTTAATTAATGTCGCATGTGCGGTTATATCTCGGTTATCTGTGCTGCAATTTATTATTAAATCTAGTAGGTTCGCACCTATAATCCTGCTGCCTCCAAAGTGGGATCTAAAAAAGAAATTGAACTGACTTCTATGGGAGGACCTGAGTCATATGGTCCGGGATCACCATACATTGGAGGGTCTTCTTGGAAAGTGTGCTCTGGGGAAACTGATTCTTCAACGGGTACTTTTACGTACTGAACCATCCGACCTTGCTGATTATATTGGGGTCTGGACATTGGGTAATAGTGTGGTTGACCTTGTGGTCGTGATCTGTTTGGTGGGTGGTTCTGTTGAGGCTGGGAACTAACTGGTTTCTGCGAATTGGAGGGCTTTTGGGAACGTTGGTGATTTGATCTCGGTAACTGCAGGGGCTTTGTCAGCACATTTTTGTCGGTCGCTACGGCGATGACCATGTTCATGACAATGGGAGCAATAAGGGGGATAATTGCATTGACTCATCCTGTGCCCAAAACTATCGCAATTAAAACACTGAGGAGGAGGGCGTGCATTCTTGTTTGTGGGGCTTGTTTCTGAGGTGATGTTCCTTGCAGCGGCCTCGATTTATAGGGTTGTTGTTGTTGTTGTTGCTGCTGTTGCTGAATGTAGGGTATGGGGGTCTCTCTACCATTCCGGTAGTTCTGGCTCGCTGAGTCTGGGTAATGTCCCTTTGTTTTATTTATGGCTACACTTACTGGTTTGTCAATATTTACACACTTTTGAAATTTCTTTTTAGGTGCTACGGGTAGGTTTTGGTAAATGGATGCTGCTACTATTAGGTTTCTTTGCTTTGAAGTGAATGTTATGTGGCATGCATTTTCTGCTGCTCGGAGGGCTTCTCCTACGAGTTTGTGTGTTCGTGTAATAAAATTATTTAAATCTTCACGTTCTTCTTTCTTCCATTTAGCTTGGAAGACAGCTTCTAATGTGGCCAAAGGTTGTGCGAGTGTTATTTCTTTGAAAAATTCTAATAAGTGTTTTTTAAAATTGTCTCAAGTTGTAGCTTCGCTAATGGATGGGACTCATGTAACTGTATCGTGGGCATTCCCCTCTTTAGGGTCAATAAACCTTTTAGCTTCCCTAATCTTTGTCATCATCTGTGATGTTTTCGTTTAAGAAATACTGTTCTAGAGACTCAATCCAAGCTCTTACGCGCGGTTCAACGAAGTTATTATCCATGGTTCCCTTAAAAATTAGGACAGTGTGGGGAAGGTTTACAAGTGTACTTAAGTTAATGTATGCTGGGGAAGCGGTGTGAGACATGTTGGCTTGTGCTTGATCTGAAGTTTGCGTGTTTAGAAATATGTTTAAAGGGCGCGGGGTAGGTGGAAAAATGGTTCTAGGGGGATTTTCAATGTCAGAAAACGCACCGTCTGAATTGCTCATATGTGAAAGTACTGTTAATGTATTCTAATTTGGTCTGCTTGACCGATCTTAATCTCTGGAATCATCACTTGAGTGGCTTTCCTAACTACTCTATCAAAGAAATAAATAAATGCACAACAATTTGCCTAACTGAAAAAAATTGTAAACAAAATAATAGAAAAATGTAAACAAAATTTCACTCGAATGATTGGCACATTAAATAAAATTATTCGATAATAACTATGATAGTGGAAATAACTCAGTTTCAATAAAAAAAAATCTTTCACTTGTGTATGGAATGTTCACTGTTTTTTGTGTTGATTCTGGCTTAATACTAATTATTAACTGTTAATTATACTGACTTCTCAAATGTTTAGTAATAAATTTGAAAAATTGATCTGTACTTAACAAGATTCCTCCAGCGAAATCCTTGAAGACGTGTCCTGAAGACGTGTCTTGCTGGCCACTTATTCATGGACGAGGAATAGGCGTGGAGAACTTGGAGTCGTGAGATACCGGTCGATTGATGGACGTGAAGAACTGGAAGTCTGACACGCCGGTCGAATGATGGATGTGAAGAACTGGAAGTCGTGACACGCCGATCGAATGATGGATGTGAAGAACTGGAAGTCGTGACACGCCGGTCAGCTGAATGTTGGTTCTAGTTCCAGGGTCTAGAAGACTGGAAGAATCCCTAGGAACAAACTCATGAAAAGTTATTGACCTCTAGCTATGTATGAACATGAACATATCATTCTCAACTAACTACCAATTACATGTCCAAAATGCAATATATTTACATGTTATCTGAAATGCGATAAAAATAGTAACAAAGAAAGGCATGTGTAAAACATCTATACAGGTATTTAGAAATAATTCTAGTTTAATTAAAACTACTGTATACCAAATCTTGACACACATATTGCTTAGCTGCGAATGAAACGTAATACTACAACTTTCATTGGGATCTCTTGAAGTGGTTTCGGGGAATGTGGTGATGTAATTGCCTGACATCATATTCACAAACTGCATACGCCTCTCATGCTGTCTGGCAAAGTGGTCAATTACGCTTGGAACATCAATAGGCATCCTATAATGAAGTCCATTCAGCCTCTCATTTGTGATAGTACTTCTTAACCATGTCTTTAGACGTCGCAAAGTACTAAAACTCCTTTCATTTTCGCAACTGGTGACAGGAAGGGCATAGACGAGGCGAAGCACAACACGTATGTTTGCGAAAAATTCTCTATCTGCATATTTCAGTGCATCCTTGAAGCTCTTAGGAATATCCCCAACCCATGATTTCCACTTCCTGCTCCACATTTTAAGCTCAAGTTCCAGCGATCGTATCTCAGGCACGTCAGGTTGGTTAGCACAAGAAAGTTCCTCCGCAAATGTCTTCAAGTCAGGCTAGCTGGAAAGCAACACCTCATACACAAGTGTCATACCTCTGATAGACATTGTTGGGTGGTGGAGAACCGCTCATGTAACTGCTGGTTCAAATGATCTAACAATGGAATGGCGACGTTTCTCTTGAAGTAGTTACTTGGAGAGTCTGCTGGAGCATTATTTCTCAAAGTTTGCCTTCCATACCTCCTTGGAATTTTTACTTCAATGTTCAGTGGGCAATGCCCACAGCCTCTTCAAAACAATCACCATCTATATCATCATCTATATCCTCTCTAATATAGTTTGCGACAGAGACCCTTGGTAACTCCCAGCACTTTACTGGTAGTTAAGAAGGTGAACAAAAACTCAAACTGTGTCAAGCCAAGGACAAGGCTGCGTGCTGCACTTACTGTCTCTGTGTTCCAAATGTCTGATCCCGTCATGCTCTCCAGCGCATCTATCACACATGGGAGGAGGTCTAGAAATACTTCCATTGCATTGTATTTCTCTACCCACCTAGTTCTGCATATGTCCAGAAGCTTACTTTTCTTGATGGCACAGGTGCTGCCTTCTACTTGCATTTCAATGAACTTCTCTAAACACAACTGTCACTTTGGAGAATTGTTGGAAAACCTACTGACTTCATTGACCAATGACATCATATTGGTGACAGGTAGTATCTTGCATGCTTGACAATGCACAGATTCACTGGTGTGCATTACAGTGGATGTATGTGGCTCGATGCTGGACTAACTGGATCAGGGCTGAAGCACAATTCAGTTTTCCCGACATATTCTATCGTATTGTTACCGGTCCTCCTTTTCCTTTCGTCCTTATGGGTTCAAAAAGCAATGTGGTGTTCACAGAACAATTTATCCAATCGGCCCATTAAAAGAAAACATTCAAATAAATAAAATATATTTACAAAAACCTATAATCTAAACTTAAATTAGCACCGAGACCACGGACTTAAGATATGTACAAGGCGTAAGTCCTGTCCCTACTTAAAGTAAGCTATCACTTCACTTGTCTCAGTCGCAGTGGTGTCCCAAAACTGTTAATCTTAACTTCCGATGTTGTAAATGATTTAGATGGACAGGCAAGGATAGACTTTGTTCCCAATCCTGCCTTGACTTCCAAATTGATAACGCTTAACCTCGGAACTGGGGCCACAAAACGTTCTGACATTCCGAAAATGCATGTACAATTCAATATTTCAAGCTCTTGTAGTAAACAATTTCAACTAGGTCTTACCTCGTACAGAGGCTTCAATATTTGCAATACAGACAATATTCAGACACCACTATACCCTGTAGTGTACCCTGTACGAAAATCACAATAATAAATTATTTTCAAATTAAGTCTTATATTAAAAGAAAAAACTAAATATTAATCACAATTCAACATAATCTATATAATTTAACAGTAAATAATTAAGTTATTCACACATTAATAACAAAAAAAATACATTAGCATGAAAATACAAAAGAAAATTACCTGAAGTGACCACAGATTTAATGCCGACAACTCAAACTTTTAAATATCAAACTTTCTTGAAATTTCTTTAACTTGACTCTCCCGCTTCCAACCATTACTGTTCAGATCACAAGAACGAATCACCCCCAGACTTCCATTACTATCTTTCACCTCGCCCATTTTCAAATCATTCACACCAAGCTCTAGTCTCACACTCCACCTCTCGCTCACATTCAACTTTCACAATGATCCTATTATACCAAACTCTCATTCTTACAGTATGCTATCAATGATTGTAGTATGATATTACACAGATTCCTAGGGATTTCGTGAAACCCCTGGTTACACAGATTCCCTGTAACACACACACACACACACACACACACACATATATATATATATATAATATATATATTGCACATCTTTGCCAGTCTACCTGACATTAACAAATGCACAATTTGTTTAACAAATAAAAAAACCCAGTGTAATTACGTCGATGATAAAGAAAGTTTGGAAATTACGCTACTAAATCATCGTTGGTAAGGGATTTTGCATTATAGCCTGTTCATAACTATTTAAAGACTGTCAAGTTACTTACCAAAATTAGAAGAATAGTTTGCCAATGATGCATGATTACCGTATGCCTTGGAGAAGTGTGATGGGAAGTCGCATTTATACTTGTTGCTGTATACTGTTTGCAGTCATCATGGTCTATTCTAACAACTTTACTAGGATTATCAACTTCCTTCTCATTTTCACTTCTTTGGTTAGTACCGTCCGTTTTTTTTTTTTTAAAGTAGTGAAACAGATCCATCATATAGACCTCACTTTAGAACTAGTCTTTGACCTGAAATCAACGATAAGTCGATTAGAAACACAGCATGCAACACAGACAACTGAACTGGTAGCTAGTAAAACTACACGTACACCATCCCACTGGACCAGGAGCACGCGCGTGACAGGCAGAGTACTAAGCAGCAGCCAAGTCGAACTCCAAAGAAGTAGTTCTCGGGGTAGATCACATAACCTCGCTGAGCTGAAGCTATTTCTCCTATTAAACGCTGAACTGAGTGAATTAAACAAAATGTTTTGAAATTAATAATTATGAAGATAATTTACCGATTGATTGTTAGGATGGGTGTTGCCTAGGAAACTAGGAAACTGGAGCAACACCCCTGGATCCGCCCATGCTTGCGGAACCCATACTGACGATCTGAAAAAAGATTGTGAGAAGAGAGGTGTTTAAGAATCTTCCTATTAAGGATAGGTTCAAAAAGTTCAGAAAGGCTAGAAGTCAAGGCAATTGGACGATAGTTGGAGGGATGAGAGCGGTCACCCTTCTTTGGGACATGCTGAATGAAAGTGAATTTCCACCAGAAAGGAAAAGTACCAGATGAGAGACAAAGACGAAAGAGTTTGCCAAGGCAGGGTGTCAACATAGAACCACAGTTCTTAAGAACAACAGGAGGAGCACCATAAGGACAGTACGCTTTCCTAGAGTTGAGCCCAGAGAGGGTAGAAAGAATATCTTTAGAAGAGATTCTAATTTCAGACATAATAAAGAAAGAGGGTGGAGATGGAGGAATATCACTGGAATCATCCATAGTTGAGTTGGAAGCGAAAGTTTGATTGAAGAGTTTAGCTTAGTAGTATGGGCGAAAAAGGAGAGAGTGCAATGCAATTGCAAATGTTGATCAATATTGCAAAGGGGGGATGTGGAAAGGGGTGTGTAACAAAAGGGGGAGTGGGAATGTTTCAAGAGGTTATGCAACAAAGGGGGGGTTATGCAACAAAGGGAGAGGGGTTATCCCCTAAGCTGTAATGAAGGGTAACTCTTCCAGCAAGCTCGGGGGAGTCCACCTAACCTCTTTGGGGGAGAAGGTGGGACGGCCTCAACCCCCCGAAAGGGGTATACCTAACCTAAGAGAGAAAGGAGAAGGAGAGAGGAGTGTTTGTTTGGCAGGAGCCAAGCGCATATTGTGACTTCAGCCGAGCGCCCGCTCTCTTATAAGTTCATAATCAGCCAGTTGGCTTAGAAGGATTCTTAGAAGGCATAAATGGCCTGTATATATTAATAACCTTCGAACGAATTAAAAGCGCACACAAACGCACATACACTTCCCGACTGTACGCCCATAAAGCCCCTATTATCACATATATATATATATATATATATATATATATATATATATATTCAGTGCCACTGACGTTTGTCAGTTTTGTGCTCCGTCTTACTATCAAATTAACAGGTTTTAAATCAGTGAACCGGTATGTTACCTATACAATAAAATTTGTAAATGTGCCAAGATTCCCCAGTTACACTCTTATTAGATGGTCCACAATACTTAATTAATAATAATACATATATATCCTCAAAATTTTCTAGCGACATCCGGCACTACCTTCTTGGACCTATGAGGTAGTAAACAGTGACCTTGAAATAGCGGGCATACGAACGAATGAGCGAGTGAGCACTTTAAAATTATGAACGAATGAACGAACGAAACGAATGAACGAGTGAATCTTAACTACATAAATTGTTAAAAATATTTTCAAAAGGCCAGGTAAAGGCTCTGAAATCTTAAATGAAAGACCAAGCAAATAGATAAATAGGTTTTGTTACTTTAGATACATTTACAAACTTACACGCTTACATGATTTAAAGGGACAAGGAGTGGGCACTCCTTTTAGCATCCCCATCCCGTTCCCCTCTCCTGCCCTACCCCCACCATATACACTGCGAATCTTCCGTTTAATAGTAAAAGTTTTGACAGTGACCGCGGGAAATGTATGTTTCATTACGGTATAATCGTACAGTGATTCCGCGTGTATACTTTTTGTGTCATAGTTAGTAATAGTTACATAATTAATGTGACAAGATGCCTGAGCATCGAACCGTTGGTATCCCGAGCATGATTTAAAGGGACGAGAAGTGGGATCCCTTTAGGCGTTCCCCCCATCTCCACCCCCAACCACCCCCACCAGCTACGCTCCTCCGCAAGCCGTTACAGATACAATGGGGTCGTCTGCTGTAAATCTTGTAGAAAATCCATTGTTATGTTTTATATTTGACAAAGTAGATCATATTAGGTCAGACCTTCTTGTATCTGTCTGTCATGATTTTTATGATTCAGAAGAAATAGAACATGCGAGGGTACAATTAAACACCTTGTTCAGTGCTACCCTCCCAACTCGTAGAGGTAATTCTAGAAAAGGAGAATACCCTGAAAGACATTATAAATAAAGTGTCAACCCTCCGGGATAATGAGAACAATATTACCTTTTACGTTACTAACTTCCATAGAATACCGGTAATCTCTATGGGTGACGTAGACGTCTCGGTGCTCCTCAAACAGTATAATGAGGTACAAAAGTCGATAGTTGAACTGAAACACCAACACGTGGTGTCAAATCAGAAAAACGCGATTTCGCTAGAATAATTCCGGTCAGAGTTAACTGTGTTGAAAGAGACGCTCTTCCCAAAGCCCAGTTACTCGGAAGTAGTTCAGCAAGCCAGATCTCCAAGAAGCGCGTCGGGCAGCAAGGGAAACGAAATCCCCGCCTCCAACTTCCCCCCTGAAGGTGGGGTGGAAACGCAGCATGCAGGGGTAGCGATCAACCCCCTCCCGTTCAGGAAAGGACCCCTGATCCCGATTTCACAATGAGGAACAGGGACGGTCCAATGCCGAGAGACGAGGCATCATTGCCCTCTTCCCTGCCTCCCACTGCAGAGTAGAGGTGTTTGATTACGCCTCGCTCGGTGCGCAGTTCCCCCCCCTCCCACCGAAGAAGGAGAGGCACCCGTGGCCGTCAGGTTATAAACACCGCTAACAGACCCTCACCAAGCCACAGAGTAAGGGAGGGGCCTCCTATCCCCCAAAGGTTGTGCCACCCATCCCCCAGGCAGGCGAACCCTGCCTCAGGGAGATCGAGGGAGGAGGATGGGTGGGTAACTGTTAACAGGCGCCCTTCCCGAAGGTTTCCTCAACCGGTCTCCGCGGCGAGGCCACCGATTGGGAATCTCACCCACTTTGTGTCGCGAATTCAGCTCTCGAACGAGGCAAGCGATATTCGACACATGATGGAGGAAGTCATTGGTGGACACAGTATTTTGATAGTTAATAAACTAACCACGAAATCTTTGTATTATAACTCATTTAAAGTAATAATTAAAGGTGTAAATGCGCATTTCAACCGGTATAATATGAGTCAATGGCCAGACAGTATTATTGTTAAGGAGTTTATTCACTTTTCTAGGAGATTTGATAACAGGCAAAATAATAATAATAATAATAATAATAGGCTCCCTAATGGTAATGCCTGGAAGTTGTACTGTGTATAATAATAATAATCTTACTAATAATAATAGTAGACTTGTCAGATGAATTAATGTACGGTAGGCCTTTTGGTGGTGTTACTTTCTTAATAAGGAAAAATTTGTCAAAACATATAAAATTTTTAATAAGCAATAATGTAAGGTTGTTAAACATTGAATTACAAGTGAACAATGATTGCATATTAATTGTAAGCTGCTATTTACCATATAACAACGGCAGTAATCTAGATGAATACATTGATTTGCTGTACAAAATTAAGTCAATATCAGATAACCCCAAATATTCTCACTGTATAATAATGGGGGACTTTAACCCACATGTGAACTCGGAATTCTTTGTAGAATTGGGTAACATGTGCGAGTCGGCCAATTTAAGTATAAGTGATGTAGATGTATTAGGGGTAGCCAGTGGTAATTTTACATACGTTAGTGATATGAGTGGTACCACCAGGTGGATTGATCATTGTCTCACTAGTAATAATCTAAAGGATCGAATTGTTAGAGTTCATATTCTGCATGATTTCCTTCTTTCTGATCATAGACCATTAGAAATATTAATTAACGTTACCAATTTATGCGCAACACGACTTAACAAGAACTCAATAGGTAAGAATAATCGCGTCGATTGGTCCAATGTTAATATGCAGCAGAGAATAGAATACAAAGACAGAACAAGTCACCTTTTTAATAATTTAAAAATTTTGCACCTTGCCTGCAATAATCCTTGCTCAAATGATTCTCACTGTAAACTCAGAGATAGGTATTGTAGTAAGATAATATCCCTGTTAAGAGAAGCAGGAAGCCCCCTGATTAAATCTTACAACTATCATGGTAAGATTATTCCTGGATGGAATGATTTTATTGCCCCCCTGAAGAGGGAATCGAAAGACGCCTATGATTTGTGGTGCTTTCATGGTAGACCCAGATTAGGACCAGTATACATGAATATGTGTAGAAGTCGGGGTCAGTATAAGGCGTCCATAAGGCGATGTAAACAGGAAGAAGAGTCTATTCGAGCATCAAAAGCCTGTGAAGCTCGCATAAATAACGATAATAACAAATTCTGGAAATTTGTTAAGAATCAAACGGGTGTAAAAAATGTCCTCCCTCCGACACTCGATGGGGTGTCGGGGGAGGATGAAATTGCAAAGCTGTGGAAAAACCACTATTCTAACATTCTTAACAGTGTGAGTAGGGATAATCTTTAGATAGATTGCAGCGAAACGATTGTGGGAGGGAGAAGGGAAAATACTTTGATATCATTTTCTGAAGTAAAGAGGTTAATTAAAGAGTTAAAGACTGGTTCTGCGTCAGGGGTAGATGACTTATCGAATGAGCACTTAAAATATGCAGATAACGTAGTATGTCTGCGTATATCATTACTCCTATCAGCCATGCTTGCTCATAGCTATAACCTGCAGAGTTCATGAGGGTATATATCTTGCCCTTGGTCAAAAATAAGTATGGAGACATTCTGTGCAGCAATAATTACAGGCCTATTGCTGTCGCTTCCTGCTTCTCGAAACTACTAGAAAAACTCTTGTTACTCCGATTAAATGATTTCCTATGGACATCTCCTAATCAGTTTGGCTTTAAAAGGTCCCACTCAACTGACCTGTGTATCTATGTACTTAAAGAAACATTATCTAAATACATTGACAGTACTTCAACTATTTATAGCTGCTTCCTAGATACAAGTAAGGCATATGATAGGGTGAACCACAATATTTTATTTGCAAAACTAGAAGACAGGAAGGTTCCCATGTACATATTAAATTTATTGAAATTTTGGTATTCCCACCAATCTTTCACTGTTAGGTGGGGCAATGTACTATCCGAGTGTTTTGGCTCCTCTTGCCGGGTGAGACAAGGCTCCTTGCTCTCCCCTATGCTGTTTAATGTGTATATTGACGGATTAATTGCTTCACTTAATGAGGCAACAGTGGGATGTTGTATACATAACACAAGGATAAATAACTTAGTTTATGCCGATGATATGGTGTTAATAATTCCTGTTAAAGGTCCGGATCGGCTACTAAAAGTCTGCGAAGTGTATTCGCAGAAACATGATATTCTTTTTAATGTTACAAAAACTAATGTTATGCAATTTCATCCTAAAAGCTGTAATCAGCCAGTTGATATAAGGTTTAAAATGAATGGTGAAGTAATTGAGGAAGTACAAGAGTTTAAGTATTTGGGTCAAACTATTACCAGCTCCTTGAGTGATGACTCGGATATAAGAAAACAATCTCGAGGCCTGTGTGCTAAAGCGAATATGGTCATAAGGAACTTTCGATTCTGTACAAGTGAAGCTAAAGACACTCTCTTTCGTACTTTCTGCAGTAATATATATGGACAGCAACTGTGGGTGAATTATAAAAAAGGTTCTGGCAGAACCCTAAATTTGCTGTACAACAGGTCTTTTAGACTTACATAAATTACCTCCGAGATGCTCAGCTTCGCAAATGTTTACTACCCGCAATGTTCCGAGCTTCCCGGAGGTAACAAGACGTGCTCAACACAGTCTAATACAAAGAATTAAAAAATCAACCAACCCGATCATCCAAGCTATCCATGAATCCTGCGATTTATCCTCTAAGCTATGGGCTTCTTGGTACGAAAACATCTGTCTGTACCTCCACTTAACTTCGACATTACAGTATTATTTCTAATCAATTGTATATATTTCTATCCTTAGTATATGAACTGTCATTGTATAAATAATATTTGTCATATGGACTATAGTCTGCCAATAAACCTTTTCATTTTCATATTATATATATATATATATATATATATATATATATATATATATATATATATATATATATAAAGTGCTGTATGCAAAGCCCCAATAGAAAAATATATATGAGCACAACCACCAAACAAAAAAACCACTACATCACCACCAGTCGTCTAAGTATAGACGTTTAGGAGCTCATCCCATCAACAGCACATGGTGATATGAGGGCTACGACTTTTAGGAGCTCATCCCATCAACACCACGTAACCGATATGAGGGCTACAACCAAGCGTCGAAACTTAGACGATTGGTGATGAAGCGGTATTACACCTCCACAGCACCACAACCACCACCACCGCTTTACTTACCAGCTTCTAGTACACCGACAAGGTCTCTAAATACGACCCAATAGACAGACCTATTAAACATAAACAAATACGTTTATGGGACCAAGGGGTAGACCGACAAGGTCTAAAAAAAAAATGCAACGCCAATAGCTCTTCTATAGTTTTTCTATTGCCAATTTGACATTTTGGGGGCGATCTTTTAAACAAAAAATCGAATAAGATAAACTAAGTTTAATGCAAAAACAAATTTTCATCATATACACAATTTTATCCTTAAACTATAACATAAAAAGCATTAATATGATTTTTAAAACAAAATAGAAATTAAATTAGGGGTAACTTATTAATATTCCTCTTTTGGCCAATTATTTTGTTTCAATACAAATTTTCATCATAATACACAATTTTATCCTTAGACTATAACATAAAAAGCGTTGATATGATTTTTAAAACAAAATAGACATTAAATTAGGGGTAATTTATTTATTTTCATCTTTTGGGCAATTATTTTGTTTCAATACAAATTTATCTTTAAGACGCCAATATATCTTTAAACATGGTAATAAAAACCCACTCTAATAGACAGAGTTTATTTCCACAAGTTTGAATGCCCACTGGCATCCTCTTCGGGTGGATACAGAAAAACGAATGAACCAAAAACAAGAGGGAAAACAGTCAAGGGACCATTAAGAAATTCGCACCTAGGTTAGATCCCGTTCTCCCGACACCGGAAGAGCATTTTATCAAAGCGTCCCGCTTATAAGTACATTCGCACAAATCTAAAACTATCTTCTTGTTCTATACATACAGATTCTATTATTTTTAACATAATTATTACATTTATTACATTTATTATTGCATTATTATTTATTACAGAAATTATAAATTTATTATTACATTGATTATTACATTGTTGTTTATTGTACAGAAATTATAAACCGAAAAACGAATGAAAAAGGCGAGAAGGAAACAATCCAGAGACTATTAAGAAATTCGCACCTAGGTTAGATCCCGTTCTCCCGACACCAAAAGGGCATTTTATTAAAGGGTCCCGCTTATAAGTACATTCGCACAAATTAAAACTATCTTCTTGTTCTATACATACAGATTCTATTATTTTGACATAATTACTGCATTTATTTTTGCATTTATTATTACATTTATGTTTTTAACATTTATTATTATTACCTTTACACTTATTATTACATTTATTTTATTACCTTTATTATTACATTTATTATTATTATCGCATTTACATTTATTTCCACATTTATTACTTTTATTGTTACATTTACATTTATTAGTATTACGTTTATTATTCCATTTACATTTTACCGAAAAAACGAATGAACCAAATGAATCCTACGCCGTAAGGGATTTTTTGACCAAGAATTTCATTAGAGGGTCCAGCTTATAAGTACTTTCGCACAAATTAAAATTATCCACTTGTTCTATCCATACAGATTCTATTATTTTTCGTTTGACATAATTATTGCATTTATAAAGTAACTTACTTGATTCCCAATCTATAGCATGATCATTTTTGCTGGCGTGATAAAAAATTGCATTATTAGTATTACAACTTCTGAAGGCATATTTATGTTCTTTAATGCGAGTTTCAATATTTCTTCCAGTTTCTCCTACGTATACTAAATCACAACTTTTACAGGGAATGCTGTAGACACAGGCTTGTTCCTGTTTTGCAACGTTATTCCTAACCAATTTACTTTCTACAGTAGACGAATATTTGAACTCCAAAGCAAACTTAATATCTTTCGTCAAAGGTTTTACTCTTTCTAAGCCGGCAATGTAATGCAAACTCACATGTTGTTTTTGGTTAACTGAAGGTTCCCGAGGGGCATAAAAAGATTTTCTGGCTTTAAAATACGCCTTTCTGATAAACCACTCAGGACATTTTAAATCCTTAAAAATGTTAGAGTGGGTTTTTATTATCAAATTTTGACCTTCACGTAGAAAAGTGAAGTTTTTTGTATATCTTTAAACCTTATTACAAAAATGTTAATCACAGGTCGGCCAATTACAGTACAGTAGGCGGAACCCCATGACCTCTGGTTGGTGGATGGCAGCACTCACACTTTAAGCACCACCCAAATTTCACCGACAGTCAAGAGGAAACTCGTGATTCGGCTATTGGGGGTGTTTACAATTAGGCTCCCCTCTATAAAAGGGAGCATTTTCATCTGGAATTCTCATCAGTTGCATTATCAACGAGTACTACAGAAATATCTCGTCATGAGTCATTCACAGCAGCTTTACATCTCCTTGGAATTGTTTGAAGACAAAGATTTCTATGCACCGACTGCGCTCCACCTTTTCGCAGCGGCAGACCGGAACGCCCTACTTTCAACGCAATCCATTGCAGAAATTTGTGACGGCGAGAAAGAATCGACCATTGAAGATGACATTAAAATATAAGTAATCAATTTAATTTGTGATTCGGGCTATATACATCGTATCATTCAGTGCCAGTGTTAGTTAATTTATAAAAAGCCATAATAAATGCGTTTTGAAAAAAATAGCTTGTGATTTAAGCGGAAGGCCGGGCTATGTACGAGGGTACTTCAATAAGTCTCCGCACTTTTTATTTTAGTGATAATATAGTACAGTATATATAATATATACTCGTAATAACGAGCCAAACTGAGATCTATAGGATTATTTAGGCTAGCAACAGTATATGCTTATTTAGGCTACTCGTAGCTGTCACATATCGTCGAGTAGTGAGCATGGCTGCGCCGCTTTCAATTTGTACTCTGGAAGAACAGAGATCCGTGGTTCGTTTTTGTGGGCAAAAGGTGTGAAAGGAGCTGAAATTCACACGCGTTTATGTGCTCAGTATGGGAATAATGCCTTACCACGGAGAAGTGTGTACGAGTGGATTCAAATGTTCAAGGAAGGTCGGACATGTGTGACAGATGCTCAGCGCTCAGGACGACCGTCAACATCAACCAGTGGAGACAAGCAGGATGAAGCGAGAGCCATGATTTTCGATGACAGCCGATTAACAATAAAAGAAATTGCATCTTCATTAGACATCAGTCAAGGGTCAGCCTATTGTATAGTTCATGACATTCTTGGCTTTCACAAGGTTTGTGCAAAATGGGTGCCCAAACAGTTGACAGAAGAGCACAAACGGAATCGTATGGGCGTCTGCTCTCGTCTTTTGGCGCGGTATCATAATGAAGGTGAAAACTTTTTGGAGCACATTATCATTGGAGATGAACCCTGGATCCATCACTATGAACCAGAAAACAAACGACAGAGCATGCAATGGAAGCATCCAAAATCTCCCGTTGCAAGGAAGTTCAAAGTGCAGCCATCAGCAGGTAAAGTTATGCTAACACTGTTTTAGGATACATGAGGCCCTATCCTTGAACATTATCTAGAGCGTGGAACTACAGTAAGAAGTGCATCGTATTCTGACATGCTTCGGAATGAATTAAAGCAAGCAATTTGCACAAAACGGAGAGGGAGATTGTCGGAAGGTGTTATTCTGTTACACGACAATGCGCGCCCTCATACCGCTGCACAGACTAGGAAATGCCTTCAAAAACTTAAATTTGAAGTTCTCGACCATCCAGCCTACAGTCCAGACCTGGCACCTTCGGATTTTTACCTGTTTGGACCACTAAAAGACGCTTTGAGAAGTCAGCGATTCCAAGGCGATGATGACCTGAAGGAGGCGGTGCATGACTAGCTACGCACACAGACAAAAACATTCTTTTGTGATGGCATTAGGAAGCTTGTAGATCGCTGGACTAAGTGTATTGAGAAACAGGGAGACTATGTTGAGAAGTGATGTGTTTATAATCTATCAGATGTGAAAATAAAAGTGTGTAAATAAAAAGTGCGGATACTTATTGAATTACCCTCGTATATATAACGTTTCATTTAGTGCCAGTGTTGGTTAATTTATAAGAAGCCATAATAAATGCGTTTTGAAGAAAATAGTTTGTGATTTAAGCGGAAGGCCGGGCTATGTGTATTTATCGTTTCAATCAGTGCAAGTGTTATAATCAATAAAAATTCGTAATTAAACGAGGTGAAAGGATGTCTGCCCAGGAGTCGAGACCCGGTGCCGGCAGACGATGCGTAGCATACCCAGCTAATCTTCCTTCCTGAAAACGTCATTTAGCCAGTGGATTTATTATACGATGAATGTATCATTTGAAAGTAAAATTTTATTACACGCTTGTTTCTCATAACTTAAAAAATTATAGAAAATTCTACAGGTAGGGTTTTAGAATTGCCAAAACTTTAAAGAATTGCCGGCGGTCCCGGGTTCGAGACCTAGTGCGGGCAGATGATGCGTAGCACAGCCAGCTAATCTTACTTCTGAGCCCTGTTAGGATATCTGCTTTATGATTATTATTTGCCCCGGGCGCCCTAATCGCCATTTTCTCTCATTGTAACTCTTTAATTAAACTTTAATTTAATTTAAATTTAAATAAAAACGATTCAGTATGAACTAATCATGATAATTTCTCCTTAAAGGACCGATGCGGAACTTGATCGTGTTATAGCTATTTTTTGCGACAGTTTTGATGAAGGGCAAATAAATGATTTGGAGGCTTTACCGCGGAACCAGCCCAATGACTTTAATACCGAGGTCGAGGTATTCGACCACATCCGGTCCAACGAATGCCAGGTCATCGAGGAACTAATGTAAGTTTTTTTTGTGGTTAAGAACAAAACACATTGTATTTTCTTTCAATTTATTAAATGGTAGAAGGCCTATTTTAGTACAATACGGCTTACAGAACTAGCGTCTGTTAAATAAGACTAACATTAGTGGAGACATTTTACAGTTATAATTATATATACACACACACGTAAAACTTTACACAATATAGTTACAAATATATACACACACGTAAAACTTTACACAATATAGTTACAAATATACACACACGTAAAACTTTACACAATATAGTTACAAATATACATACACACGTAAAACTACTTTACACAATATAACGAGTGCGTACAAATGGGAACCTTTTTTTTATCTGTCTGCATACCATTTCGTCATTCATCTCAATGTCGCACAAACTGAATAATTTTAAAAAAATTATAAATCCCTTCCCACGTGACATGGCAGGAGAAATGAAAGACAGTACATGCCACAAGTATTACTAAAATATCCTTGGAAGCGGTAAGGATTCCAGACAATTTCAGGGACATGTATCTGTTCGATAAATTGTACAACCACAGGGTCACTCCAGGGCTGAGTGCTGAGTGAATCAAAATAGTACATTCTTTCCTTATTTTTAAAATAGATTGCAAACCAATGAAGTCCCACATTACCAACAATGTCGGTGTTGACGATAAGACTACACCATCTCTCGTAGTTGGCAATTTCAATGGGGTCATTCTTCGCAAACACCGATAAATTTGGAGCGTGTGATTCGGTCACTTTTCATTACTCTCTGGAGTGTATTTGCGTCCATTTTAAAAGTCTGTGACAGCTTTCCTGAAACGGTCAACTTCTATTAGAGCTTGTGATTCGAGGTACATGAGTACACTAATAAGCGCGTCTATAGGGTTGGCGAATTCAAATCTGACTGAGAGTGATCAAATACACTGGCCAACAAAATGAAACGTTTTTTCTCATCACAAACATGATCACACTTTTCTTAATGCATCTTTCGCGCTGATTCCGAATCTGGTTTTATTGTTTTTCTAGCACGTAGAGTTATATAGATACACTGGTTTTGATATTTTTAAGTTTTTGATATTGCTATAAGAAAATTTATGGATGTATAGATCACACTTAGGAATGCTAAACAACAAATACATCATATACTTTATTCAATGTACTTATAAATAAAGAATATATACATTATTTTATTAAAAGCGCTGTGAGTGTGATTTCCTTTTGTAAATTTGGCATGGATTGTCACGATACAGCATCCAACAATGGTCCGCCATCATGCTTTCATTCCAATATCCTTGGTAGCGCTTCTCCATCATCTGAATATCTTGATGGAAGCGCTCTCCTTGCTCGTCACTCACTGCATCAAGGTTTTCAGGAAAGAAATCTAAGTGGGAATGCAGGAAGTGAATATTTAACGACATTCGACACTCCATTTCTTTGAAGGCATCAAGGAGGTTCTTGACTCCATCCTTATACGCAGGTGACTTGTTGCTTCCAAGAAAGTTTTCACATATCCATTTGTGAATCCTGACTGCATACCTATAAGCATTCCTATAACTTTTAGATCTCCACAAACATTCCATTGATGACTGTCGTATTTGATTGCCTTAAGTAGTATATCCATATTGTCATATGTCTCTTTTAGATGGACGGAATGGGCAATGGGGATGGATGGCATTATATTACCATTATGCAAAAGAACTGCTTTCAGGCTTCTCTGCGACGAATCAATAAAGAGGCGCCACTCAGATCCCACATACGTCTGAGATATGGCTGTAAATAGTCCATTGATGTCATGGCAATAACAGAGAGGACCGTATACTGAAAAGAATGCTGTTAATTCAAAATTCCGCTTTCGGTAGTAACTAATACGAACATTGTTCTCAAGTAAATTGTTCTCCTTTAGTCTTGAGGCGAGAAGCTCTGATTTCTCTTTAGACAGCGATAAGTCTCTAAAAAGATCATTCAACTGTCCTTGGGTTAACTTTTTAGGCTCTAAATGTCTACCTTCAAAAGTGTACTCTGGTTCTGTAGATGGTCCGGAAACGCCAGTTGCACCTTCATCACTTTCCATGTCATCTATGATAGAATCTAGCCTATCACTTGGGGGAATTGGAATGGGCAATGTTTCATCATGTTTTACTGGTCTACGTGCTGAATCCAAGTTTGGATATACAATCTGGTGTTTGTTCTTGGCAGAAAACCCCATTAAGTTCACACTACAAAAATAACAGTCTTCATGATGATCTCTCGGCTCCCTCCATATCATGGGTATGGCAAATGGCATTGAAGCTTTCTTTTTGTTAAGCCAATCACGTAATCCATTTGAACAGCCAGAACAGATTTGATGTGGCGCCCATGGTTTATCTTGGTCACCTAGATGGCAACCAAAGTATAGCTTGTATATTTTCTTAATGTCGGTTGTAATACTTCGTCGCTGTGTTTTAGTTGTGAACTGGCCGCATACGAAACAAAACTTGTCGGGGTCATTCTTACATTGTCGAGGCATGTTGACTGACCTGAGCAAACTATAAATTTAAAAAAAATGTACACCAACTTGACAACAAGTTCTTGGACTGGACTGATCTTTTGACACACAAAGCACGGCGTTGTTGCCTGAATCACAATGCTGCTAGACGTAAAAGCTCACACCTGAAATACATAAGATGTATAATTAAGATAATTGAAATAAATAAGATGAATAAACTAAAAAAACACAATCAAATGTTGAAATATTAGTATTTTGCCTATTTAAAATGGTTAAATCTGTGTAGTTATATATATGCCTTCATCTTGAAAACTATACGTGCTAGAAACAATCTGAATGCAGTTTTGGAATCAGCGTGAAAAATGCTATCCAGCCAACACAAATGTTACTCTGATGAAAAATCTTTGTTGACCAGTGTTATTAGAGCCACCCCTTGAAAACACATTTTCATTATAATATGGTGTTTTTAGTTTAAATAATAACCTTTTAAGTATGCAGACAGTATTCCAAAGTGTTAACACATGTAGTGTTCTCTACTTGAATAACAGAAACTGGGGATAGGGGTTAATTTGGGGAGTAGGGGAAGGGGAAGATTGTGTCAAGTGGTCAGGTGCGTTAAGTGTATGTTAAGTTAATGATAAGTTATTATATTTAAACCATTGTACGTGGAATATACACTCATACACCCATATGATATTGTTTCTCAGCAACGTATTGTGATTCTTTTTATTAAATTAGTGTTTCTTTACAGGAATAACTTTTATGTACTGTAGGCTACCCAACATGGGTAAGAAATGTGATCTATCGCCAAAGAAGAAAGGTAGAATGCTCTCGCTGCTGACTGCAACTGATTATTCTCACAGAAAAATAGCCCGAGAACTGAATGTGTCACGTGCGAGTGTTGACAGGATCGCATCAAAAATTAAAGTTGAAGGGGATAATCCAGAGCTGACTCCAAAAAGAAAGGGTAAATATAGTCGGAAAAGGATAACTACACCTAGAGCCGACAGATGCATTGAAAAGAAACTAGTATATAATAGGAGAAGCACTACTAACAAACTTAAATTGGAGCTGGAGAAGGAAAACATCAACATTTTGACAATGACCTTAAGGCGGCGTGCCAGAGAACTTGGATTGAGTAGTCGCCGGCCAAGGAAAACGCCAAAATTGACTCCAACAATGATCAGAAAATGCTTAAAGTGGGCTAAATACTAAAAGTTCACTGTAGATGACTGGAAATCGGTAAGTCACAATATTTTAGTGAGCTTCTATGCTTATTTTGAGTAAAATGTATTATTTTGATATTTGTATGACAAGGCACATTTCATTTTGGTTGCAATCATTTCTTTCTCTTTTCATTTGCAGGTGTGTTTCAGTGACGAATCCACATTCCTAGTCATGTCTAATAAATTACAGTACGTTAGGTGACGTTTTGGTGAGGAATATCATCCAGACTGTGTCGTAAGTACGGTTAAGCATCCAACATCTGTCATGATATGGGCAGTGATAAGCGGTAAAGGTACTGGACGAATTTACATTGTTGAGGGTACTATGAGGCAGGACCAATACCGAAAGGTTTTGGAAACAAGACTTATTCCACAGATCGCCGACTGGTTTCCAAATGGTGAGCCATTCCATTTTATGCAAGATTCGGCCGCATGCCACACTGCAAAGTCAGTTAAAAGTTTTCTGGCTGCAAAGAATATTCTTCTCGTGGATTCGCCAGGAAATTCTCCGGATATGAACCCTATCGAAAACCTATGGGAAATAGTAAAGCGTAGAATGAAAGGCGAGGAAATAACAACTCGACTACAGTTAATAGAACGAATAATTGCCGCTTGGAACCGTGATCCTGAGATACAGGCCAGCTGCAAAGCCTGTATAGAGAGTATGCCTAGACGAGTTGCTGCCTTAATTAAGGCCAAAAGAGGACCCACTAAGTGCTAAATGTGTTTAATATGACTGTAGAGTGTATATAAATATATTCTGAAATAAAATAAGTGTTTAAATTAGCCAAGTTTTACTACTATTAGCATTAGAAATAAACATACAAGAAAAACTATTTTTTATGTAGTGGCTCAAATAATTTGAACACCCTTTGTAAGTCAGGGGTAATATCAAATGAATAAAGGTTAAATTCTTCGACAAATTCTTTCTGCGTTACGCCAAACCCAAGCTCGTCACAGCCACCGGCAATATGGGCCAGATTACTATAAGCTCTCGCGCAGAGCAGGAACACAGAGTCTGATGAGTAGTCCGTAACCATAGTCCTCCCACTGCAACGCCATTTACGTATAGAGTTATATTTTTAAGACCAAAATTTTCGAATTTAAAGGCGCATTTTTATATTTTCCATTCGTCGATGCGTGATCCTGCATTCCAATTAATATCCTTTTAGGTAAAACCCCCCAGGGCGACGTTTTCTAGCTGTTTCGAGGCCAACCTGGCGGGCACCGTGTATAACATGATCTGTACTTCGTTAAGTGGGTATTTTACTGTTGCGTGTATTAATTTTTTTTCAATTTCTACATATTTCGGGGAACTTAATTTTACTCGCCGTATCGGGTTTTGCGCCCTCTTCTTGATCAGGTCCCAGATTTATGCAGATATCAGGATTCGTGCGGTTGAGTTTTTGTTTCATATCGACGGCGTTCACAAGCAGTTTCTCCTGGAACTTGAAGTCTGTATGAAGACGTCCAAAACATTCGTATATTTTTTTTTTAGAATTTTTAAATTTGTCCTTATACTACTTATCTTTAGTCTGATAATCGCCCTCGGCTGTTAAAAAGGTGTCCTTCGCTTCTTTTGAAAAGTTGAGGACATTTTCCAGATAGGCTCGTAGGTGATAATAGCCTGTTCCTGCCGAGATGTTAACTTGATTTAAATACACCTCACACTGGCTGAATATGGAGTGTAGAAAGTTGGTTTCAGGGTATGCAGAGTAACTGTTATCGCAGTCCGTTCCATCTGAATGGGCTATATGCAATTTAGCGTACATGTGCATACAGCTTGGATCAAAAAAGTATGGGCCTGAGCTGGGTATCACGAATTCTATAAGGGCACTCGGCGAACTAATTGTGTTTAATGAGTTAATTGTAATAAAGTCACTCTGCTCAAGAGAAACCTGTGTAGGGGCATATCAAAGAGGGACAGTTCCGATTTACAACATTGTGAGGTACATGGATAGATGAAACGCGCCATAGCGAGTCAGAAATATTGCCAACTCTCTCGACAACTAGTAATCAGCCTATGATTCGTGAGGGTAGTGTCCTCAGCTTATATCAGTTAAAAAAATGATTAGCCACAGGCTTTATACGCTTAGAACACTTCTTTTTTGATGTCCTTTTATGTTTTGCGCGACGTGTTGGTAACCCTTTCGTTCGGACTGCCCTCTTCTTTCCACCACCACGCATTTTTCTCTTTGAATCTTTGATGATTTGGTCCCGTGTACGTTTTAAATGTTTTTTAGAGCTTCGTTATGTTTAATTCCACCCATTATGTCTTCTACCGCATTAAAACCTGATTGTAAGGCCTTCCTCCCGAGTTATCTAGCCCCCCTCTTCAACAATGGGAGAGCGGTGCGTAGTATGATTCAAAAAATGGATACAAGCCCACTCCCACGCTGATATCTCACCCTTCGATAGACTGTGAAAGGCCTTCGGGTCATTATAACTGAAAGCGACGAAAGTGTAGCTTCACTGTTAAGCTCCCATCACCGAATGGGAAAATTTTCCTTCAATCGTTCTTATATATATTGAGATATTGGTTAATAGATTAGTTGCAACATTCACGTAATGGAGCTTGTCATATGTAATGCTCAAACTTTTCTCTCTATGGTTGGGAATGTGTACAATACGCAGCAGGCGCCTCGGTGTCCTTAACAAATTGATGCTCTACGATATTACTGTAAATATAGCACATGTTTGGGGATGGGCAGCTTTCACCCAATTTCTCCATCTTCAATTGATACATTAAGCTGGACAAGTCATATTGTGCCTCGTGAAAGGTATCTCTTTGGAGGGCTGCACCATATCGACCCTCGGCCACAATTGTGAACATCTCTTTGTCTTTAATATTTCTACTAAGCGTTGATTTTAACTTCAACGTGCATGCAGGCGTGTCTATGTTTACGACTTCAAAAAGTAAATCGTTTGTCAGGTAAGACTTTTCAAGACTCTTGTTTAACACCGTCAAAATGTCCGTGTCTCTGTCATAATAACCGATTCCTAGCGTTACATTTGTACTACAGTACTGTACCTCACCGAACAGGACTGATCGCATAGTGTTGTCTAAGTTTATGCCTAATTTTTCACACCCATCTACTCTTCTAAGGATCAGAAATATGATCTGCTCATTTTCAAGAGTTAAAAATTTGGTGGTTAGCTGGAATTCACAAACACCAACTCTTTAAATCACGTTCCAACTCAATGGGCCTATGAAGTTCTGTTACAAAGTTGGCCAGGATGATGTTAGGATGTACAGACAGAGACGAAGATTATGGGAGTGTGACATAGAAGTGGTTAGGCGCCATGTTACATATTATTTAAGCTTCATTATTGCAGCAGCTTTTATCTAGGTGCTGAAGCTTTCTGGGTACCCTAGCCATTTCACCAGGTACATTTTTCTCTTTCCTGAACACTTTTCCCTAAATTAAATGTCACTTTCTGCAACGCCTCGCGGTGAAAGCCTCCTGCGATTTCTTCCCATTCAAATCTTCAACGTAATACATCATTATCTCACATTTAGGTCTCATATCACTAACTTTAAAAATCTCACTTGTCCATCCTTGCTCAAATCCCTTCGCGAATTTATTTCCTGAACGTGATAGCCTTACATAATCATTGATTTTGAAATGTGCAGTGTGTGGTGGCGGTTCTCCATCTCTTCTCACCTCTGTGCACGTACCTCTTTCTAAGGCTTCGTTAGGTATTGTACCAATCGTATGATGGTGTGAACGGTTGTATGACGAGGCCAATGACCCCAGAACGCTTAAATATCTGTATGTGTTTTTATGTGTAAAATAGCGATGCATGCGTTCCTTAATGGTACGTTGAACGATTTCAGCTAAAGAGGCCTTATGTATATTAACTAATATTAAACTCTGTCAGCATGTTCTGAAAAGCGCGGCCTATAAATTGTTTACCCATATCCGTAAAAAAATAGCCAAGAACCCTGTCTTCTTTCACCATCAACGTTTTGGTAGCTTTAGCAACTGTTTCAGGCGACTTATTTTTCAGATGAATTAGCAACAGATATCTAGAGAATACATCTATTATGAATAGGATGTAGCGGTAGCCGTCGTTATACACTGAATATCTTTGCATATTTGTTAAATCCGCTTGCCAAATAGAGTAAATCGAAGCCGCTGTTGTCTTGGCCGTTTTAAACGTTTTTCTTACCGGTTTATGAAGTGTATAAGCATCCTGCTCCCGCCAAAACCTCTCAACATCTATCTTCCCTACTCCATCATTGTAAACACCTCTGTACAGTCTATTAACGCCGCCATAGGAGGCGGGGTTAGAAATGTCATAATAGCGTTTACTTAATATGTTAGCCATTTGCATATTTTAGAGACACATCAATAAGGTTGGCCGCTTGTTCTCTTCTTTCTTCTCTTCAGAGATGCTACTGCTTGGGCTATAATTTACTCAATTGTGACACATGTGAGACTTGTTCCAAGTCTTTTAACCTTTTCAGATTTCCTATCAATGTTTTGGGGACATTTATATGTTGTAGTCTTGCCTTAATATGTTTCTAGCCTGTTGGTGAGGGCCTGTCCCACTTTCTCACCAGATCATGGACAATGTCGACGATATTGGATCCCTGTACCCTTGTTCCTTCAACAATGACCTCGCCTGTATCGGTCCACTGTATGATGGGATCCTCACTCAATAGATTATAAAGACAACCCTTTATTCCGCAATGTATGTGGGAGACTGCTTTTTAACATGCTCGAGGTGTTGCGCTCCGTTATTCATTGGTTGGTCATCTCTAACGTCGGCCCCAGGTCCTATGTCGCCATGCTCATCGTTGCTCGTGCTGTGCCTAATAACCACGGGGATCTCTATCGGATTCTTATAATCTTCGTAGTCATGAAGAAATTTCTGCAAAGCCTCTTGGTACAAGATCCTTTCCTCATCAGGTGACTTTTCACTCTTTAATAGGGCTAACAATTCGCTTTTCATTCTTTTAAGCCTGCCTTTACGGGGTTCTAGAGCCGTGTCTGGAATTTTGAACTTTGTAATGAAGCATACACCTCGTGCGGAATCAATAGCACTTTCTTCATTATATTAATCTAGTCAGTAAAGGTCCCAAAACTGAAAATAAGATGGGGAGGAATGATCCCACTCTTTGTAGAACAATTCGCTTTTTCTTCCCCACAGTGTGACTTTTACGAGTGAGCGCACGTATTATGTTCTTGTAACGACGTAAGCGAGCTTCTGAGGGGGTTTCATTGGCACATTACATTTTATAACATTAAGACAGATTTCACAGATGCATTTTAAAATGTCTGAGTCGATATTTTTAACAAACATTTGTTGCAGTGCCGGGGGCAATCGTTGATAGATTTTTATTAATTCACGATATTTCTTCAGCCTATTTGTCATTCTGGAATATATAAAGTTTCACGCTCGTTTGAGAATATATTCGTTCTTAGAAGCACCCTAAACCTGTTTCGCGGGTGAAGGTCACAAAGCAAATATCCGGAACACTGACTTGTGGCTTTTTATAAACCTCCAAAAACTCCTTACGCTGATTCGGGAACATTTGATTTGCTAATACTCCAATTTGTGACAAATCTCTACTTTGCGCGAATAAGACTAGATATTGTGTATTTAACGACACATCGCGCATGTATCTATTTTTGGAAAATAGATTATGATTGATGAAGAATACACTTAGGTTAAGATGGTGGGAGAACACTCGGCAAACGTTTTATCCATTTCCAACATGAGATCGTCAATTACAATAACTGTATGCTCATTTCCCTTCAATGAATTAACATCATATACCCCTTTGTGGAACAAAATATCATCTTGGTACTCGTTGAACACTGACCGATGCGTCGAATAGTACCATATTACTTTATGCACAAATTTTGAGAACATCTCCCCCTTATCTTTAATGAGTTTAAGCATAAATACAGTTTTACTACATCCTGTAGGACCGGATATAAGACATGTGGAGGGGTTTGTGAACCTGAATTTTTCTACAGATTCCATCTCTGACACGTCACACCCCTAATTGGACCATTTACAAAATATAACAAAATTTAAGTGCTGCTCCTTATATTCTTGTTTTTTCTTCTTCCACAGAACCGTGAATGACGACGATGTACAGCCCCCCATCATCGATATTACACATGACCCCGATGACCGTGTAGCCACAGAATCCAGGCCCGCTGACGAGACCTCAACAGCGAAACGTGTAGCATGCGACAATTCAAAGCGGGAGTATGATGAAGAACCCTGCACGTCCGCTATAAAGCGTGCCAGGATTGCGCCGGTTGCTAGAACCCCAGTAATAGAGCCCCAACCCTCTACGTCTTACGACACAACCCCCCACAATAGTACCTACCTCAAATATACCCCCTTATTCCTGTTCAATTCCGGGTACTTCCTCCACACGAGCATCAGCAGCAGCTTCTCGTGCTGTAGAGGAAGGTATAACATTCGAGTTGGTGCGCACCGCTACCCCCACCCCTGTCCTGACTAGAAATCGGTACGTGGTCATGGTTGACCCTGGATCCTTGTATACCAACGGTGTTGGACTGTGACGCATAGTTGAACGTATTGTGGAGTTTGCTTTTCAGAACCGCGACGAACGTGAAGTGCGGACGAGGTTGTCCTTCAGGTTCGGTTCAAATAACGGGGACGTAGATGATTTTTGGGTAGTAATACCGTTCAGGCGCTTGGCGGATGTAGACATAGAATATATCTTTGGCCGTATAATGCAGGCCTCTCAAAGTAGTACAGCCTCCAATATGGACAACTTCATGATTGATATTGCTGGGTTGCTGGTCATAGTGCCACACCTTATACTCTTAATTTCAATTCTCCGGTTATTTACAGAAAGCATGTACACGTCGATCGTGGTTGCGGCTTTATAACAATAGTCTTAGCTCATATGTTCACTGTGCTAAATTCATGGACGCAAAAAAAATGGCTGCCTACGGTTGTGCAACGTACCCGTAAACTGGCTTCAGATTGTAAGCTTGATTTGAGTGTAATATGGGTCCTGAAGAGCTGAGAAGGGTAGAGCAGGAAATGAATGTTCGTATAGTTGTATTTGGAATGGATGATCATCGTAGGGCTGTGTCTGTTTTTAAAAGCTGCGTGAGAGATCGTAGAAGACCTCTACTTATTTTAGGATTATTAGGAACATCGTATCTCCCCATCCGTAACATAGACTCTCTACGCTTATTATGATAAAAGTCGAAAATATGGAAGGCACCATGATCTGTGCAAGGGATGTCTCGAGTTTGTTGATGATATAGTGAATCATTGTAAGGAGTGCTACATGGTATGTGAGCAGTGTAAAAGACCCAAATGTGAAAGTCATGTAGTTGAAACTGAGAAGAGGGCGTGTAATGTGTGTAAACGTACATTTTTCAATAATAAATGCTTTGAACTCTTTAAATCAATTGGGGCTTGCAGGAAAATGAGGATTTGTAAGTGCGGTATGTTTCACATGATGGATAATTGGGGGGAATTTCAAACATAAATGCGATGAAATTCACTGTTCTACATGTCATGAAAAATATAAGGCGGATGGAGTGAAGCATGTATGTTATATGAAAGATGCTAAGCCTAAAAATAGCCCTTGTATAACCGTGTACTACGATTTAGAAACTTACACGAACGTCGAAACCAAAGAAGTTATTCCATATTTACTCGTAAGTCAGACTATCTCTGATGAGTGCATGGAGATGGAGTGTCATGAGTGTCACAAATGTGGTAAACGGACAAACGTTTTTAAAACGATTGCACACGACAGGCCTGTGAAACTCTTTGTATCCTATATTGACAAATTAGCGGACAAGTTAAAAAAAATGACTGTGTATATTCTTGCCCATAACGGAGCAAAATTTGACACAGTTTCTTTATAAGGAGTTGCTTGAACACGAGTTGTCTGCGATATTTACAGTGATCCCTTGAAAAGAGGCAACAAACTAATACAGATGCAGATAAGCGGTAATGTACAGTTTAAAGACACCCTGCTGTTCACACCTTGTAAATTAGCATAGCTACCCAAGGTCATGGGCGTAGCCGCTGAAGTTTCAAAAGGGTATTTCCCTTACACATTCCTCACAAGCGAAACTTTAAATTACGTAGGACTACCTCCACCGAAACATTATTTTAACTACACGAATATGAGTAATAGCGAGCGTGAAGATTTTGACCGCTACTACAACAGTTTTAATGAAGCTAATCCTACAATACAGCTGATGAATGTGAACGTTGTTGCGTGAATAATGTGCGCGTGCTTAGAGTATGTTTCCATGCCTTTAGAAGGATGTACATAGCCCGTTTCAAATGTGATCCGCTGCAAGTCACAACCACTATCGCCTCATTATGCTTTACGGTAGTCAAGAATAACTTCATGCTTAAAGACACCTCTGCCGTCATTCACAGAAACAATCCCCGCAGTTATGGCCACAAGGCTATTTGCTGGCTCATACAAATACAGCAACAGACCGGGGTATACGTAAAACACGCCCGCAACACCGGAGAAGTACCAATCAAGGTCAATGGTCGTGTTTTTTGGGTTGATGGCCTAAGTGAGGATCCAACCACTGGTGAGAAGACTGTGTATTCCTTTAAAGGCTGCTGGTGGCATGGATGCCCGCGCGCTGAGTATGCCGTCACAGGTGACCTTCATGGAAGATCCCCGCCGACAGCCTCGCATGAACCCGTAACCGCGATCAATTTATAGGCTCCCAGTTCACTCACAAGATCGTGTGGGAGCATGAGTATGATATATGGATGGAAACAGATAACCAGTACCGTGAAGAAATAAGGGCCATCAAACGTTCAATTGAAGTTGGACCCCCTCAAATGCGGTGACAGCTTGTTTGGAGGGCGTACAAACCCATTAAAGCTATACTTTCCGCCTACGGAGGGCGTGAAACTCCGTTACTACTTCTGTTCTTTATACCCCTACTTGATGAAGAACAATCCGTACCCCGTAGGTGCGCCTGAAAAAATGGTGTGTCCCACCATGCCAACCATCGACGAGTTCTCAGCTAACTTGAGTGAACGCTACTTTGGACTCTCTTTCGTAGACGTGCTCCCCCTCTCGATTTATGGATGCCGACCTTACCCGTCGTTATAGATCACAAGCTCATGTTTCCCCTGTGCGTGAAGTGCGCAGTTGAGAACAACGGTGATTGTAATCATACAACCAACCAGCGTAAGAGCTGGACCTAGCCGTTCGCCATGGGTAAAGAATATTGAAGATCCATGAGGTGTGGAGGTTTCAGAAGGTACCCAACCTTTTCACGCCATATATAAACGCTTTTTTGAAGGATAAGGTAGAAGCATAGGGATATCCGCAAGGAGTTGATACCGAAGATGAAAAAACGGCTTATATTCAGCGTTACCGGTCCCATGAAGGTATACAGCTTGACCGTTCCCAAATTGATGAGAATCCTGGTAAGCGCTTTCGTACAAAGTTGTGTCTAAACAGTCTTTTGGGGAAATTTGCACAGAATACTGGCAAAGGGAACGTTCATTTGTGACAAAGTTATAGTGAAGTCTGGGATTATGCCAATGCTCCCGATAAAGAGGTTATGGAGATCGTGAATGTAGGTAATACTTACATAATAAAGTACAACATCACCGAACTGGCAACAGATACTTCACGCGTAACAAACATACCTGTAGCCAGCTTCACAACGGCCTACGCCCTCATCAAACTTTGGGGTCTACTGCAATCTCCAGGTCGGAGGGTGCTGTACGCTGACACAGACAGCGTGATATTCACAGCGAGGGAAGGTGAATACATGCCTGTTATTGTGGAATTCCTCGGATGAGATGAAGGATGTGTATGGTGATGGTGCATACGCTGTCTCATTTGTATCAAGAGGGCCAAAAACCTATGGGGTACGGGTGAGGGTGGGGGAGGATATGAATTATATCGTAAAGGCTAAGGGTATCACGCAACTATGTGAACCGACGAGTCGTCGTTAACTTTGGCTCGTTGAAGGATTTAGTGTGCTTGGAAGATGAGGGCGACTAGCCACCCCTAATGATTTTGGGGACGCACAATTTTCGGCTCAGAAACTGTGGTTTGTGAAGGAACTTAGGGGCACGAAGGTATGCTGTAATACCTATAAGAAACGTTACCAGGTGCTTGGTACCTATGATACCGTACCCTTTTGATACCTTAATCCTTGTTTTATATAATATATATATATATTTATCTGTGTTTTGTTAACGATATGTTTGTTTATTACGCATATTTGTAAAGATATAGCTTGAATAATTCGTTTATTAAATAAATCGTGTTTCAGCTTGCGTTTTACTTTCTCCTTTGTGTGTGTGTGTGTGTGTGTGTATGTGTGGGTGTGTGCGCGTATGTACAGGAGAACGTTCTAAGCTCCTACTACTACCTGGGCGTATCTCTTCCCTGCGTGTTCAGTTGTCCGCTGCAAGCCCTGGATCTCAGACGTGTATTTTCCTACGTCGACGAAAATTAGTAATGGTTTCCTTTAATAGTGCGTGTTCAACGTTTATGAAGTGGTATTCGGCAAAGTGTGAAGATGTGGTGGATACTGAAAGACACCCTAATCCACCCTCGTTTGATACTTTTAAGGCTACATTGAACCGTGCGAAGGAACAAGAGGCAGAAATACTCTACGGCTATTCCGGCGAGGGCATTGTAGGATTTCGTAGTACAAGCGATGTATTGAAGTATGTTGTAGACTTAACCTTTATAAAAGCTCACATATACCGCGAAGTAGAAGAAACAACACGTGCAGAAGATAAGCAACGGTTATGGTTAGTGAGTCTTATTGATGAGTGGTGTGACAAGCGATATTATATCATGTTACATCATAACGAGTACTCGTACCGTACGGTTGAGAATGTAAATCTTGTCATCATGGAGAATCTTAAGTATTTTTACCACTACATTAATGTATATCATGACGAGGTTTGTAGTGAAGTTGTGGCTAAAGGCCTGTGCGAGTTTTTAACAGACTCTAGAGACGAGTATCGTCTGCTAAGCAAAAAGGGAAAATATGGGCATATGTTTCTCTCAAATAGTGCACCAGAGTGTGGATAAAACGTGTTTAGTTCGTGAAAATTTCCATGAACGAAAATGTCTGGTGCGCATTCTGGGGAGTGGTTGTGATAAAACATTAAAACCGGTATTGCTTCATGTATCGGAAAATTTCTCGAAACACCTACCCAGAAGAATGGGTTACAAGTATTCACGTTGGAACAACGCCGTACACGTTTCATCAGCTTATGGTGTGACTCACTCCTTCCGTCGAGCCGCTCCGCCCACCTGTGGCTCATAGTCATCTCAGAGCTTGAACCGACTGGACGTGCACTCTTCGAATAGGATGGAGCTTCCTTTGAGAAGCATTCTCAACGCCGTGTACGATGTGTCCGTGACGAAGTCATTGCGCGTGTTCAGGCGCGAAACCGGTGCCATTATCTATGTACTTGAAACGACTTGTAGGCAAGCAAACTCTGGTAAACGTAATGTTATTTATTTAAGTGTTGAGGAGATGAATAGAGTCTTCGTGATAGTTGAGAAGTGGGGTGAGGATCGTTATAAAATACCTGCAGGTGTATGTACAAAAAGAGAACAGATTAGTGATGTCCCCTCATATGCCGTTGTTTGCACGTTGTGTATAAATAACGATCAGCCTTGCATTGATATACGACTGATGTGGAAGAATGCATCTGATAATAACGTTCTTGTTGCTACGCGAAACCGATTCATTCTCGATAGAATGTTTGAAATCGTCGGATTCCGCAAGCTGAAGCCTATATTAGACGCTCGTGTTACAGGTTTGATTTATTTTCACACAGTTCTTGAATACGCATACACCGCTCTGCTGGACGGATTTATCAAATGTAGGAATGAACAAAGCAAGAATGGGTTAGAGCTGGATGCTTATTTAAAAGGTTTAGACTCTTCGAAATATCTCGAACTTTGGTACAAAGGACTTGAGCGGGACAGGGCAGAGCTCGCCTGCACTGTTCACCCTGAAGAGTTGTATCTCTATATAATGAGTAGCTGTCGTTACGACTTGGAAGATTATTTCAATTGCGCTATGCAGGGTGAAGAAGAGTTCATGGTTGAAAAGCTCGGGACAGTAAGAAAAAACCCTCGATTGGAAAGGAGTGTTTATAAACTTGTATTTAATAATGACGTGATGGCTAACGATGCCCTCTTTGTGCGTGCTTTTCAGTGTATTCTAGCTGTGTTTAAAGATAACTTGCCAACCGAATGTAAAGTGGGCACAAAAATAGTATTGAACGATATGAAGGCCATTTATATCGAGTATAGGCGCCCGCACACCTTGAGCGGTGAAAATATGTTAATTCGTATTTACTGCGTAGTGCAAAGCAATAATGATGTGACTCTAGACACGATTACGTGCGAGTTTAGTGTTTTAGGTAAGCGCAGTAGAACAAAATATTTTGATATACATTTATTTTCAATATATTTAATTATTTAATATAAGTATATATATATATATATATATATATATATATATATATATATATATATACATATATATATATTTTCCTTGTACTAATATGTTGATATTATACTCCATCGTTTGGTATATTATTATTTTTTGATTATATTATATATATATATATATATATATATATATATATATATATATATATATATATATTCCTCGTTCGTATTTCTTATGCTATTATTTTATTTTTTATTTTATTTTTTGATCATATATATATATCCCATCGTTTGATTGTATATTTATTTTGTATATATTTCGTGAAATTGATTCCAATAATTCGTCTAATTAAACAGAATGATGTAACGGTGTTTTATTTAACTCTTTTGGTTGTATTATAAACGATATTATTATTTAATTATACCAAATGGCTGCCTTCTAAACCGACTGACGGATTTCTAAGCCATCTGTCAAGAATATCTGAATAGCGCAATCTGGCAGCTGAAAAGATAATATATATACCTGCCTTCTGGGTCTTCTACGTCAACTGGCTGGTTAAGCCAACTGGCGGAAAGCCAACTGACGAGAATATATGCTTTAATTAATTAAATAGCGCAATCTGGCAACTCAATCCTAATAATGGACACCTGAGCAAGCCATTTACGCTTTCTAAGAAGCTTTCTAAGCCAACTGGCTGATTAAGCCAGCTGACTGATTAGGAACTTATAAGACAGCGGGCACTCGGATGAACTCTCAATATGCGCTTGGCAGGGGCCGAGCGAACACTCCTCTCTCCTTCTTCTTTCTTTCTTATGTTAAGTATACCCGTTTGGAGGGGTGAGGCCGTCCCAACTTATCCCCAAAGAGGTTAGGTGGACTCCCCCCAGCTTGCTGAGGGATTTCCCCTGCAGCTTGGGGGATAACCCCTCTCCCCTTGTTGCATAACCTCTTGCAACATTGATCAACATTTGTAATTGCATTGCACTCTCTCCTTTTGCGCCCATCTATTCAGCTTTGTCAGGAGAAGAGACGGCAACTGAACCGTCGCAATGGAAAGAGGAGGGAAAGAAGTGGAAGTAAAGTTGTTGAAGAGGTTCTTAGTTAGATGCCAGAAAGAGCAAGAAGAATTAGAATTAGATAGGTTTTCACATTTCTATCTGATGAAGGAATTTTTGGCGAGTCGAAGAACAGATTTTGCACGATTCCGGGAAGAAATATAAGCTGAGTGAGAATCAGGAGTTGGATAGCGACGGTATTTTCTGAAGGCCTCCTCTCTGTTGCGGATAGCATTAGAACAAGTTAAATCAAGGTTTTTTGCATTAGTGGCAGGAATAGAATATAGAATGTACGCCTCCATGCCCGAGAGAATCACATCCGTGATGCGTTTAGCACACTTGGAAGGGCCCCGGCCACCGAAGCAGTAATCATTGCATGGGAAATCAAAGAAGTACTGCCTAAGGGCCTCCCAATCGGCGGCACCAAAGTGCCAGAGGCGCCTCCTCTTGGGAGGATCCAAAGGCTGAATTGGCCTTACACACATCCATATTTAAAACAAATATTCGACTAAAAGCGATACACTCGAAAATGTGCTTGAATTCCCAACACACTCAAAACTTCAAAGCACACTACGATCATTACAGTATTTAGAGGTGGTTATGGTGCGTGTAACGACATAACCCTTCTTTCCCCGCAAAAATGCTCTTCATACCACAAATAAATCCATCGCAGTCCATGCACAGATTCAAGCACATATCTTAAATATTATTAGGATGAAAAATTTCTTGCACACAAATATGACTATCAAAAAATCTTTTTGACTAATTTTTATGAAAGATTTTTTACATCCGAACTTACCTTTTAAGCGATGTTCCCCAGCAGAAGGTTTACAGAAATAGTTTTTTTTTTTACATTTCTTTGGTGTATATTGGACAGAGCGAAAAACTATACAATGAGTGACTTGAAAAGGTATAAATGAAAAATGATTTTTAAGTATAAAATTTAAACTATAATTTGTAACTATTTTAGATTTTTTAACCCCAGAATGGCAGTGTGGACCGCGCACACAGCGACCAGTGGCGGGTCTACGTAACCCTATAATGAACATTGTATTTATAAGCTGAATTAAACAATTTATTGTTATTAAACAATAATAAAAATTAACTTGCGTACAACGAAAGATGAAAGACACCATTTCCAAGAAAATCAATGTAGGCTACTTTTATTATAATAGGCCACGCTGGCTTTCTTGGGTTATTTAAGAAAATTGTTATAGAATTATTTTCGAATTTCATCGAGTTTGAATTATTGGTTTAATCATGTGCATACTATCGGATACATACTACATGTGCATACTAAGGTGTATACTATCGGAGAGATAATAATAATAATAATAATAACAACGTAAAGGAGACATAAACGTCTAAAGTCCATGAAAACACCCATAATTTCCCTAATTAAATTTGTGATTTCATTGGGCAATTTACATATTAAATTTTTACATAACTGAATTATTTAAGAGCATCAGAGTATGGGCTCTTTTTGGGCAGTTTTCGGCAGTGGCTTTTTTCCTGTCAGCTTTCTTTAGACTCTCATTGAAAATTCTTTTAGTTATTCTTAAAAGGTGTCGTTTATATTCGCTTGAAAAAATTCGTCTGTCTCAGGCGTGGTCTTATCTTTATTAACGGGTCTCCAAAGGCACTCTATTTCACCCTTATCAATGATGGCTTCTCATAGCATATTTCTCTCCTGTTATCGCCTTTCTCGGCTTTTATAAACTTCCGGTCTTGATTTTGCGCCAACTTTACAAATGCGGCGAAAGAATAAGTTTTGTTTTAACTTTTAATTTGTAAACAACAGTTATTTATTTATTCATTCGTGGATTGTTTTAATTTAAGTTTGGGAATATTTTCAGTTTCTTAACTATTTTGTTCAAGTCTTGATTGTACATTGTGTATTATTTTTTAATTGTACTGATATTCTTATAATAAATGAATAATTAGTTTGTAATGAATGTGTAATTTTTTTCATTTTAATTATATTATACTTTTTCCAAATAAGTTAAATCTTGAAATTGAATGTTATTTATACCAATAACTTCAATTTCTTTATTCCATTCTTCTAATTATATAATTTACTGAATTTTAATATAACAATTATACCTTAAGGTACTTACATATTATCGGGACTACCAAATTGTTTATTATGTATTTTTGCTCTCGTCATTTTCGTTTAAACTAACGAAAATATCACAACTTAACCTGACCAATCATCAAGGGCGTACAGTTGACCTAACCGGGCATTCAATTAACCTAACCGGGCATTCAGTTGACCTAACCGGGCATTTAGTTGACCTAACCGGGCATTTTCCGTTCTATTCTCTCATCCTTAACGCGCCCGAAATGTGACAGTGAGTGCCTAATACGAAAAGATCAGAAGATATTTAGGTGAAATAACCAATATTAACCTGTAGGTTAATTGAATACCCGGTTAGGTCAGTTGAATGCCCAGTTAGGTCAACTGAATGCCCGGTTAGGTCAACTGTACGCCCTTGATGACTGGTTAGGTTAAGTTGTGATATTCTCATTAGTTTAAACGAAAATGACGTTTGGTAGTCCCGATAATACGTAAGTACCTACCTTAATTATACTTTAATTTATATCACCCTACTTACATACTGTCATACGTTAAATACAGATGAAAAAATTTCACGTTTCATGTTGAAGTTTATGTATCACCCTCATCTTATATAAGAAGTAAACGATCCATAATATTAAAAGTTAAAAGGGATCTTTTCGGTTTTAGGTCCGAAATTGGATTTTTTTCATAATTTTGGTATAGACGTAGATTTTTACGCTGATTCCATTTCCGCAATCCGTTTCTTGGAGAAATAAACACAAAAAAAGTTATGTGCAAGTTTATTACGTTTACAGGTTTCCTGAACACAGAACGGAACACAAACCAAAGTTTGCTACTTGCCAAATTGCGCAATATCGTTCAGCGTTTGGCGCACTAGATCTTTGCCTGCGTGTCGGCGACGCCAGAGAAGCTCGCAGAGACACGAGTCGATCATGGAACGGTGCGTACCACATCGGCGCTTGTTACCGCGTTTGAATTGGTTCCACCTCAACTCTATCCGTTCAATTCGTAAACAACTACTTCAAATTTATTTCCGACATAGTGCACAATATGAAATCTGAAAAATATGAAAAAACATATGAATATACAAACAGAAGTAGTTTAGGTTAGGTTAGGTTAGGTATAGGTGGATATTTGAATACAAGTTTTGGGCCATAACCTTTTTCGTGTTTATTTCTCCAAGAAACAGATTGCAGAAATGGAATCAGCGTAAAAATCTACGTCTATCCCAAAAATCTGGAAAAAATCCAATGCCGGACCTAAAACCTAAAAGATCCGTAAAAAGTTTGTGATAAATTTTAGGAATTAAAATTTATATATCAGAAGTGATACGTGCGACACAAGAGTTTGTTTTGTTGTAATGTAGTGGAATCAACGATCTTACGGACACTCGTCTATTATGCGCACAAATAGAATACATTACTGTACTCCAAAAAGCAACGTTTCTTCGTAATATGCCAAAATATTATATATATATATTAGTGATGGGACGATTGTCATATTTCATACAATCGCTGTTGCGATTGCGATTGCGATTGTCAGAATTTGAAAATCGCGCGATTGCGATTGCGATGTTTTAGCTTTAGCCTCACATAACGCTCATTTATGCTTTAAATATACCTAAACGCGTTACCTACCATAGGGTTAGCTTGATTTTTTAACATTCCAATTTTACATAGAGCAAATAAAGAGGTGTACTTATTGTTATTATTAAACCAATTTTTATTCTGTTTTCAACTAATTCGCAACCCGTTTTCATTTCTGTTTTTGACTTATTTATTATTTATTTATTATTCCGTATTGTTGTTAGCTAAACTTTCCTTTAAGTACGCATGAAAGAGCAGCTTTCATAGCAACTTTTGTAGAGATTTAAATCTTTTGTTCACAATCGCAACAATCGCACTCATTAAATGCGATTGCAATTGCGATTGCGATTGTAAAAAATGTGCGATTGTATCGCGATTGCGATTGCGATTGCGATGCATCGTCCCATCACTAATATATATACAACCTTACCTTACCTTACAACCTTACAAAGGTTCCGCGTGATGATTTCTCATTTCGCGAAGGTCAAGCTTGTCGCCCCTCCTCTCGAGTTGGCCTGGTGAAGTAGTGAGTTGGATTCTTGCGCTCTCCACCTCACATAGCCAGGTACGCCCGGCTCATCGGGGATTGTTCTGAGCCAGGCGTCTAGTCTTCTTTTGAAGATTTCCACTGCAACTCCCTTCGTGTTTCTTAGGTCTTTGGGCAACTGATTAAACAGTTTTGGTCCTCTCACTACAAAACTATTTTCTTTCAGGGTTAAGGATGTTCCCTGTCTCGCCTTCAATTTGGGAATACGACACAGTCTACCGCTTCTACTTTCCATCGTTGTTTGGGGAGTTATGGGATTCAGAGTAAGATTAGGGACTAGTTTCTCCATTATTTTCCAAGTGTAAATAATGGTGTATCTCTCTCTTCTCCTTTCCAGTGAATATAGGTCTAGTTCTCGTAACCTTTCCCAGTAATTTAGTTCTTTGCACCCATTGATCTTGGCTGTGAAGCTTCTTTGGATCCCCTCCAGCTGTCTAATGTCTTCTTTTTTATATGGGGAAGTTAGGACCGAGCAGTATTCTAATTTGGGTATTATCAGGGTTTTCAGTAGAGGAATCATTACATTCCTATCCCTTCGTTTAAAAGTTCTCAATATCTGACCCGTTATTCTCTTTGCTCTGTTTACTGCTATCTTATTTTGTGTTTCAAATTTCGCATCATCTGTCATTACAACCCCTAAATCTTTTGCTCTGGAATTTCTCTGAATTTCCTGTCCATTTGGGGTATAATATTCCATGCACTTTAGGTCTTCTCTACACATACACACACATATATATTATATATATATATATATATATATATATAATATATATGGAACATGCAGCATTGACAACACTTCATTCCCAACAAAGTCTGTCAAATACAATGTCTTACCTGGAGCAGGAGGGGCACTTGTTTTTCTCATGCAAACAAATTCAGTTAATGCTTTGTTCTAATTTCAGCATTCACACCTTCATCAGTGTTTCTAGGTCTTTTCTGTTGATATAGTTCGGTTCACTATGTCAATAAAAACACTTTCGTTCAAAATTTATGGAGATTAGCAAACCAGTGCATTTTTGGAAAGCTTATGGCATCAGGAATCTAAAAATCAATGTTTACATTTGCGCAGATTCCTGCATAGCCGCCATTTTGGATTTTCAAAATGGCCGCTATAAAATAAGAATTTCCGAATATCTCAGCTTGTAATTGACATAGAAACTTTATTCTAAATGCTAATCCTATGTTTCCAGGCCCAAGGAATCCAAAGCTTATGTCGAATTAGTGATTATGAACACCAAAAACCAAGAAAAGAAGTAGTTTGTGAAATTATGTTTGTATTTTCATGAAAACTGCACACTCAAATTGTTGGCAGTGATAACAGCATACGTATAGACGTATTTCCTATCTCAGTCTGACACATCATTACCCATCATCATCACCATCATCATCACTCTCAGTGTCATATTCAACATTACAGTCTGCATCGTTTTCGCATTCTGTGCCGCACAAGCATAGTTCCGTGCAAGGCAAGTTATTCCTTCTGCATGAACATCTCTGTGTAAAACAGTTGGTTTTGCAGTGGCATCTGACCAATTCGATGATGGCTTGCGGGGCAGGAGGAACCTTTGTGGTGACTGGCAGTATTTGCCCACTTTTGTCCTGATAGTAACCAAATTTCAGGGGGTCAAAAGGCTGTTGCTGCATAACATTGGCTTGGCACCATACTCGGCTTTGTAACCGCACATGCTGAATGTGTTCCTCAAGTGCACCGAGTGTAGGAGGTAAGTTGTTGCTTTCAGCTAGGTGTTTACAAAACAGATACCATCTTAGATCAGGGATACTTGCAATGTGAATACCCTTGGGACAGTAGCTTGAGCACACAAATTTGGCCAATACGTCTTTCACCTCCTGTGTTAGGTCACCTTTCTCCGGTAGTTTCATCAGTGCTCTGACTAAGTGCATGTCAGTTTTCATATACTGCTGAAACCATTTTGTTTTGCCTATTCCTGAGAATTTTCCAACATTGTCTGCTCCAGTGAATGCGCGGAATACAGGTAAAGCTTGCGCCTTTTCTTTGCCCAAAGCTCTCCAGATTGGCTCTCTTTCGACTGTACCTGATACCATCAAAATAGATGTCTTTTTGCAGAGCTTGTCATAGTGTGCCACAGCCAGAACCAAGACGTCAGTATCAGGAGTGAAGAATACTAGCTGTGCATCAGGACACCGCTGTGATGCCTCCGCTGCCAGGCAGATCATCAATGTGTCAGCCTCCTCGTGATTGTTGTCTTCAAAGTGCGTGTTTCTGTTGCTTCTAGTGTGACCTGATGCTGATGTGATGACTAACTGAGGTGAGTTTTTGTTGTAATCAAGGGTTGCTTTGGCGAGATAGTCTGTCAAATCTGCTTTCGTTTTTTCGTGCGATAGAAACCGTGCCAGTAGGATGTGTTAGATGTTCGTATCATCTGCAACCTGATACTGTATAGGAGCTTTTCCTTGTCGTCGTCTCTCTCTAGTTTCCTCCTTTTGTGAGTCAGGTTTGTATGTATCGAAGACCAGGATGACCTCTCTGAATCCTGCTGTCAAGCTCACGAGCCTGTCATTGAAACACTGGGCTAGATCTTTGACTGTGCTGATTGTCCCTGATTTCTTTGTCATCTTCTGGACAAGCACCATTCCATCAAGAATGACGTTCTTTTGATTTGATGACGACGATGGAGATGATGATACAGGACCTCTGTCATCATCCTGCTCTTTGGCCGCTAGAGCTTCTGTCTGTTCTTGGGTTTCATCTGTTTTTGCCAGCTTCTCAAGGCTGTGTATCAGCTTGCACTTGTCAGTGCATGGCAGCATTGAGCCGTCTGGTACAAATAGTGCTCTCGGAGTCAATGTGAACTCATAGTTGCCAACTGCATTCTTCTGATCGATGTCCCTGCTCGACCTGGTGAGAACCATCAGCCGACCATAGAGATCTTTGGTCCCTTTTAGGTCAACTGTCTGGTCACGGAACTTGAAAGTTTGTTTCTTGCTGCCAGACATGTACATCTTGTGCTGCTTTTTGACTGGTGCCCAGAGACTAACATCTCCATTGATACGTTCAGTGACATAATCTTCATAAAGCTTCTGTCCGATGTCACCAATGTTCAAGATTTGTGGAACATACTCCTGTCGTACATATGCATGTGTGATGAAATTGTATAGCTGATCACCTTCAACAGCAAAGGGATTCCCGTGGCTCAGTATTGCAGCCTTGATTTTGTCAACAGCTTCATGTTCTTTCCTGACAGTACTGGGTTGTACATCATGGTGTTCCTCTGGCTTGTTTACATGAAGCCCGAACTGTCCTTTAAATCTCTGGAGAAGCCGAGAAGAACCGCTGCCTAGCATTCGCATTGTTGGAAATGCTAATTAGGCCAGAATGAACCTTCATCATCTTGTTGAAATGTTCGCAGGCATGGTCTGCAACTATTGAGAAGAACGGAATCTCACTCTTGGTGACAGATATGTTTCCATCTTGAAGTTCTCGCCATGTTGCTGGATGGCTTGTCTTCATTTCGTGCATGTCGGCGATGTACATTGGCCAGAGGCGTTTGTATTTTATTCGATCCATTGCGAAAAACAGCTTGCTGAGTGCTTCTCCAGCCTCCAGATGGAGAACGAGATCAGCATTCCTGGATGCTTCAACAAAGAACAAGATGGTTTCAACCCGGTGGAGGTAATTCATCAATGACTTGAACATAGTGTTAGATGATTTCTGAGCTTCCCACTTCTTCAGCTGTTGAATGACATCTTCGTTGGTCAAGCCTTGAAGCAGGTGAGTGTTCGCAATTCTGATGCATTCTGCTCCATCACTTGTCCCAGAAGCTGTGTTTGTGCAGGCTTCCTGCAATTCATTTGCTGGTTTCGAGCAGATTTCTTTTAGTTGTGGCATCTCTGTGAAGAACTGTTCTAGAGCAAGTTCATACAGAGCCATGTAAGTGTGGATGTGTGCACGGAGTGCTCTCTTGTAGTGGCCGCACTTGAGGATCTGTCTCGTTGTAGCAGGCCCATATACATCTGCCTCAATGCATGCATCATCTATGCCAGAATTTTCTATTGAGGCTCCGAGTGCCCTCAGTGCAGCCATCACAGCATGAAGCTCCCCAAGTCTCGGAACAACTTCTCTTTTCAAGTTAGGTCTTGCATCTAGCAACTGTACTGCCTTCTCGTACAGGGCCATGTCAAAGGTTATGACAGTTGGGTGGTTTTCACCAACTGCCAAGCTCTTCAACTGAGACGCTTGCAACATCACAGTCAGCATGGTAGACCACTCATGTGCGACCTCTGGAAGTAGAGGCAAGGTACCGACTCGAGTCAGTGACTGACTAGATGACACAAGTGATTTGTAGCCTGCCCAGCCTGGGATACTGCTTTGTGATTCACTGTCGGTTGATCTAGACAAAGCAGATGCAATCATCCAACCAAGATTGGTTAGTTCATAGGATTCAGCAACACCTGTGGAACACGCCTTGAATTCCTTTGCTCTCTTGAATGGCCCAGGTTTTGGTTTACTGCAAGGCTCGATGGGTACATAAAGGACAACCGACAGGTTTTTTGCCTCACTAACTTCCAAATTGGGTGCGATTGATTCTCCAGGCGCATCTGCCTTCTGATACACTGCGGTGATTGTGCCATGTGTGGTGCCTTTGCCATCTACAGTGTCCTCTGCAAAATCTGTATTATCAACAGCGAAGAAGACAAATGTACCTTTCTTGAGGAAAGGTGGTACATACAATCCATCAAATTGTTTTGTGTTTTCCACAACAGCATTGGCAATTGCTGTTTCTAGGAGCAAGGCACGGCTGTGTGATATGCAGTAGTTCTGTACATGGAGGAGGTCCATCAGCGCCTTGTTCCTGGTGTCATGATGTAGAGTGAGTGCCAACCCTACAATCTGTGGGTTTTCTCGTGTGTGTGGTGTCCGAAATGTGTCAGTGGCTTTTTTGGGCACGTGGTGCACTTGTCTCCTGGTCTTGAAAGCATACATGATATTCTGACTTATGGTCAATGCTGACCTGTCAACTGTCCTGCTCCTCATCTCCGTTTGCAGCTCCTCCTCAGATCCCACCAAAATCCCCCGTATAAGGCTGTACAGCTCGGTCGGGACATCCTCTCTTGTGCTGGATACTGTAATTGTGTGTGTTTCCTTTTTCCTCAGCGAAATTGGCAATGCTGTTGCGTATTAGCTTAGCTGTCTTGTATATCATCATTGTCTTGTCCATTTCACTTGTGGCATCTTGCATCAAGGAAGTGTAGACCATATCTTCTTCGCAGGCTTCAGGACAGTAAAGAACAGATGCCTCATCACTACCACCAAGCATAGATATGTAGGTTTTTTCGATGGCATCCATGGGTAGATGAGCCTTATTTTGGGTTTGATATTCAATGAGATTGATCATCTCAATCAAGCATGGTACTTGCATTGGTAGGTCTGTCTTTGTAGACTTGGCCCGGTTGCTGGCATCATCCCTCAGGACATGGAACACATATCGTGTCCAGCATGGTTTGTGGTATCTGACATCTATCGCATGGGCATCACTTGGTGAGAGTGCATTGCTTAGTCTTGTCATCAATACTGGATCTTGGAAATATCCACAGCTCGTCTAAGTGCCTTCCCCGCGTTTTCAGTTCGTACGGTGAAGAGACGCTGGTCATCATCTTGACATAAGAAGCAGTGATCCCTTGTCAACGGTTCTGTCGCAGATCTAGTGAAAGGTGCTGAGGTGCCTGGGGTTGCTGATTGCTCCGTTTCAGAGCTTGTTCTTTTATGCCCACGTTTTTTCACAGCATAGGTTCCTGTAGACATGGCATGCTGCAAGAGGTCTCTCGCTCGCTGTATCGAGTAGTTTCTGGTATGATTCTGTTCTGGGATACTGAACAAGTGTTCCTTTGCTGGCAGTGGACTCCTGACAAAGAATGCACTGCTTCCAGTCTACTGTGTCCATGGACGACTTGACCAAACTGAACTTGCTGGTTCCTGGTCTTCACTCATGATGACTCAGGCACTGAAAAGAAAGAGAGCCACCACTATATTAACCAACACCAAGATAATTGTGTACTAGTTGTGTTAACATAAATTTTTACAGTATAAAATTAAATATTGCAACACTACTGCAAAAATACTGCAAAATTATTGAAGCATCAGGATTTATAAACACTGTTGCAACTGCCGCTAAAATGGCCGCCAAGCAGGCATCTGCGCAAATGTAAACATTACTTTCATATTCCTGATGCCATAAGCTTCTCAAAAATGTACTGGTTTGCTAATCTCCATAAAATTTGAACAAAAATACATAGTGAACCATGTTCGACGCTGTTGACAAGTGTGTTAAAAGCAACAGCTTGAACGTTGTGATCATAGTTTAAGATTCACTTTCTTATAGTAGGCTAGTTTTCAAATACGGAAACCAAAAATATAGAAAGTTACAGTTTCAGGATTACAGACCCGAAGATCTACTTTAGGCTAGCCAAAGAAAGAAGTACAGAGAAAGAAAAAAAGAAAAACAACAAATATAAATAAAAAATACTGGAAATTCGCAAAACGTTTACACTCGTAAACGTATAAAGCTTTCATTCAGGAATAGGAGTAAAAGCAAAGTATAAACGGCAGTGTCCCCTCCTGTGCCATCCAATGCTGACAAAAACCTCTTGTGAAAGAAGAAAAGGTATAATGAAAAGAACAGCTTCATATTTTATTCATACCACACGTACACTTATCTCTTGTACCCAACTACGTATTACAGAACAGTGGAAAGTGAAAGATAGCCTGAAACACTAGGCTGCTTAATCGAATTTATACAATGCATATTTTTTTAGGATTTAAAAAATTTATTTAATATATACAAAAGGTCACTATTTCATAACTGCATCATTTGTTCGATGAATGTCGAAGGCCACCTTGCTGATAAATTGTCTTTTTAAAATTAAGCATTTATATTGTTATCCTTCGCACTGTCAATCATATATGTGATTTATGTTCCTCCTTTTTAAAGATTTTTTATAACGTAATTTATATTATATCCAAATCAATTTTGACTACCTCCGGCTTTCCTCCCATTTAACTGACATCCTTGATGAATTAGCTTACAACTTCCATGTACTGAATGACCTTGAGCAGGTTGCACAGCACCCTACTCGTATTCCCGATCGCCTTGGAAATAGGCCCAACATTCTAGGTTTATTTTTCTCCATTGGGTTCCTCCGACCACAATCTTATATCTGTTTCTTGTCCTATTGCTCTAGTTCGGTCTTTGGATTTTCCCAATTGGAACAACTTTGGCATTTGGCAGCGCCGATTGGGAGGCCCTCCTCGATTTCCCATGGAATGAATACTGCTCCCGTGGCCGGTGCAATGAGCGCATCACGGATGTAATTCGCTCGATCATGGAGGCGTACATTGCGTATTCGTTTTCTACTACTTATGTAAAAATAAGATGGCTTAACTTTGTTTGTTCTAATGCTGTCCGCAACAGAGAAGAGGCTTTCAAAAGGTATCATCGCATCGCCATCCAATTCCTGACTCTTACTCTGCTTATACTTATGCCCAGAATCATGCAAAATCTATTCTTTAACTCTCCAAAAATTCCTTCATCAGGCGAAAATGTGAAAACCTATAAATTTCAATTCTTCTCGCTCTTTCTGGCACCTAGCAAAAAAGCTCTCCAATAACTTTATTTCTTCTTTCCCTAATCTTTTCTTTTCTGACGGGTCAGTTGCCGTCTCTTTCCAAAAACCATGTCTCTTCAAATATCAGTGTCGCTTCAAATAAGAATGAACATTTGGAAACAGGCAAATTATGAACAAATACATGAACAACTGAATTTATTTGAAATGAGACCTATCGAACCATATGTTTATCGATAGAGATAATTTAAATGTACACTGTTTGTGAGGACACCTGAGCATTGATTTATCACAATTTCCATATAAATTAAACTTCACATCATATGTCGTACAAACTATAATATCTTTCACTAATCCTTTAAATTGTTGGTAAGCTGACACTTCAATCTCATTTGTAGAAGTTCCATTAAATCTCTCAATGTACACAAGTACATCTTTCTCTCTACACTGTTTGGTCAAAACTAAAATTACATTACAAGAAAATGGTTTGCCACGCGTGATTGACCGATAAAGAAATTTTTTTTTATCATAATTCGACAAGAGCTCATGAAAACGTTCTCAAATTTGTCATTCATGATCTTTGTAATAAATTTGGTGGCCACAAAACTGAACATTAGTCTTACCTCTTTTAAAAGAACGTACTACACTTGATATTCGCTCAGCAACGTTCCACCTCAGTCCTCCACCCAGAACCGTTATTACGACATTGCCATAATTACGGGCTGTAGCAACCATCTATATATATATATATATATATATATATATATATATATATATATATTATATATATATAACTTTCTTTTGAAATTTATCTTAAAGTAAGGTAACACAAATGTTCAACTTAAAATTAAAAATTTTTATTAACTGCAATTGCAGTTGTGCAAAATTATAACAAATAATTTTAAAGGAGATTTACCAATTCATGGTCTGTAAAAAAGTTTTTTTTACATTCCCTCAATCCTTTTGTCGTGGATATTCAGAATTTTTAGGGTAGTCCTGTTGGGAGTATTTATTTAAGGAAAAACTTATCTTAATTCGGACGAAATTGAGTTAACACTAGTTCTTTTAAGTTGGTATAAACACAAATTGAAAATTAAAAAAAATAAATTTGTAAATCCTAAGTTACAGTTAATAATCACAATAATCATAGAATCAAGAATAAACTTCACAATGTCAAATGATCTAAACTCTCTGAAGCTAAACGAGCACACCCCTATTTTTCCTGATCGCTTCCTCTTCGATTCCACCCAGCTGGTTGGTTTTGAATGCAGACAATTTAGTCGGTTGGTCTTTTAGAACAAGTAGGTAATTAATTATAATATACTCCCAAAAGGAAATACTCCAGAATTTCAAAATTCTGGAATAGAATAGTCTTATTTATCCTCTCCCTTCTAAAAGGGAGTAGCATTTTTCATTAAAACGAGCAAAAAATTATACTGAATTAAAAATATTTTTTTATATTTTCTCAAGCTCTTTCTGTAGCTTTTCTCGATATTCTTTTCTGAATTGAATTGCTTGAATTTATAGTTGTCGGTGTCGGAGTAGTCTTGATTTTGATTAGTTGATTCCAATTCGAGGACCAAATTTTGATTAGGAGAGCTTTTAGATTTAGACGGTGGCGATTTTGTAACCGGCGGAGTCTGAACCGCCAATTGAGGAAGCGCAAGATCTGTTTCCGCTGGAGCCGTAGAGTCTTTCTCAGGAGGTTAATAGGTTCCAAGATGGCTCGCACCAATTTCCAAGGGATGCAAAAGATTGATAGGAAAGAAATTAGTAGAGCCCGATCCAGTCTTAACCTTGACATTCTTATTTTCCCATCGTCCCCAGGTATTACCTGTAAAACCCTCCCTAATTTCCATGAAATGAGAGGTTTATCGGGGTGATTTATTAGGACAATGTAATCTAATTTAATTCTATTTTCCAAATTAGCTTCATAAAGATCCCTACTCAATCCTCTCAAGCTCAATAAATATTCATTGAACCAAAGGGTTTTGAAGTTAGCAAAAAAATTATAGTGCGAAAGTGATTGATTAATTTGATTAGCATTTAGAATGTTAATATTTTGAGACCTGGTTGAAGGGTGTCCTTCAAGATTAATCTAGAATTGAAATTTGTCTTTAGGAAGGAATTTGGAGTGATGGTAGAGCTCTTCCTTTCCGAGTCCAAATAGATCAGACGACTACTGTTAATGGGGTTATTTTGGCTCTACTTAATGACTTGAAAGTTACTTGGTTCTACCTAATGACTTAAAAAGGCAGTTTTTCATTGTACATATGAAGCGTTCCCAGGCAGCCCCCATCCACTACGCAGCATAGGCAGGAATGCGCATATGTTAATGTTGTTCCTGCGAAGATGTTCTTTAAAGTCATCCGCCTGCAAAGCCTTCTCAAGTTAGCGTCTTCCCGTTAGAAAGATAGTGGCGTTGCCAGTGTAGACGCAGTCGGGTATCCCATACATATTTGAGAATCTAAGAATAGACTGCATGAAGCTTAACGCGGACATATCTGGTACTAAGGCTAAGTGAGTAGTTCTTATTTGAAGTACAGTAAGTATGATTATATACTTTCTCGATGCCGTCTTTGTTTTAGGATCCCAGATATAGAGGTGACTGGTGTAATCTATTCCAGTATGCTGAAAAGCATGAATTAAGCGAAATTTTGATTTTCGTAAATTAGTGAGACGGGAGTATCTAAAAGCCAACGAATTAAATTTGGCAGAAGTTCCACAACTAGAAAGGACTGACTTTACTGCAGCTGTAGCGCCCGGAATCTAATAACCATTAACTCTTATTTGATAAAGGGTAGTCTGAATTCCCAAATGTTTACAATGTAGATGAAAATCGTGAATCCTGAGCTTAGTGAGAGGGTAAGATTTAGCAAGTACAATAGGATTTTGGACGTCATAAGAGTAGTAGTTAATCCTAGCTAATCTCCCTTTACTCCTCATGACTCCATAATCATCTAAAAATAAGTTCAGATTTTTTTACCAATTTGGGAATATAGTTAATTTTACCCTTAGACTCGTTTTGTTTTGCTTCAAGCAAAAAGGTTTTTTCCTCATAAAAAGTTTGGTTCTGCATTGTTCTTAACCAGTAAAGTTTTGCTATGGTGTTAGGATCAGGAAATTTACCTGTCAAGAGATTGAAAAATTTAAAAATATAAGATGTTATACGATACAGCTTATGCACATCAGAAAAGTTTTAAATTTTAAGAAGATGCTCGTTTACGCTACGTGCCTCAGCTAAAGAAGGGCAGGCACGAGTCGAAATTTTCTCCTGAGCCTCTTTGTTCAGACACTGTAATTCATAGTGAGGCCAGTCAACCTCGGGTAGCGTTAACCACTGAGGACCCGTCTTCCAAAGAGTCAGTTTGTTTCTGAATTCTTTGACCGACAAGCCTCTCGTTAGTAGATCTGCTGGGTTGTCGCCTGTTTCTACAAATCTACAGTAAGTTTTATGTGTTACTTGATGTTACCAGCTCAAAGCAACCTGGGAGTCGGAGAAAATGTTAATTTTAGTAGGTCTTGCTTTATTCAGAGCTTCTAGCAAGGTGAGAAGACATTTAAATGCCAAGTAAATAGCTAAGAATTCTAATGTTGGAAGAGTTTTGGAAGGAGTTCGACTTACTTTAGTTTTATCAAATACTAAGTTACAAGTTAGTTGACTGGTTACGTAAGCACCAAATCCGTAGCAAGGTTTATTCGCGTCACAATAAATGTTTAATGACAAATTGTCATCATTTTGATTAAAGGTTGGTGAAGGAAACTCGATCGACTTGAGCTGAACAAAGTCTATAGTTGGTTTGTTCCACTGTGACAGAATAGGTTGAGTTACCTTTTAGTCCCATTCGATTTTTTCAGCCCAGATTTGACGCATAAGGAGCTTACCTCTTATTGTTAAGGGAGCAAATGAAGACAAGGGGTCAAAAACCTAAGAAACCTGTGATAATATTTGACGCTTAGTTGAAGCAGGTTCCAGCGCAAAATCCGCCAACCTCATTGTGTCTGAGAAAGAGTTATAAAGGTACCCAAGCACCTTCTCGTCACTACTCTTGTGCTCCACGTAGATTTGATCCGAAATGAACAGTTCTTTCAGCTCTGGACAATTAGTGTTCCATGATCTCAATGTGAAACCACCTTCTGCCAACCGTTCTCGTGACTTGTGGTAAACCTCCTTTAACATCTTAAGGCTTGGGTGGGAAGAAATGAGGTTATCCACATAAAAGTGGTTTTTCATAACTGTGGTCGTAATGTCTAGTGGATATTTATCTGCGTGATATTTGATAAGATAAACTAATATAAAAAGTGAGCTGGCTAAACCAAAGACTGTAGTATTATATGTGTACTGAACCCGCTTATCATCCTTTCTCCAGAAGAAGCAAAACTAGTTACGATCCGATTCCAATTTTAGTTTAATTTGAAGAAAGGCCTGTTTAATATCAGCCAAAATTACAAATGAATAAGATGTAAACTGGCAAAGCAAGTTAATGAGCGAAGAAATTAAATTAATGCCAGGATAGGCTGCTTGATTAAGCGAAGACAAACCTTTAACAGATAAAGAACAATTAAAAACTGGTCTTATCTTAGTAGTGACTTGTTCCTGGTTTTGTTGTATTCTTCTGAAGGTACCAATGTCTCCTCTATGGTGCCATCTCGCAATGGTTAAAATACTCCCTCATATTCTTTTGGTAAATCTTGATCTTTCAAAGAAGTATGAACTTTATTAAGAGCTACCTTGTGATTTGAGCAGTGGCGGCTCGTGACTTTCAGTTATGGGGGTGCTGCCTCAGAAATTGCGAACAATTGTGTCGATTATATATATATATATATATATATATATATATAATATATATATATATATATATATATATATATATATATATATATGAGAGAGAGAGAGAGTCGAATAGATAAATAGATAACTACTCACTACTCAGTCATAAAAATAAGTAAAATAGTATCATAAAATCAATTATATGGTACTTACGCTTAACGGGTAATTTAGAATTTGCCAAAAATTTTATTTATAAACAAATTCCATTCTTCTGTTTTTATTCTGAGCGAAAAGGTCTATTACTTTTTCATTGAAATTCTGTGTACTGTTGATCAAATTTTTCTCTATTGAAATCATTGCAAGAGCATTTAGTCTTTCCTGATTCATAGTGCTCCTTAAGAACGTCTTTATTCTTTTTAATGTTGAATGGCAGCGTTCGGCCTCGGATGTAGTCATGGGGATGGTCAAAAGAATTTTTATGAGCTCATGCTTTTCAGTTTTTTCTTTCATTTTGTTTATATTTGTAAAACCACTTTTTGTTCACGTCAAGTCACCACCGAGTAGTAGACACGGGAAACAAAATAATGCATTTTTAACTTTACAACCACAAAGCCAACTTTTTCTTTGGTACCATTCTGAATTAAAACTACGAATATATTTCTTATTGTTACTTATTCCGGGCTGAGATATTTGAATTTCTGGTGTAGGGCGTCCTTCAGTTTTAATAGCTATTTTTTCTTGAAGAGATAACTGTGAAAAATTACGAGACTGAATTTTACTCACTGTCACCCGACTCACTTCTGGGGCTAGCGCAGCCATGATAATAGAATAGGCGCCTAGTTAAAATTTGAAAAAACAAAAAGTCACTTGCGAAATAATATTCTAAGAAATGAAAGCTATATATTGTAAATAATCCAATTATTATATAATTAACTTCAATCTCACGACAAAAAATAAATGATAACGAATCATTGATAAATGCAATTCGGAAATTAAATTTCGAATTAGCAAACGATACAGCAACACAACTACCACGTCAAACAAACAAATCGGCACTGCTCTGTCCACAGTGCTTTGGATCCTCTTAAACCCGCGATTCTGACTCGCTCTTCGTACGTCCGCCACCGAGGTTTCAAGCGTTTCGAACAAAATCTGGAACTGTTAAGTACGCAGTTCCACGAGAAGGCTGAAGCTACTTTCGTGATTCATTCATTCGGCATTGAAATAGTTTAAGGAAAAAAGGATATAATCTGATTTAAAAACTCAAAGTTCATTGAAAGAAAACAATCAGAGAGGCTATTTTGAATATTTAAATATAAAGATCATAAGATCATGGGGGTGCTGCAGTTCCACAGTGCCTACCTGCGAGCCGCTCCTTGATTTGAGGGAACTTCTTTCAGTCGCTCCTCGTACCACGGAAGGTTAATATGATATTTAGAGTCCCTAAATGGTATGGAGTCGTTAAACTCCTATATTTTCAAATATTCAAGCCAGTTCAAGCTCTCGTCATTTGAGGCAATTCCCAAGCTCTCTAATTTAAAAAGTTGGTCGAGCCCCAAATCTATTTGAGATTTGGAGGTTACATGCTTTAAAAGAATGAAAAACGATGGCGGATATTCAGAATTTTTAAGGTAGTCCTGTTGGGAGTATTTATTTAATGAAAAACTTATCTTAATTCGGACGAAGTTGAATTAACACTAGTTCTTTTAAGTTGGTATAAACACAAAGTGAAATTTTAAAAAATAAATTTGTAAATCCTAAGTTACAGTTAATAACAACAATAATCATAGAATCGAGAATAAACCTCACAATATCAAATGATCTAAAGTCTAAACTCTTCTGAAGCTAAACGAGCACACCCCTATTTTTTTATCGGTTCCTCTTTGATTCCACCCAGCTGGTTGTTGTTGTTGGTTAGCCGATCAGCCCACCTTGATCGAGCAAGCCGGCGGTAACCGATCGCCCTCTCCGGAGTGGACCAGAGGTTCAGCGCACTAGTGATGTTGTGTTGCGTTCGTTGTTGTGCTAGAGCGGTACAGTCTGTCATAATGTGTTCAATTGTTTGTGGTGTGTCCTGGCACAGGTGGCAGGTGTCGTCTGTGGAGTTGTCTGGTCTGTGTTTATATGTCTGTAGTTGGGCTGATGTCCACATCGGAATCGTGCTAAGTTAACTCGATCCGATCTGCTCAGGTTGGTCTCTGAACTGTCAGTGGGTGGCGGCTTCGCACCTCGGACCGCATTCGGACCGAGTCGTATCAGTGCTTTGTGGGTTAGGTGTGTGTGTGTGTATGTGTTTTCTGTACTGTGTGATGTCTGTGGGGCGTGGTTTGGAATGGAGTATTTGGTTATAATGTCTCTCTGGTGTTACCTTAATGGTGCGAGGTGTTGGTGCATGATTGTACATGTAATGGCAAGGGTGTTGTGGGTTAGTTGTTGCTGCTGCCATGAATTGTGTTTCCCTCATGTGACATGAGGGCAGGGCCGGACTAACCATTAAGCAAAATAAGCCCGTGCTTAGGGCATCAAGGGAAGGGGGGCACCACAGAAATTTTCCATTGTCGGATTTACCATGGATTTATTATACTATTATAATCGCGGCTTATAGCCTATAAGCTGTTGAAAACTGAATTATATATATTCATATATAGTATTTATTTTTTTCATTGTTTGAATTTGTAGTGAACAACAACCCTTTTGAGAGAATAAATATATTTCGTTGTAATCACACACTTTACGCTTTGCGTTATTATTTTGTTTATATCAAATCTTTGAGCGCCATATTAAAAATACATATACAGTAGATTAAATATTTTCGTGTGCTATAGTAAATGTAAAAACAAGATTCAGTCATGCTGAACTTTATAAAATAATTGTAGAAGACAATATTGAGTGTGCCTTCCCAAATGTAGAAATTGCCTTTCGTATATTTTTAACATTAATGGTCACAAATTGCTCAGCTGAGCGTTCATTTTCTCAGTTGAAGTATATTAAAAATACCAACAGAACAACTATGCAACAAGGCAGGCTGGATGCCTTATCTCTACTAAGTATAGAAGCAGATGTGTTACGTAAGATTAGTTTTGAGGATCTAATCAAAGACTTTGCAATTAAAAAAAGTAGGAGAAAACTTTTCAAATATAAATGAAGTGAAGTATACAAAAATAAACATTATTTTCCATCTTACTGTAAGTTTTGTTTCATTTCAAAAAATAAAATTTTATTTTATGGTTTATTTTTGTTTATATTTTGAATTACATATATATGGGGCACCAAAATCTTTTAAGTGCTTAGGGCCTCTAAAGGTCTTAATCCGGCACTACATGAGGGGAACACAATTCATGGCATGAGTCATGACATGAGTCATGTCTAAATGTTCCCTAATTTTCAATATTTTTATTTGTGTGTGCAGGTGTTCTATTGGTGTTGTTTGAGTACATCCTGTAATGATACGAAGTGCGTTGTTTTGTATTGTCTGTAAGGTGTTTATGTGTGTGCTTGAGATAATGGATGCCCAGCATGGGCTAGCATAGTCCATAACTGAGCGAATATATTGTTTGTATATGAGTGATGTTGTTTTCTGCTGGTGTCCAAAGTTTGTGCCTGTTAGTACCCTAAGCGTAAGTCTCGTACAGTGCTTACAATAAGTCTCGCGCCTCTGTCTCGTCCCAAGCTAGTCTGTTAGGTATAAAATGGGCGGTCCTTATGACAGCGGAGGTATGTTCGGATTGGTGCACATAATTGCTCTAACCCCATCAATGACGTCCACATTATCATTGTGTCGATCACTCTACCTATTTATATATAGAGACATACTGTATGTATAGAGTATGCAGGGGATAACGTGTCTCAGTCCCAACTATGGTAGTTGTCTTACAATTAACAGTCCCAAGTGCAAGTTACGTTAACACCTCCACATAAACTACCCTGGACCAAAATAACATAGGTGAAACCCTTACCCACAAACCATTTAAAAGGTGTGATTTAAAAGCTCTCTGTCTCTCTGTGTGTCTGTCTCTCTGTGTGTCTGTCTCTCTGTGTGTCTGTCTCTCTGTGTGTCTGTCTCTGTGTGTGTCTCTCTCTGTGTCTCTCTCTGTGTGTGTGTGTCTCTCTCTCTCTCTCTCTCTCTTCAGTTGTAGGTAAATATTTAGAGGGGATAATAGCGAGTAGGATTGTTGACCATTTGGATTCCTACAAGCTACTTGGGGACTCCAGCATGGGTTTAGACGGCATAGGTCGTGTCTCACCATCATGCTCGAGTTTTTCTACGTCATGTTGAGTGAGTATGATAAGAGTAGGGCGATTGATTAGAAGGCCTTTGATAAGGTACCTCACCGCTGGCTAATGGCCGAAGTGCGCGCGCTGGTATTGGTGGGGAAGTAGGTAGGTGGATTGGAAACTGGCGAAAAATGCCACAAAGTTAATCCCTTTCGTTAGGCATATGGGCTACAATCGACGCTTACGTGACGCGGGTTCAAAGATGTCGATTTTAGAAGCATGTTTAGTTCAAATGATAACCCAACTCGCAACAATGGTTAGAAGTTGGATTTGAAACGATTTAGGACTAGTATATGTGGGAATTACTTTAACACGTTGATAGTTTAAGATTAAAACATAAGAAAACTCTGCAGGAGTTCGTTTGCACGGTGTCTCTGTGAGCAAGGTAAATATAGAGCTATTTATATATTCTCCACTTTCCTGTAAAATTTCCTTGGCTACTTTTCCAGGGTCAAGGTATTTTCTTCAACCTTTTTCCGTACCTGCCTCTGGCAGGGAGGGAGCGGAGGGTGGGGAGAGAGCCTTCTACTTTTCTATCCAGTTTTCTACTACTGCTAGCATAGTTGAAAGACAAAATTTTCCCTGGCACCCGTTGCCATTGGTACCTCCTCGGTATGGGCCGCAAGGCCTTTTGAGGTACTTCTTTTCCTTGTAACTCCTCCTTGTAACTCTCTCTCTCTCTCTCTGATCACACCGCATGGCAATGTATCCATATAACGTTAATAATAACCGAAACTCGAGAAAATATACTCTCTGCCTTCCGCTCTATCCAAATCCTTTTCTCTTAGTAACCTCTTAATACAAACTAATCTATCATATTTTGCGACTTTTTAACTCTGGTAGGATTCAATTCCATTCCTATAGTGTAAGATACTTAAATTCATGTGTGTATTATGCTATATGATGTGCGTAATAAATAATCATTTTTAAATAGTTGGAGCGTTCAAGGTCATCTGTAGTAATCTATAGACTACCCCTCAAGCCCACTCTCAACAATTAGATTCCCCTAAGACACAGGCGTCTTCAAGTAACATGAATGCGTAAAGATCTAAGGTGTTAGATTCCATATTATATAATTTATGTGCTAGGTTTAAGAACGCTGGCATTGAAGGATGGAAGGAAGGGACAGTAAAGCGATAATAAGTTTAATGAAGGAAGTGGAATGAGGATGGAGGTAAGCGTTGCTATGTCGAAGGAAACGAGGTTGGGTGGGGAATTACGAAGGGAGGAGGAAAGGGAGCCAGAGATTATTAATCTAATTCTGCCACCACGTTCTCCTGATATGAATCCGATTGAAAACCTTTGGGCAATAATGGTTAACGAATGGGAGCAACGCAATGAAAGAACATTTGAAGCACTTTTAGCTCACACGAGGAATAGTTGGGAGAGCTTACGTCGAACACCAAACATTCCCTACAATCTGGCCTCTTCTATGCCGCAACGATTGCAAGAAATTATTGATGCCGGAGGAAGCTATATGAAATACTGATGTTAAAGCCATGACGTAAATGTGTATCGAATATATATTTATGTTAATATAGAATTTTATTATATTTTTATGTTTGACGTCTATAAAAGTATATATTGTGACAATGAAAGAACTTTACTTATCCTTAGTTAGAATCTTTTCTTGCAATGTCTACGCACGTGGAGATGATAATATATGCGTTGTTGAAACAAACTATGAGAAGGTAATAGTTTCAGGAAAAAAAATAAAAACTAGCAACATCGAGGCCATCACATGTTTATGGGAATTGTCATATGATATGCTACCAATAAACTCTTATATACTACTATATACAGTATACTATATTACGTAATAATTACGATGAACAAATCAAATGCAAATTTCTCTGATTCACGGCCCACCAGTCTTGCTTTAGACTAATGACTTTCATAAGATGGAATAGGTTACCACTTAAAACAATGGATAAACTATCTATTAGTGAGACGACCGTGACTTCCTCGAAATGCGAGCGCGTGAGAGGTTCACTGAGAAATTTGATCATTAGATTCTTCACGTAGGATATGCATCACAAACAACAATATTGACAACAATTCCCAACAATTACTTAATATCAATCATTGCATTTGAGCAAATAATTTAGACCTGCGTCAAAATAACTTAGGTATCATGCCATGATTTGGGATATTTGCCGAATTAGTCGTTCTCTATAGTCTACAGTATATATTGAGACGGGATAATGTAATGCCCAGCTAATATTATGATGACTAGGATTGCTCCATAACCATCCCAACATCCCGAAACTTGGTCATTCTGCTTCTTAATCATTTGTATTTTAAACACTAAAATGTAACAGAAGTGACGTAATAATGGACGTCATTGATGCGGTTAGAGCAATTATGTGCACCAATCCGAACACACCTCCGCTGCCATAAGGACCGCCCATTTTATACCTAACAGACTAGCTCGGGACGAGACAGAGGCGCGAGACTTATTGTAAGCACTGTACATTTGTTTTCAATGTCCTGAATGTGGTTTGCAAAAGATAATGATGTGTTGTATGTGACCCCAAGTATTTTGGTCCTGTGAGTGTGTGGAATGTTGGTGTTGTGTAGTGTAATCTGTGGAGTTATCTGATGTCCTTTTGTGTTGCTTGTTAGCAAGGTGATGGTTGATTTTGTGGGCGCTACTTCGAGTCTATTGTGTGTGAGCTAGTCCTGTATACTGTTTAGTGTTTATTTATGTTTGTAGGTTATTTGTAGCGGTGTCGTTGTTGTTGTGGGTGGATGTTAGAATGATGTCATCTGCATATGATGATAAGGTAAGCTTGTTATCTATGGGTGTTGGAATGTCATGCAAGAGTAGTATGGACGCAAAAAGAGAGAATGCAATGCAATTGCAAATGTTGCAAGGGGTTATGCAACTATGGGGGAGGAGTTATCCCCAAAGTTGCAATGAACTCACCCAGCAAGCTGAGGGAGAAGGTGGGACGGCCTCATTCCCCAAAGGGGTATACCTGACCTAAGAGAGAGAGGAAAAGGAGAGAGAGGAAAAGAGGTGTTCGCTTGACAGGAGCCAAGCGCATATTAACGCTTCATCCCAGCGCTTGCTGTCTTATAAGCCCCTAATCAGCCAGTTGGCTTAATCAGCCAGTTGGCACAGTGTATACAACGTTTGGACAAATGCACGTACACTCCCGCCTGTACGCCCATAAAATAATAAGCACACACAACTATATGCACGATTATATGCGCCAGGTTCGAGGCCCGGTGACGGTGTATCCTTCCACGGTTGGTAGATAAATGGGAACCCTGGTTATCCTAGTGGTCCGTGTTAAGCTGTAGGTCTAAGGTGGAGTGTAAACTTCTTTCCACTGTTGGTAGATAATGGGAAACCAGGGTATCCTAGTGGGGCTCCCGTTAAACTGTATTGCAACACTCGGTCATGTTGTTTATCTGTTTGTTATTTCCCTCCCTCTCTCTCTCTCTCATATATATATATATATATATATATATATATATATATATATATATATATATATCGTTAAACAGCAGGTCTAAGGTAGATTATAAACACCCTTCCACGGCTGGTAGATAAATGGGAACCCTGTGTATCCTAGTGGTTGCTGGCTAAGCTGTAGGTCTAAGGTGGAGTGTAAAGCTTGACTTTCGTCAGAATGAACAATTCTGGCTGAAGCCATCGAAAGCAAAGGAGAGCCTATATATGTACAGGTCTGGAAAAAGTTCATCTAAAAAATTCTGAAAACTATAAAAATTGGTACAAGAAATGTGCACAAAAGATCCAAAATTTATAATTAGCAATCACGTCAAATTGCATTAAGTATCTCTCTCTCTCTCTCTCTCTCTCTCTCTCTCTCTCGCTCTCGCTCCTCTCTCTCTCTCTCTCACTCTCTCTGGGCTAACTTGAATTGGATATTAAGGTCTTTTTCATCTGTAACTTCTGCAAATTAAAAATAAAACAGACAAATGATATACATAGCATTAAAATGAAGGTGAAAATGTTTAGCACAAATGAATAAATAGAAAGGAAATATGATAAAGGGGGAAATGAAGAGAAGAAAGGCAAAAGCGACATAAACAAAAACCTACCTAAACAACAAATCCTAATTGGACGATGTAAATAGCTGAACAATGGGACATAAATATTTATGGGAAAAAAAAAAAAAAAAAAAAAATATATATATATATATACATATATACATATATATATATATATATATATATATATATATATACATATATATACATACACATAATTATATTAAACATCGTTCTGAAAATTGCGGAGTTTGGCGGAAGCTATAGATAATATCGATTTTAAAATTCCAATAAATAAACTTTTCACAGGAGTTTATTTCAAAATCATAAACTTTGGGGTTTAATGAACCGCATACACCACCCATCTCCGTTATTTAAAAAAAAATTATTTTACGAGATTGCATCGTGCGTTAGCGCAGGACACCATAAACTTTACAACTACGAGAATTGTTTTGAATTCATCGGTAATTGGTTTTAAAACTATCTTCCAGTTTCTGACGAATTATTTTTCAGAGGAAATAATAAATTTTCCGAACCTATTTTAGATGGGGCAACATACACCGATTCACAAATTTATCTTCCAACCTCGTTAAGCCCTTCATCTAATTGGATGTTTATTATATGTTCAAATCTCCCTTCCCCACCCAACTCATCGGAACCCCAGAATACAAGATTTATTTCCAAACAATGCGTTTCTCTCTCCACGGACATGGATCGGGCAGGTTATATCTGACACGCCCCAGATTTCACGAGACAGCCAATCACAGTAGAGTAGGCGGCGCATGAGAACGGCAGAGGACCTCTGATTGGAGGCTAGGCGTTCTTATACGTTAAGTCCCGCCCAAATTTCACCGAGGTCCAATAGGAGACTCGCGAATCGGGTATTGTAGGATGTTCACAATTACGATCCCCGTTTATAAAAGGGGGCATTTTCATCACAGGGCTCCAATTCAGTTGTTTTTTCGAACAGTGCTTTTGAAATACCTCGCCATGAGCCAATCGCTGCAGCTCTACCCCTCTTAGGATTTGTTTAAAGAAGAGGATGCCTCATCGCTGTCTGCAATTTATCTTTCTGCTGCGACTGACCAGAATGCACTTCTTTCAACACAGACTGTTGCAGAAATTTGTGACGGAGTGCAAGAACCGATCAATGAAGACGACATTAACATGTAAGTAATTAATTTAATTTGTGATTAATTATATACGTCGTGTCATTCAGTGTTAAATAATTTATAAAAAGCCGAAATGAAACGAAGTAAAAGGATATCTGCCCAGAGGTCGAGGCCCGGTCTCTCTCTCTCTCTCTCTCTCTCTATATATATATATATATATATACACACACCACAAACTCAGAATGGTCCCCTGAGAAACTTATATGTTAAACACAGACCGTGCATGGAACAAGGAACTCTTCTGGGAAAATTAAATCCACTATAGTCCGAATAAGTAATGGTAAATAACAAATACCATAGTTTTTCTTTTTCACGATGCAAGCCCGACGTGGGCAACGGGTCTCTCGCAAAGAGGTCCCATAAATATAGCTTCCCTCACCAGCTATCTGCAAAGCAGACAGGATCCAAAGCTGGATCCTGTCTGCTTTGCAGATAGCTGGTGAGGGAAGCTATATTTATGGGACCTCTTTGCGAGAGACCCGTTGCCCACGTCGGGCTTGCATCATGAAAAAGAAAAACTATGGTATTTGTCATTTACCATTACTTATTCGGACTATAGTTGATTTAATTTTCCCAGAAGAGTTCCTTGTTCCATGCACGGTCTGTGTTTACATATATATATATATATATATATATATATATATTCTTCCGTGTGTATTTTGGTGAAAAACAATAGGTTTTTATTTATTGCCAATTTTCTGTTTCCTTCGTCGTTATTTCGGTATATATATATATATATGGTGTGGTTTTAATAATACAGTTCTTGATAACAAAAATTTATAGAAAGTTCAATAGTGGACCTAGTTTTAGCCAAATGTGGTGAATCTGATTAAGTTAATGCTAGTGATTAATTGATGAAAATTAATTGTTTATTAATGACCGGCTGGGTTAAAAATTTATGATGTTATACAGTATCACCAGTTGAAAGTGGCTAATGGAGTAGGACTACTATAATATTTCCGAGTGACACGAATTGCTTCGAGGTCACCAGCTTGGATTACACCCAAGCAAATATTGTTAAGGTTATAAAAAGCACCTTATTGTTCTGTATTTAATTAAGAAAATAAATCAGTTATTTGTTCACAGTGAATAACAAATGATTGACAATAATTATAGTGAATAACAATTATTTAACAGCCTTTAAGATGACATGGAGCTTAGCCAATAAGAGAAATGGTTAAGAGCTTAATGATCTAGTAATGCATTCATTTATGTTAAGCTAATGGCATGCAAAATGGAACACGACATAAAATATGAAACCTAGTGATAATAGAAATTAGGCACGTACGTTGTGGTATACTAAATAGAATACGTAACACTGATTATGTAGGCTAAAGTTTATGCATGAATGAACATGCAATAAATGATGCAGCCAAATGATAATGGAAATTATGCACGTTAAATTGGTACACTGTAAATGGATTAGGTAGGCTAGAGTTATGCATAAGTGGAACACTGACTGGGCCTAGTAAGTGATATAAGAATGCACGTGCGTTTAGTACACTGGAAGTGGATTCGGCTGTCAATAATGAGTGCTTAAATATATCACATAAATGAACGGATGCAAAGTATTTGTGGATTACATAATTGAACACAATAGCATGATGCTACACGATTACGGTTTTGGAATTTCACTTGAATTGGGAAATAGGCCTACTGCGTTCTTTAACGAGAGTCAGTTAGAACGCTTAATTACACACTTTGGGAGTATAGCCTACAGTTCGGAGGTAGGCTGATCTAGGCTTCACGAGAGTTACTTAGAAAAGATGCACTTAGCTTACCGGGACGATGAAAACCTCTGTTGAAGAAGTGTTGAAGGTGAACCTATTACTGTAGGCTCGAGGTGTCGTTGACTGTCCTATTGAAACTTGTTGACCGAGCGCTGGTCGTGTCGATTAGGCCTCTTGAGATGGAAAAGGTGCTTGAAGGTTGACCTTGTAGAACGTAGGTCCGAGGTGATGCTGACCGTCCCATTGGAGTTTGTTCAACGGGCGCCGGTCGCCTCAAGTGTTGATTCGCTTCGTGTAGAGTTGAGATGATTCTTGAGGGACAAACCGGCTGAAGTCGAAACGGCGCTGGGCTTCGAAGAAGTGCTTCTGTAGGCTGACGGCGGAAGGTCTTACTTGACGCTAGATCGAAAACCTTGAAGGAACAGCAGGCCGCTCCTCCGGCGGGAAGCCGGAGGGAGGTTGACGTGACGACTTTCTGCTCGCGAAGGTGGAGAGCAAGACGAGAAAATGACAAGCGACAAGTGCACAAGTGAGAATGTGTATCAGCGGAATTTCGCTTATATAGTTTCTGCGACGCGGACTTTCCCGCCATATCTTGAGACGCCTTGCGCGCGTCTTCTAGTTGATAAGGGCTTGCTTTCGTGGGCCTTTTGGGAAGAAACAGACGTTTTCATTGTTTCTGATTCCTTGACCACGTGTGTCTTCTATGAATGTTTGATGATGCGTGGAAGGAATAATTTGTCTGTCTATCTGTTAGTCTATTTCTTGTCGGTCCTCTACAAGTAGTTCCCTCTCAGAGACGAAGGAACGATACTAAGAAGAAATGCCATTCTGTAGGGAGACCTGATGGGGCCACTCCGAGATTTGACGCTTGGCCTGGTATGTCGTGGAATTCCTGACGCTGGAGGGAGTGAAGGGTCGTCTCAGAGCGGGGAGATGGTCGGAAGAGGAGGCGCTGCTGTATGGGGTGGGGGTTCCGCAGGGGATGGGGTTGGGGTACGGCAGGAATGCGGAGCAATGAGGAGCGAACGGAGGAAACGAGAGGGGGCAGGGGGAACTGTGTTTGAGTTCGAATGCGATGCCCAAAACTCGTCGCGTGGCTGTTTTCGTTGAGGTCGCTCCTGCCGCAGGGGAAGAAAAAAGAAACGTCGTTCAAGTACCCAAGCAGGAATAGTAAGTCCACGGAATGATGCAAAGAGACGGCTGAAGAAGGCAGGGGATCGCCATCCCTGTGCCTGAAGTGTCTGTTTTGCGGTACGGCCATTTTGTTGTGTGGATGTGTGTGTGAGCATGTGCTTGTTTACTCGAAAGAATGCTTTCTTTTTAGGCCTTCCCGTAGGAATAGGGAAAGGAACACCCGTCGTGCTTGAGGAAAAATTCGCTGGTGCAATAGGGCGCGTCGTCAGGTTTACCGCCAAATGATTTACCGTACAACGGTCGAAAAGGGACCGTTGAATATTTTTGAAAGAGGTAGTGACGAAAGAATGCGCCGTTTGAAGCGAATTTGAGACTGATTGCAGCGCTGGGGGGGTGGGGGGTGAGTGTTGTCCTGAGATGCTCGGTGGTGAGTTCCGTGAGTCTCTCCACGATCCGTGTGATGGCGGAGCAGGACCCAATGCCAATGATGGCTTTTCCAAGGGGTCGCCGCGCCCCTGTCGTCAGGAGGCAGTGAGACTCGACTTAAAGGGACGCAATCTTGAATTCGAAAATTGCAGTGATTGTACCGCGGCACATGACCGCGAGGCAGTAAGGCATTAGTTAATAACGTACCGCACGAAACGAAAGTCACTGTTTACAAGTAGGCCTAGTTAATTTCACTTTGGATTTATGAATACGGTATTTACATAGAAGTTATTTGATATGGCTGCAGAAAATGAAATGGTCAGTAACAGCTAAACACAAGGATCACTGTGAAAAAATAACGTAAAATAACGTTCGAGTCACTCCAGGGTTAATCAGTTTATAGTGGACCTAGTTTTAGCCAAATGTGGTGAATCTGATTAAGTTAATGCTAGTGATTAATTGATGCAAATTGATTGTTTATTAATGACAGGCTGGGTTAACAATTTATGATGTCATACAGTATCACCAGTTGAAAGTGGCTAATGGAGTAGGCCTACTATAATATTTCCGAGTGATACGAATTGCTTCGAGGTCACCAGCTTGGATTACACCAGAGCAAGTATTGTTAAGGTTATAAAAAGCCCCTTATTGTTTTGTATTTAATTAAGAAAATAAATCAGTTATTTGTTCACAGTGAATAACAAATGATTGACAATAATATAGTGAATAACAATTATTTAACGGCATTTATATTATGCAAAGATGACATGGAGCTAGCCAATAAGAGAAATGGTTAAGAGCTTAATGATCTAGTAATGCATTCATTTATGTTAGGCTAATGGCATGCAAAATGGAACACGACATAAAATGTGAAACCTAGTGATAATAGAAATTAGGCACGTACGTTGTGGTATACAAAATAGAATACGTAACACTGATTATGTAGGCTAAAGTTTATGCATGAATGAACATGCAATAAATGATGCAGCCAAATGATAATGGAAATTATGCACGTTAAATTGGTACACTGTAAATGGATTAGGTAGGCTAGAGTTACACATAAGTGGAACACTGAATGGGCCTAGTAAATGATATAAGAATGCACGTGCGTTTAGTACACTGGAAGTGGATTCGGCTGTCAATAATGAGTGCTTAAATAAATCACATAATTAAACGGATGCAAAGTATTTGTGGATTACATGATTGAACACAATAGTATGATGCTACACGATTACGGTTTTGGAATTTCACTTGAATTGGGAAATAGGCCTACTGCGTTCTTTAACGAGAGTCAGTTAGAACGCTTAATTACACACTCTAGGAGTATAGCCCACCGTTCGGCGGTAGCCTGATGTAGGCTTCACAGAGTTACTTAGAAAAGATGCACTTAGCTTACCGGGACGATGAAAACCTCTGTTGAAGAAGTGTTGAAGGTGAACCTATTACTGCAGGCTCGAGGTGTCGTTGAGTGTCCTATTGAAGTTTGTTGACCGAGCGCTGGTTGTGTCGATTAGGCCTCTTGAGATGGAAAAGATGCTTTAAGGTTGACCTTGTAGAACGTAGTCCGAGGTGATGCTGACCGTCCCATTGGAGTTTGTTCAACGGGCGCCGGTTGCCTCAAGTGTTGATTCGCTTCGTGTAGAGTTGAGATGATGCTTGAGGAACAAACCTCAGTCGAAACGGCGCTGGGCTTCGAAGAAGTGCTTCTGTAGGCTGACGGCGGAAGGTCTTACTTGACGATAGATCGAAAGCCTTGAAGGAACAGCAGGCCGCTCCTCCGGCGGGAAGCCGGAGGGAGGTTGACGTGACGACTTTCTGCTCGCGAAGGTGGAGAGCAAGACGAGAAAATGACAAGCGACAAGTGCACAATTGAGAATGCGTATCAGTGGAGTCTCGCTTATATAGTTTCTGTGACGCGGACTTTCCCGCCATATCTTGAGACGCCTTCCTCGCGTCTTTTAGTTGATAAGGGCTTGCTTTCGTGGGCCTTTTGCGTATTTTAGAGACACCTGGATAAGGTTGGCCGGTTTTTCTCTTCTTTCTCCTCTTCAGAGACTCTACTGCTGGGGCTATGGCGTACTCAGTTGTGACACATGCGAGACTTGATCCAAGTCTTTTAACCTATTCACATTACCTATCTATGTTTTTGGGACATTTATTTGTTGTAGTCTTGCTTTAATATGCTTCCATCCTGTTGGTGAGGGCCTCTCCCACTTTCTCACCAGATCATGGACAATGTCGACGATATTGGATCCCTGTACCCTTGTTCCTTCAACAATGACCTCGCCCCTATCGGCCCACTGTATGATGGGGTCCTCACTCAATAGATTTAAAGACTTAAGCCGTGACTTATTTTTCGTGACAGGGTACTAGTATTGATGGATACCGTAATGAAATTGACTGGATTCTCTGGATCTGATATATTTGCATGTCGGTTATAAATAGATATAGAGTGTAACATATTTGTGGATAGTAGTCTATTATGACGTGATCCTCTGGATCCAGAAATTCTATCTTTAGTTTTAAATCGATAATTAATTAGTTTTGCTAAATTGGTCGTTGCCAATCTACACAGTGTACAGGAAGTTGTTACATAAATTTCTTATGTTCTTGTGGTTCGGAACCCACGTAAAATTGTAGGTCCCCTCCGCCACCACGGAGGACATACACATTTACGAACACAGTTAGGTAGACCAGCAATGAGTGGATCCTAGGGTCTTTGTTGGTCTGAAACATTACATTATAACATTACATTATAACAATGTATGTGAGAGACTACTTTTTAATACATGTTCGATGTGTTGCGTTCCGTTATTCTTTGGTTGGTCATCTCTAACGTCGGGCCCATGTCCTGAGTCGCCATGCTTAGCGTTGCTCGCGCTGTGCCTAATAATCACGGGGAGCTCTGTCGGATTCTTATAATCTTCGTACTCATGAAGAAATTTCTGCAAAGCCTCTTGGTACAAGATCCTTTTTTCATCGCTTTCCATTCTTTTGAACCTGCTTTTACGGGGTTCTAGAACCGGTCTGGAATCTCTGAACTTTGCAATGAAGCATACACCTCGTGCGGAATCACTAGCACTTTCTTCATTATATTAATCTAGTCAGTAAAGGTCCCAAAACTGAAAATAAGATGGGAGGAATGATCCCAGTCTTTGTAGAATAATTCGCTTTTTCTTCCCCATAGTGTGAATTTTACGAGCGAGAGCACGTATTATGTTCTCATAACGACGTAAGCGAGCCTTCTGAGGGGGTTTCATTGGCACATTTCAGTTTATAACGTTAAGACAGATTTCACAGACGCATTTTAAAAAGTCTGAGTCGATATTTTTAACAAACATCTGTTGCAGCGACCGGGGCAGTCATTGATAGATTTTTATTAATTCACGATATTTCTTCAGCCTATTTGTCATTCTGGAATATACACCGTTTCACGCTAGTTTGAGAATATATTCGTTCTTAGAAGCACCCTAAACGTGTTTTGCGGGTGAAGGTCACACATCAAATATCCGTAACGCTGACTTGTGGCTTCTTTATAAACTTTCAAAAACTCCTTACGCTGATTCGGGAACATTTGATTGGCTTATACCCCAATTTGTGACACATCTCTACGTTGTGCGGATAAGACTAGATACTGTGTATTTAACGACACATCGCGCATGTATTTATTTTTGAAAAATAGATTATGATTGATGAAGAATACACTTAGGTTAAGATGGTGGGAGAACACTGTAAATGTCTCGGCAAACGTTTTATCCATTTCCAACATGAGATCGTCAATTACAATGACTGTATGCTCATTACCCTTTAACGAATTAACGTCATATACACCTTTGTGGAACAAAATTTCATCGTGGTACTCGTTGAACACTGACTGATACGTCGAATAGCACCATATTAATTTATGCACAAATTCTGAGAACATCTCCTCTTATCTTTAATTATTTTAAGCATAAATACAGTTTTACCACATACTGTAGGGCCTGATATAATACATGTGGAGGGGTTTGTGAACCTGAATTTTTCTGCAGATTCCATCTCTAACACGTCACACCCCAAAGTGGGTCATTTGCAAAATATTAGAAATTTTGAGTGCTACTCCTTATATTCTTGTTTTTTTTCTTCCACAGAACCGTGAATGACGACGATGTACAGGCCCCCATCATCGATATCACGTATGACCCCGATGACCGTGTAGCTACAGAATCCTTTCACGCTGACGAACCCTCACCAGCGATACATGTAGCATGCGACAATTCAAAGCGGAAGCATGATGAAGAATCCTCCACGGTGGAGCAAGGTATTACATTCGAGTTGATGCGGACTGCTACCCCGACCCCTGCCCTGACTAGAAATCGGTACGATGGTCAGGGTATAGCAACGGTGTTGGACTGTGACGCGTAGTTAAACGTATTGTGGAGTTTGCCCGTCAGAACCGCGACGTACGTGAAATCCGGACGAGATTGTTCTTCAGGTTCGGTTCAGATGACGGGGACGTAGATGATTTTTGGGTAGTAATACCGTTCAGACGTTTGTTGGCTGTAGACATAGAATATATCTTGGGTCGTATAATGCAGGCCTCTCAAAGTAGTACATCCTTCAATATGGACAACTTCATGGTAGATATTGACAGAGTATTCAGGGTTGCGGGTCATAGTGCCACAACTTATACTCTTAATTTTAATTCTCCGGTTATTTACAGAAAGCATTTAAACGTCGATTGTGGTTGCAGCTTTATGGCAATAGTCTTAGCTCATATGTTCACTGTGCTAAATACATGGACGCCAAAAATTCGGCTGCCTACGGTTGTGCAGCGTGCCCAACCTGACTTCAGATTGTAAGCTTGAGTTTGAATGTAATATGGGTCCTGAAGAACTGAGAAGGGTCGAGCAAGAAATGAATGCACCTACAATCATATTTGGAATGGATGATCGTCGTAGGACTGTGTATGTTTTTGTAAGCTGTGTGAGAGATCATACAAGACCTCTACTTATTTTAGGATTGTCAGGAACATCGTATCTCCCCATCCGTAACATAAGAACTCTCTACGCTAGCTATGATAAAAGTCAGAAATATGGAAGGCATCATGATTTGTGTAATGGGTGTCTCGAGTTGGCTGATGATATAGTGAAACATTGTAAGGAGTGCTACATGGTATGTGAGCAATGTAAATGTTCCAAATGTGAAAGTCGTGTCGTTGAAACCGAGAAGAGGGAATGTAATGTGTGTAGACGTACATTTTTCAATAATAAATGCTTTGAACTCCATAAAGCAATTGACAATTGCAGGAAGATGAGGATTTGTAAGTGCGGTATGTTTCACATGATGGATAATTGGGGGAATTTCAAACATAAATGCAATGAAATTCACTGTTCTACATGTCATGAAAAATATAAGGCGGATGGAGTGAAGCATGTTTGTTATATGAAAGATTCTAAGCCTAAAAATAGCGCTTGTATAAACGTGTACTATGATATAGAAACTTACACGAACGCTGAAACCAAAGAGGTTATTCCACATTTACTCGTAAGTCAGACTATCTGTGATGAGTGCATGGAGATCGAGTGTGATGAGTGTCACAAATGTGGAAAACGGACAAACGTTTTTAAAACGTCTGCACACGACAGTCCTGTGAAACCCTTTGTATCCTATATTGTCAAGTTAGCGGACAAGTTAAAAAAAATGACTGTGTATATTCTTGCCCATAACGGAGCAAAATTTGATAGATAGTTCCTTTATAAGGAGTTGCTTAAACACGAGTCGTCTGCGATATTTACAGGTGATCCCTTGAAAAGAGGCAACAAACTAGTACAGATGCAAATAAGAGGTAATGTACAGTTTAAAGACACCCTGCTGTTCACACCTTGTAAATTAGCCAAGCTACCCAAGGTCATGGGCGTAGCCGCTGAAGTTTCAAAATGGTATTTCCCTTACACATTCTTCACTAGCGAAACTTTAAATTACGTAGGACTACCTCGACCGAAACATTACTTTAACTACACCAACATGACTGATAGTGAGCGTAAAGATTTTGAACGCTACTACAACAGTTTTAATAAAACTAGTCCATGCACTATAGCTGATGAATGTGAACGTTATTACGTGAATGATGTGCGCGTGCTTAGAGTATGTTTCCATGCCTTTAGAAGGATGTACATAGCCCGTTTCAAATGCTAGCCGCTGGAAGTCGCAACCACGATCGCCGCATTATGTTTTACGGTGTTCAAGAATAACTTCATGCCTAAAGGCACTTTAGCCGTCATTCACAGAAACAATCCCCACAGTTATGGGCACAAGGCTATTTACTGGCTCATACACCTACAGCAACAGACCGGGGTATACATAAAACATGCCAGCAGCACGGGAGAATTACCCATTAAGGTCAATGGTCGTGTTTTTTGGGTTGATAGCCTAAGTGAGGATCCAACCACTGGTGAGAAGACTGTGTATTCCTTTAACGGCTGCTGGTGGCATGGATGCCCAGGCCTTGAGTGTGCCTTCACACGGGACCTCCATGGAAGATCTCCCGCCGACAGACTCGCATGGACCCGTAACCGCGATCAATTTATAGGCTCCCAGTTCACTCACAAGATCGTGTGGGAGCATGAGTATGATATATGGATGGAAACAGATGACCAGTACCGCGAAGAAATAACGGCCATCAAACGTTCAATGATGTTGGACCCCCTCAAATGCGGTGACAGCTTGTTTGGAGGGCGTACAAACCCATTAAAGCTATACTTTCCGCCTACGGAGGGCGTGAAACTCCATTACTACGACTTCTGTTCTTTATACCCCTACGTGATGAAGAACAATCCGTACCACATAGGTGCGCCTGAAAAAATGGTGTGTCCCACCATGCCAACCATCGAGGAGTTCTCAGCTAACTTGAGTGAGCGCTACTTTGGACTCTCTTTCGTAGACCTGCTCCCCCTTCGCGATTTATGGATGCCGATCTTACCCGTCGTTTTAGAACACAAGCTCATATTTCCCCTGTGCGTGAAGTGCGCAGAGGAGAACAACGGTGACTGTAATCATATAACCAACCAGCGTAAAATCAGAGGTGTATATACAAACCCTGAGCTGAACCTAGCCTTCGCCATAGCTACAAAATATTGAAGATACATCAGGTGTGGAGGTTCCACAATATACCCAACCTTTTCACGCCATATATAAACGCTTTTTTGAAGGATAAAGTAGAAGCATCGGGATATCCGCGAGGAGTTGATACCGAAGATGAAAAGACGGCTTATATTCAGCATTACCGGTCCAATGAAAGTATACAGCTTGACCGTTCCCAAATTGTTAAGAAGCTTGGGAAGCGCTTTAGCGAAAGTTGTGTCTAAACAGTCTTTTGGGGAAATTTGCACAGAATACTGGCAAAGGGAACGTTCATTTGGCACAAAGTTATAGTGAAGTCTGGGATTATGCCAACGCTCCCGATAAAGAGGTTATGGAGATCGTGAATGTAGGTAATACTTACATAATGAAGTAAAACACCACAAAACTGGCCACAGATACCTCACGGGTATCAAACATACCTGTAGCCAGCTTCACAATGGCCTACATCCGCATCAAGCTTTAGGGACTATTGCACTCTGTTGGGCGGAGGGTGCTGTACGCTGACACAGATAGCGTGATATTCACAGCGAGGAAGGGTGAATACATGTCAGCAATTGGGAAATTCCTCGGAGAGTTAACTGACGAGATCAAGGATGAGTATGGTGATGGGGCATACGCAGACTCATTTTTATTAACAGGGCCAAAACCCTATGGGGTACGGGTGAGGGTGGGGGAGGATATGAAATATATCGTGAAGGCTAAGGGTATCACGCTTAACCATGCGAACCGACGAGTCATTAACTTTGACTCGTTGAAGGATCTAGTGTCCTTGGAAGATGAGGGTCACCAACCACCCCAACTGACTGTGAGGACCCACAATTTTTGGGCGCAGAAACTGGGGTGTGTGAAGGAACTTAGGGGCACGAAGGTATGCCGTAATACCTATAGGAAACGTTACCAGGTGCCTGGTACCTATGATACCGTACCCTTTTGATACCTTAATCCTTGATTGTTTATATATATATATATATATATATATATATATAGTGTGTGTGTGTGCGTGTGTGTGTGTGTATTGTTAACGATATGTTTATTTATTACGTATATTTTTTTCAATTAGGGTTTCATTTTCTCCTTTGTGTGGGTGCGTGTGTACATTCCTAAGCTCCGACCACTGTAAGATCGGTCACGTGACACCTGCCACTACCTGCGCATTAGGGTGGAGCGAAAAATACTTTTTTTCTAGTATGAAGTTCTAATAGTGATTAAAAGTTGCATTTAGTGGACAATATATATCTGCCAAAATATGAGTTCATTTGTTTAATATTTTCAGCTGCCACCAGGGGGCTAACGTTAACACAATTTTGAGTAAAAAGGAAAAAATGCTTCTATTTTAGGTTTATCAAACTATTATAAAAGTTTATCGTAGAATTATCTAATAGTTTGATTAAGATTCATAAATGATAAGAATTCGTTTTGTAAAAATGCCTTTTTATATGCTTAATATCTTCAGCTGCCACAAGAGGGCTGAAGTTAACTTAAAAATGACAATTAAGTATGATTCTGTATTTACTTGAAAAAGGGAACAGTAATAAATTAGGATGTCTCTCCTCCTTTATACTGGCTTGAGACAGTTAAGAAACGTTATTTCGTGCCTTAGCAGAGTTACCACCCTTTCCCCAACCAACCTCCCTCTAGAAAGGGTTCTTGCTGAACACTATTTAGTAATTTGCTTTTGTGTCAAATTTTGGCTGTTTTTTCCTTGATTCTAATGTAGCACGAATCCAACCGTCTCTGTTTGTAGGTCCGCAGACTGATCCAGCAGCGTCTGTAACGAGCTTGACGCATCTCTCTACGGCTTGTGTATGACATGGAAACTGAAATAATTATGAATGAAGAGTAGTACCATGTTTGATGCATGATTCAATATCATCAAGAGAAACTCCTTTGGTTATCGGTGGTTCTGCTATCTGAAAATCTTGCCACATAATGAGATCTGTATAGTCTTTGGCATAAAAATTTATTTCTGGCACCTTAAAATACCTGATAACATCTGTTTCTTGAATGCATGCCCTTGCTTTTATGATACGCCTAAATCCCAACTGACGCACATGCTCCCTTTCATCAGCTATCATTGCAATGAGAATGTTTTCTTGATTTGCGTAATATGCATTTCGCTGAATGACTGAGTCATGTACTCTCCTAAGCTCTTCACGGAGATACCGGCTTCTTGCAATCATATGCCACATATGTTTAGCACCATATTGGCATAATGGTTTACGCTTTATCTGAAACCACATCGGTGCGTATACCCTAACAATGAAAGTAGCTAATTCTTGTAAATTGCCTGAAGGATTCTCTGTGCTTGCATATAACCGCAAAGTCCTGTTTGCTGTGGTGAGCCACCTTGAATGTGATATATTGCCTGGACTCTTATGACTAAGAGTCTTTGAGAATGTTACACTTGATATAGCCTTGTGAATTTCAAGAAGGTATTTCTGGTCAGTACTTATGTCATCTACATCAACTTCACACATGTCCTCTTGAATTTCAATGGGTTTGAAGTTAACTATGGGAAGCTTTTCACAGTCTGAAAGTGCTCGGCCAATTTCTCCTGAAAATGCTCTTGGTCCAGGAGTGGTACCATCCAAGTGATGAAACAGATGGCGCAATGGAAGTTCATGAAAGTGTAAAAGGCCTATCAGCCACTGCAATGGCTTATTAAAGGCTTCTTCCAGTAATCTTATTGTGCCTCCAATACTACCAGTGTTAACCACTGTCGAATCACAGCCAACTGCAACGATGTTCCCTATATCAACATTCCTTTCTTTCAAGCAATTCACTAGCGCTGTGCAAATGTATTTAGCTTTGCCACTGGAAGGTGTCACATGTGCAAAGTACAGAGAGTGTGGTTCAGATATTATGCTGATATGCTCTTCGCGTTTGGTTCTTTGGTGGTTAGAGCCATCACTCTCCTGGAATTGAATCATTGTTTTATCCTTTCTGCCATCAAAGTATAATCCCCGCATGGTTTTTGGCTCTCCTATCTGTTGTAGTTCCTTTCTCTGTTTTTGTCTTTCACGTCTTAGCTTACTTCTGTCTATAATATTCCCTTTGTCTTCGGGAGTAACAATTTTAAGATCTGCCAATACTGCAGAAGCAATAGCAGCCACAGCTCTGTCCGACATTTTAAATCTATCACAAGTAATTGCTAATGAAGGCAGTGGCTCACGCATCTGTTGTTCTGATATTACATATTGAGTCGAGGTTGTATCTTCCTCATTATCTTCAGATATCTCTTCTAGTTGTTGAAGTTCACTTGTCTCTGTTTCGATTTGTAAGTTGGACGTATTGGTTATAGCAGCACTAGTTGTTTGTGAGGATTCCAGACGTGCTTTTTCCATTTCCTTTCGATGTTCTCTTGCTTGTAATCGTCTTGTGTGTGTTATGTCAATGCTTCCTATCACCATTATTCTGCGTGTTCGTTGGTCATTTAAAAAATCCTGCTCTTTTGGAGGGACTTTCTTACTCTTTTCACATGAGCATCTCCTAAACTCCTTACATTTGCAGGTGTAGATGTCAAACAAAGTGCATTTTGAAGAGTTTTCAAATTCTTCAAGCTGATTTTTGTACTTAGGCTGATCCTTGCGTGACTTGTATGGCTTTAATAAGGACCTGTATTTATCATGGTACACTCGCATCATCTGTAAAACGCGTGTATGTGAAACTATTGGCAAAGAGGCCTTCTTCCAAATATTTTCTACCTTTTTGGAAACTGCCTCTGCTATTTCAGAAAATGAAGGCTCCTTGTTATTCATCTGCTCCTTCACTAAATGTTTTGTGAACAGGTAATTTTTCATAATGCAGTTATAAGTTGGTAGTTGCATATCACTCATCTCACAAGGTACTTCAAATATGGCACACTTCATATGTTCTCTAGTGAAATGTTTATATTTAGTATTTGATGCCATAATATTTTTAAGAAAAATTCACAATCACAAAATATCCTGTAACATCAAAACATTATATAATTAATATATATAATATATTTTATAAGTATATATAATAATATTATATAAATATATAATATATTATATAAATAAACTAAAATTATATAATACATTATAACAAGCATTTTATAATAAAATCAATATTATCTCTATATAAATCACTTTAAAATAAAGTTTTATAATATTCCGATCATATTAAAAATCTCTCCGATCAACTGAGCGACTAGGCCTACTACCTAAGAAGACAAGTGTTAACACACTGTTCTAATGTCTCACAGAAAGAAATTCCTTCTCACCAAAACCCTCCCCCACAACCCTCCCCAAACCCTCCCCCACAACATTCAGTGTAGTCTCAACATGACTCAGTTACTCTAAATTGTGTTAACTTCAGCTCTCTTGTGGCAGCTGAAGATATTAAGCATATGAAAAGGCATTTTACAAAACGAATTCCTATCATTTAAGAATCTTAATCAAACTATTAGATAATTCTAAGATAAAATTTTATAATAGTTTGAGAAACCTAAATTAGAAGCATTTTTTTCCTTTTTACACAAAATTGTGTTAACTTTAGCCCCCTGGTGGCAGCTGAAAATTTTAAACAAATGAACTCATATTTTGGCAGGCATATTTCGTCCACTAAATGCAACTTTTAATCACTATTAGAACTTCATACTAGAAAAAAAGTATTTTTCGCTCCACCCTACTGCGCATATCTCTTCCCTGCCTGTTCAGTTGTCCACTGCAAGCCCTGGATCTCAGACGTGTATTTTCTCGTGTAGACGAAATTAGTAATGGCTACCTTCAATATTGCGTGTTCAACGTTTATGAAGTGGTATTCTGCAAAGTGTGAAGATGTTGTGGATACTGAAAGACACCCTATTCCACCCTCGTTTGATACTTTTAAGGCTACATTGAACCGTGCGAAGGAACAAGAGGTACAAATACTCTACTGCTATTCTGGCGAGGCATTGTAAGATTTCGTGGTACAAGCGATGTATTGAAGTATGTTGTAGACCAAGCCTTTATAAAAGCTCACATATACCACGAAGTAGAAGAAGCAACATGTTCAGAAGATAAGCAACGGTTATGGTTAGTGAATCTTGTTGATGAGTGGTCTGACAAGCGATATTACATCATGTTACATCATACCGAGGACTCGTACCCTTCGGTTGAGAATGTAAATCTTGTCATCATGGAGAATCTTAAGTATTTTTACCACTATATTAATATATATCATGAAGAGGTTTGTAGTGAGGTTGTGGCTAAAGGCCTGTGCGAGTTTTTAACAGACCTTAGAGGCGAGTATCGATTGTTAAACAAGAAGGATAAATACGGTCACATGTTTCTCTCAAATAGTGCATCGGATTTTGAATAAGATGTGTTTAGTTCGTGAATATGAACGAAAATGTCTGGTGCACATTCCGATAAAACATTAAAACCGGTATTGCTTCACGTAGCGGGAAAATTCTGATTGCCCAGTATAATGTGCACAAGTATTCACATGACTCTTTCATGTTGGAACAAACCCGTACACGTTTCAGCAGTTTATGGTGTGGCTCGCTCCTCCCGTCGAGCCGAGCCGAGCCGCCCACCCGTGTATCTCACCCCTCCAAAACACACGAGTTCGAACAAAGCCGTACATGTTTCACCCGTGTGACTCACTCCGCCCGTCGAGCCGATCCGCCCACCTGTGGCTCATAGTCATCTCAGAGCTTGAACCGACTGGACGTGCGAATACGATAGAGCTTCCTTTGAGAAACATTCTCAACGCCGTGTACGATGTGTCCGTGACGAAGTCATTGCGCGTGTTCAGGCGTGAAACCGACACCATTAACTATGTACTTGAAAATACTTGTAGGCAAGCAAACAAACGTAATGTTATTTATTTAAGTGTTGAGGAGATGAATAGAGTCTTCGTGATAGTTGAGAAGTGGGGTGAGGACCTTTATAAAATACCTGCAGGTGTAGGAACAAGAAGAGAACAGATTAGTGATGCCTTCTCATATGCCGTTGTTTGTACGTTGTGTATAAATAACGATCAGCCATGCGTTGATATACGGCTGATGTGGAAGAATGCATTTGATAATAACGTTCTTGTTCCTACGCGAAACCGATTCATTCCCGACCGAATGTTTGAAATCGTCAGATTGCTCAAGCTGAAGCCTATATTTGACGCGCATATTACGGATATGATTTATTTTGATACGGTTCTTGAATACGCATACACTGCTCTGCTCGACGGATTTATCGAGTGTAGGACTGAACAAGGCGAGAATGGTCTAGAACTGGATGCTTATTTAAAAGGTTTAGACTCTTTGAAATATCTCGAACTTTGGTACAAAGCATTTCAGCGGTACAGGGTAGAGCTCGCCTACACTGTTCACCCTGGAGTCGTTCCGACTTAGAAGATTATTTCAATTGCCGCTATGCAGAGTGAAAAAGAGTTCACGATTGAAAAGCTCGAGTCGGTAAGAATAAACCCTCGATCGGAAAAGAGTTTTTATAAATTTGTATTTAATAATGACGTTGTGGCAAACGATGACCTCTTTGTGCGTGCTTTTGATTGTAATCTAGCCGTGTTTAAAGATTACTTGCCAACCGAATGTAAAGTGGGCACAAAAATAGTATTAAACGATATGAAGGCCATTTATATCGAGTATAGGTGTCCGTATAACTTGAGCGGCGAAATAATGTTAAGCGGTATTTACTGCGTAGTGCAAAGCAATAATGATGTGACTGTAGAATCGATCACGTGTGAAATTACGAAAAAGTATGTTTGTTTGAAATTGTTTAAAATGGGAAGAGTTGGCAATCCTGAACAGAGGCCGACAGAGCGGACTACCCCAAAGAGAGTCAGTCAGTGGTAGCGCGATAAGCGTAAAGTTGGGGCCATGTAACCTTAAATTAAATTAATTGTTTGTGCCCCTCTCCGACGTAAAATATTATAGTAAAATTCCTACTCGCATCCCCTAAATTAACTAAACCATTTTCGGAATTAAATAAAGTGTTAACAAGCGTTAAAGAGTGTTAATGAACCCCCCTTCCCCCTTTGTGTTGTAACGGCTTTCATAGCTCGGCGTGGCTACCATGAATATAATAAAGTATTGTGGAAATGAGTAAAGAGAGTGTAAAGATAAATGCAATAGAGAGCAGAAAGTAGAGTAAATAATGAAGAAATAAATAATAAAAGTGATCACGACATATTTGGTGGCTAGCGGCGGTCATACATCATATTTTGTATGAGGCTTACCCACATGTCTATTATTTCGATTAAAATTCTTCCGACCCGGTATAATAGCCAATAGCGTTAATGAAAATTTTATTTCGATTCTTAAAATATCTAAATGCAAAGTTTACCCCGTTTGCAGGCAAATTTCGATTTTCATTCCTTAAAATTCATTGTAAATGTAAATTCAAAATGGCGCCCCCATTACTTTCCAAATTATTCTGAGTCGCGTCGTTTCAAAAAAGTTCGCGCGTCAAAATTTTTTGTTTGAGATGGAGTCTAGAGACTCAAAACTTCTTTTAGTCGTTGCGGAGTCGGTTTTCCGTTGGAGTCAAAACATTTGAGTAACATTAAATTTCAGAGTCGTTTGTTTCCAAATTCGTTAGCTTTCGTTCAGCCCGTCGGAGAGATATATTTCAAATTGTTCGTTTCTGCCTGCCGATGACTCATTCTTTTCACTTTATTTCGTTCACTTTTTCTCCTGTCCTCAAACCTACCTACGTTTGTGTCTTTTTTGTGTTTAAACTTTTGGAATTAGTAGTAATTGTGATAATAATATAATAATAACGATTAATATAGAAAAAAATTTTTTTTTACACTGAATTTGTACGTAAGTGAATTATGTTAGTTTAAATACAGTGATACACATTTTATACGGTCCTTTAAAAATGTTTCAGCGAAAATTTGTACCACATTTCTAGGTATATATACATATATAGTATTGTAAGACACTTCATGAACATGTAAAATTTTCTGGGATTCATTAGCAGATTTTTGATTATATTTCGATTGGTTGTATATAAATTATAATGATAGGCTTATTTTATTGTTTATGTAGGTTTACGGGCTTTTTGCTTCGCTTCGCGCTAAAATAGGATTACGTTACATTTTAAGGGACAGTCGAAAAATAATCTTAAACATAATAAATTGTCAGATTATAGGCTGGCCGTATAGGATTGTGTTAGACTTCAAAATAAGCTTAATTAATTGGTTTAACTGAAATAGAGACTGTGTCGTGAAATTTTCTATAAATTCATGTTTTTCTTTGGATTTTTTTATATTCTCAATAATTATACACTTACATATTAACTTATACCTATATATTAGTTATATAATTATATATTTATATACTCATAAAATTTGGTAGGTAGGCTGATTATCTATTTTTTTTCTCTCCGTTCCTTTCGTTCATTTTCACGACAATTCCGACTGATATTTTGTAAAATGGCTATTGTATTGTACTAAAGAAAGATTTCTTGTAGGCCTATCGTTAAATATTGTTCATATATTGACCGTCACTATGGTATATGTCTGAGTATTAAATTCTTAGTTATTTAACAAAATTTTAATTGGTTTAACATAAATAATCATAGGATTTTTTTTAATAAGCACAAATGTTATGCATTAAATTCTAAATTGTTCTTTCCACGCGTAACATGGAATTTATTAATTATAGGCCTAAAAGTGCGGCAGTAAATTTTATTTTTATTTTGGGGCCAATGTGAGTTACGGTACACATATTTTACGAAAGCTGGATATTAATAATTTTTTTGAATTACAGAAATTGGTGTAGAAAATTTTCATATAGTTTCTTTACGTTTTATAAATGCATTCAATTTTATTTTTATAGGTAGGCCGATTTTTATTTTCTTTCTTCCAGTTCAATAATGGTAAATTTTTATTTGGAATTTAGATTGTATTCAAAAAGGATGTTTTGATTTGATATTTTAATTTGGGTATTAGAAATGAAAAATGTCTTTTTTTTTAGTTCGAGCGTTTGCATAGAAAAAATTACAAAATTATGTCAGGATATAATGCAGTTTCATTCGGTTAGGGATATTTGTATAGAGGTTCGCTTACAAACAAAGCGACCGCTCTCAATTATGCAATGTTTTGTTTTTGTTTACAGTAGGTTGCGTGTATTTTTGAGTGCATTATCTATTCTTATTTAGTATAACGATGCAAATTTGTAGTTTCACTTGGAAACGATAAATTACTGGGATTTTTGTGATTTGCAAACCATACTGGGGTTTCTGTTGAAGGAGAGAGTTGTCTCAGATGTAATTGCGAATTGCGAGTTCAATTCATGAAATTTAACGTTTCAAGTTGAATTACTGTATTAAATAATTTTCGGTAGTAATTTTTAATTTTTTAAATTTTAATAACTGTTTTGGAAAATTGTTATTGTTTAAACCTTCAGTCGGGTACTAATGCATTTAAAACATTGGCTCGAGTGTTCCCTCGGAAATGGAGCCTTCTAGATAGCCAGTAACGTTTTTGTGGCGTCTTAGTGTGCTCCCTCAAAGGGCAAGAGGGTTCATGATTGTCAGAGAAGTGATGACATGAAGTTTCTGGAGTTCATTTTTGTCTTTTGTATTTAAAAGTATTGATGTGATTTCTGACGATAGTTTGAACAATAATATTTCTTAAATTATACTAACAGTTACTATGTATGGGCGCTTTTATATTTATACTGTACAATTTTGTTTCGTACGTTTTATGACCTTTTTTATCTTCTCGATGTAACTGCCATAAGTGACCTTATTGGTAGCTAGATGTGATTAAATTTTTGCGAAATTTTAGATTTGTTTTTTTCCGTGAATTTGGCCAGAGCAAATGTGTAGTTATTGTTTCGAAGTGAACTGTCGAGAAAATTCGGTAAATTAAATATTAAATAAATGATAAGCAGTACAGAAACACGTTTCGAATAAACTTTTTTTTTCAAAATTTCAAAAGGCTCGGTTTGGAGGCAACCAAGTTGAATCCGAGTTCCATCCATTGAGTTTAGTCGACCGGATAGGTGATCGATCACCAATGATGAGAGAGAAGAGAAACCAACTGCGCAGGGACTTGGCGCAGGATGGTTTCGGAAGAGAAGAGATAGAAGAGAGGAACCGAATGCGCAGGGACTTGGCGCAGGACAGTTTCGGAAGAGAAATTTACGTGTGCAGGGTCTTGGCACACGAAAGTTTCGATCGAAGATGGTCTACTGGTATTTTTCGGGCAGTAGCTGGTCACGCTGCTCGAATGCTTCGCTAAATATGTGTCGTAGCACGCGGTAGGCAAGCCACGAGAGCTTGAACGGGTGTCTAAGACTGTACTGTCCATACAGACATACAGTAGGTTCGTTGGGAAACGGCCTACGGCGGAGTGATCGTTTGATTGTTGCCAGTAAAGTCTTTCAGCTGGACGTAGGAAGAGCAGCGTTCACCGACAAAAGTGGAGATGAGACAAGGCGAGTTTCTTCATCGACTTCTAGAATTGCAAATTCCGTCCAATTCCAGCGCGTGGTCCCGCTTTCAGTATATCTCCCCCCTGATCCTTTTAGAATTGGACGTCTCTCTTTTTTTTTTTCGCCATTGGAGAGAGAGCGGAACCATTATAGCGTGCTGCCCTGTTGCATGTTGATTGATGCAATCCCTTGCATTCTAGCGAAGTGAGCAGGAGAGCTGCGATTGAAAATTGAAGAAGTCCGTTGTCAGCGTGCGGATTGTGATCTAAACAACGTCCAGCAAATTAATGTACTGATTATTATGTAATGAAATTATAAGTGAAAGGGTGCGATTATTGCCCATATTTGTTGTGTTTTCGTGAAATAGTATGTGCGCTCTTGGTCAGTATTTTATGTAAACTTTTTCTTATTTTTTCTATGTTGCCCTGATAGTAACTGTATAACTATACAAATAATTGTTTCAAATGTAAAGCGATCTTTGATGAGAAATCGCTGGAATAGATTGTGAACTTGAAATTTGTGTAACCAATGTAAGAAAATTTTCCGTTTTTTTTTTGGCATGTATAGATTAGTTACAGGTTGTAATTTAATTATTAGTGTGAAATGTTATTTTATGCAAATGTGAAAATTATAAAGTTTTCGGTTTTTTAATATGATACAAATATATGTGTGGAATTTGTCATTCTAATTATTTCTTGTCTATCAACTTTGAATTTGTTAAAGAAAAAAAAAAAAAAAATTGCAAAATATAAATTTGTTGAATAAATTATTAAATTTGTTAAACGATATTAATAAGTTTTCCTAATGAAAAACTTATTTTCAAGGGGGTGATGCGAGTGTAGTAATGCCTAGTTAAGAATATTAATTTTTGTTTAATTAAGATTATAATGTTTAATATAAATCATTTACTAATAATTGTGAAATTACGAAAAAGTATGTTTGTTTGAAATTGTTTAAAATGGGAAGAGTTGGCAATCCTGAACAGAGGCCGACAGAGCGGACTACCCCCAAAGAGAGTCAGTCTTGGTAGCGCGATAAGCGTAAAGTTGGGGCCATGTAACCGTAAATTAAATTAATTGTTTGTGCCCCTCTCCGACGTAAAATATTATAGTAAAATTCCTACTCGCATCCCCTCAAATTACTTAAACCATTTTCGGAATTAAATAAAGTGTTAACAACGTTAAAGAGTGTTAATGAACCCCCCTTCCCCCTTTGTGTTGTAACGGCTTTCAGTCTCGGCGTGGCTACCATGAATATAATAAAGTATTGTGGAAATGAGTAAAGAGAGTGTAAAGATAAATGCAATAGAGAGCAGAAAGTAGAGTAAATAATGAAGAAAGTAAATAATAAAAGTGATCACGACAATTTATTTTCAATATATTTAATTATTTAATATAATTGTGTGTATATATATTTCTCCTATGCTTATATGTTGCTGATTATACTCCGTTTTGTATATTATTATTTTTTATTTTCACTATTATTATTTTCAATATATTTAATTATTTAATATAACTATATATATATTTCTCCTGTACTAATATATTGATGATTATACTCCATCGTTTTATATATTTTTGATTATATATATATTTTCCTCGTTCGTATTTCTTATGCTATTGTTATTTTTTATTTTATTTTTTGATCATATATATTCCATCGTTTGATTGTATATTATTTTTCTATATATTTCGTGAAATTGATTCCAATAATTCGTCTAAATAAAAAGAATGATGTAATGGTGTTTTATTTAATTCTTTTTGTTGTAAACGATCATATTTTTTAAATATACCAAATGGATGCCTTCTAAACTGACTGACGGATTTCTAAACCAACTGTCAAGAATATCTGAATAGTGCAATCTGGCAGTTGAAAAGGTAATATATATATATATATATATATATATATATATATATATATATACCTCCTTTCTAGGTGTTCTATGTCAAGTGGCTGATTAAGCCAACTGGCGGAAAGCCAGAATATATGCTTTAATTAATTAAATAGCGCAATCTGGCAACTCAACCCTAATAATTTAAACCTGAACATGCCATTTACGCCTTCTAAGAAGCCTTCTAAGCCAACTGTTAAGAATATATGCTTTAATTAAATAAATAACGCAATCTGGCAACTCAGCCAGTTAAGCCAGCTGGCTGATTAGGAACTTATAAGACAGCGGGCGCTCGGATGAAGTCTTAATATGCGCTTGGCTCCTGTCAAGCGAACACTCCTCTCTCCTCCTTTCTCTCCTAGGTTAGGTATACCCCTTTGGGGAGTGAGGCCGTCCCAACTTCTCCCCCAGCTTCCTGGGGGAGTTAATTGCAACTTGGGGGATAACTCTTTCCCATAGTTGCATAACCCCCTTTGTTGCACAATATCTTGCAACATCCCCCTCCACTTGTTGCATAACATCTTGCAATATTTCCCCTTGCGACCAACATTTGCAATTGCATTGCACTCTCTCCTTTTGCGCCCATCCTACTTGCATGTATAAGTTGAACAGTGTTGGTGAGAGAACAGAGCCTTGAGGGATCCCGTTCGGAAAAAGCTTGTTTTTGGATGACTTGCCATTAAATGTGACATGTGAGTATCTTCCTGAAATATAGTTGCTCAGCCACCTTTTGGTGTTATTGTGCATGTTTGTGTTGAGTATTTTGTTTATGAGGGAAGCGTGGGATAGCATCAAATGCTTTACTAATGTTATTGTTGCTAATAGTGTACGTTGAGCTGGTCGTCTGGAGTTGATGCTATCCATGATATACTGCGTGAGGTTAGTGAGTAATGTCGTGGTGAGTGGTGAGGTCTGAATCCATGTTGAGTAAGCGATAGTGGTGTGTGTGGTTTGGTGATTTGTAAGATTAGTCTTTCTGTTACTTTGGAAGGTGTGCATAGTAAAGTAATGGGTCTATAGGAAGCTGGTTCTATTAGATTTTTGTTTGGTTTGAGTAGTGTAATAATTTTACCTTGTTTCCATATGTCAGGAATAATACAGTGTTGGTATGAATATGTGCTGATGTTTGTGAGAGCTAGTATTCCCTGTGGACCCAATTGTTTAAAGTGTATGTTAGATATGTTGTCTGGTCCAGTAGCCTTCGAATTCTTAATGTTTTTGATGATCTTGGTGGTCTGGTCTGTATTGAAGGGTGTAATGATCGTGTCGAGTCTGTAGGTTTTCTTGTGTCTGGCTGTTTGTCTGTCTGCGTGTTTCTGGTTGTTGTCTCTGTTTAAGTGACTTATCTTTGTGTAGTGATTAACTAGAATGTTAGCTTCTTGTGTATATGTTGGGATATATTTTGGCTGCGACAGATAGCCACGTGTGAGGTGTGAATGCCGCTGTTAGAGTGGGTAATGCTGTCTTGTATAGCCTGGATGTATCTGTGGAGTGGTTCAGTGTTGTTATGAATTCCCTAAATGTTTCTGTTTGTTTTTCTTTAAGTTTGTTGTTTATTTCTGTGTTGAGCTGTTGTATCTGCTGTTTTATGGCTTCTGTGTGTGGTGTTTTTGTTATGTTTGAGGTTTTTGCGTTGCCTTATGAGGTGGGCTATTTCTCTAGTGTAATTTGGGTTGTATTTCCTAATGTTGCCCTTGGGTATGTATTTATTTGCATTATTGATGATCTGATGAAATGTCTTAAGTGTTGTATTGATGTTTATTATGGGTGTGCTGTTTAATGTGGTGAATTGTTCCTCAGTCTGTATTTTGAACTGTTCCCAATCAGCTTTCTTGTAATTTCTGTAAGTGAGCCTAAGGCTGTTGGGGCAGAGTGTAGAACGTGTTGTAATGATGATGGGCAGGTGGTCTGATGACAGTTGTTTTTCTGTTCTCCAGTGTGTATGTGTTGCTAGTGAGGGGGAACAGAACGTTATGTCTGGGGAGGAGTCTGAGTATCGTGCTTGATGTGGTATGTGTGTATGTTCGTCTGTGTTGTTAAGAATGAAGAGGCTGTTTAGTTGTGTGGCTATGTTGGCGCATCTGGTGTTGCTTTGGTTGTGCAGGTACCAACTAGTGTCTTTAGCGTTGAAGTCTCCTCCTAAGATGATATTAGTGAGAGAGGCCAGATTGTGTAATTGTGGATTGTATTTGACTGGCACCTGAGATGAACTGTCTGGTGGGATGTAAATGTTGATGAGTGTGGTGTGTTTTGCGCATGTTTTAACGTTAACTGCCTGTATTTCTATCGTATTATCTGCTTGGATTGTGTTTGTAATGTTTTGGGTGGCATCAGTGTAGCTAATGCTTTTACGTATGTAAGTGATGAGTCCACCCCCGTGATCCCCAGTACGATCTTGACGAATCGCCCAGAAGTCAGGGATGGTGGGTGTTTTGTGTGTGCGTTTTAGTTTTGTTTCTTGATAAGTGCTATGTAAATGTTTTGTTTCTGTACGAATTCCCTAAGCTGCATGATTTTGTTTGTGAGGCCATCTACGTTGTACTGTAATATGTTAATATTATGCTTCTGTATGTGTCTCATGGTCCTATTGTGTCTATGTCTTTGTGTATAGTGACCCAGCTGGTTGGTTTTGAATGCTGACAATTTAGTCGGTTGGTCTTTTAGAACAAGTAGGTAATTTATTCATATATATATATATATATATATATATATATATATGAACAATCAATAACTCCTACATCCATATAAATCTTATAATCATTCATTTTATTCTGTTGTTCATTCGTATACTTGGTATATTTATATAATCCTTATATTCTTATTCATACATTCATTTTTACATATCAAGCCCAAAATCGTATCACGCTGACACGAGTTTGGATTAAACTTTGATTTGCTTTCTATTTTATAATTGGTGAATTATTTCTTTGTAAACTATGTAATCATTTTGTATATAGACCAAAATCGTATAACACTGACACAAGTTTGGATACATTTTTTATTTGCTTTCTATTTTATAATTGGTGAATTATTTCTCTTTAAACAACTTGATCATTTTTGTAGACAGCTTAATAATGTAAACTTGTTCATTTCTTGTATACATTCTCTCTTCGTTGTAAAAGATGAAGTCATGTCCTGCTTAACGTTTAATTTTTAATCCTAAGTCTTTCATTTTTGCCCGTGTGCATGTTTGTTTGTAATTCATGATGGGAAGGCATATTTCAATTTCCATTTTTTGTTAACTCGGCAGATCATGATAACGTCAGATCTGACAATATATGTTTTGTCTTTAAATGTTTTGGAAAGTAAATCAGCCTATTGAGAATAAAAAACAAAAAAAAAACAGATCAGCATTAAATAATAATGTCAGGAAAAAAAATTCGATATAAAAACCCATAAAATTTCTCCAATGCTCATTCTTATCTGACTGATCTAACTTAGAGGCTGAGCATTACTTGTAACATTTTAGCAGTAAATTATAGTCAGAGTGGACGAGCATCGTGGGATTTCTACAAGAACTTCACAGCCCTTGAACAAACCCTCCAAATCAGCAATAAGGGATCACTGCCACCTTCACAACCACCCGTTACTTTCCTCCAATTTCAAAATCATTAATTCAGCCAACCAACTAATCGACCTCCGCATACTTGAGTCCCTTTATATCCTCAGTATCCAGTCAACCCTCAAAGATTACAGTTCCGCTTTCAATTTTAAACATTGCCAAATAAACTCTCAAACTCAAAAGAACTCCACCATCACTCCACCCGGCTCCATCTTTCTAATATGAAATTCTTTCAACAAGCAACGATTCCCAATCTTCTGTACAATTAGTCTCTCATTACGTTAACAATTTGGTAAGAACCTCCTTCAATTCTGTTTCACCTAAACCGTTTTATATTTTACTTATTGTCCATACTTTTATACTTTATATCATTTAATTTTTTAATCTTCTAATTTAATATATATTTTAACTTACTATTAATTCTCGCTAATTGTTGCGCCATTTTAATTTATTGTTCGTTTTTATTTATTATACTTATTTATTTCTATTTGTTTTTAAACTTTTTAGCACTGATGATGGAAATTGAATTTTTCCGAAACGTCTGTTAATAAACATGTACCATCTTTTCGTCCTCCTATTCCTCGCTAAGCTACGCTTCCCCAAGAACAAACCATTCAACCAAGTTATATATATATATATATGTTAACCCCTCCGTCTGTGGCCCTGATTCGGTTCGGATCGACGGGGGTTCTAGTTACGGAGGCAAGCAACGGATATTTCTTTGTTACTTTTCTTCTATAATTTTCTAATTCTTTCTCTGATACTTTATAACTTATCGACTTTACTAAGTTCCTCTGACGATAGCCCAACTCGAGGGGGAAAATAAAAAGTTTCTCTTACTGTAAATTTACTTCTTAAAAATATACAGGTACTGCTCTGAATTTACAGGGGTAGAGGTTCGACCTTTTTCGACCATAGCTCAGGCCGGAATCTAAAAATATTAAGGAGGCAAGGGGCCTCTGCCCCCCCTCCCCGCAGCGAGGCTGCTAACCAGGGGAGTCTCTTAGCAGTGACCAAGGCAGTCTCGTAACGAAGTGTCCTTCATTTTACAAATACATGTATAAAATATGCCTGAATGTTGGGGGATGGCAGTTGGAGGTTAAGTTTCCCCCCTTTTAAACACGATCAGGTGTTTGAAAGATTCCAATAAAGATTTAAAAAAAAATAAATAAAAATAAAAACTAATCTTATTTTTTTTTGCCACGTCTTCATTTCTGAAGGCGATTTCATTTCATAGTCGTACACAGTACAATTGAAGTACATGACTGAGTACATTTTTGTTTGGGTTTATTACAATTATGATTTCGATTATGGATTACTTCCCATACAGTTCTATTAAAGTACATTCTTACATTATATATAAAGTCATTACATTCAATTATAGTTTCATTGAAGTACATTACGTCGTTACCATTCTTACAGTGTTTTTATATATATATATATGGTTAGATTATATGGTTAGATTATATGGTCAGATTATATGGTCAGATTATATGGTCAGATTATATGGTCAGATTATATATGGTTATTATATATATGGTTATTAGTACAACACAAGTACATGAGACATGACAAGATAATTTATATACATAATATGTTATATTACATTATATGTTATAAATTTGGATCAGAGCGAAAGATGTTGTTTATCTTAGAAACGTTCGGTTCTGCTGATTCGCGAATTTGAGCATTTAACTACTGTAAGCCTAATGAATGCCTTGTGAGGGTTGAACGCACTTAAAAAAAAAATAATAAAAAAAAAATATATGTGGACGTATTTTACATGTACATAATCCAATAGGTTGTGTGCGTAATATAGAGACGCGTAAAATATGGACTGATAGGTTGATAGGTATCATTAGACAATAGGTAGGAAACAACATAACTAATGATGTATAGAGAATGGTTTCTTTTTATTATTATTATTATTATTATTATTATTATTATTATTAAGGAATTTACCATACATTCAATACGGAAGATGTCCAAATACTAAACACGTGATTCAGTGTTCAAGGTATGGAAAACGTGAAGAGAATTAAGTTACTTTATGACGTCATAGTTATTGAATTTGTACGTATAATACAAATCATTATTAGGAAGATTTACAAGTACGAATTAGAGACAAGAGTGGGTATTAATGACTAAGAAGTACAACTGCGGGTTCCAATCCTGTTATATGCAATGTGTATGCATAATCTAGGGACGAGGGTAAGATGCAAGACAATCATAATTAATTAATAACTTCTATAACAAATGAAAATGGATACGACTAAACCATAGGTATGGTAGATCGTAGGGTTTTGACACGATCAAAAATAGGAAGCCACAAGTAAAATTATTATCCAAACTCGCGTTAAGCGATTTTGGTTCTTATGTAAAAATGAATATTGATTATTCATTTCATTTTTACATTGCTCTCCCCTTTTAAAAAAAACGATATTTATACAATAATCTAATAGGGTACCATTAATACAATACAAATGAGAAAATAACATCCTAACTACTTCAAGTTAGATGACGAATTTTTTTCTTTACATTACAAATTTTTATACAGAGCAAGTGTTATTATATAATATAAAAAATTCAAAGATTAATACTTCAATTTTAGACAAACAATTACGCTAGACAAAGAATGATATTGTTAAATTTTTTACAAAATTTTTATTTTTCTGTGGGAAAAAATTATGTACATAATGAATAGTAGGTAAAAGGAAAAAAATATAAATTATTTTCCAAAGTTACCCTGGGCGTGCAGTCTATAACTAATTTTATTGACTATTGTAGGTAAAAAATCGAATTACGTAATGGATGATGTATAGACCTGTGGTCTAGTGTGTATTTGTGTGTATTAGATACAAAGTGTGTATCATAACTTTGAGGGACAGATTAGCGGAGAGGATTCTTAAATTAACTGAATAAATGCCTGAACAAAAATTTATATATAGTAAGCAAAAAGGCTTAGGACTATATAAATAGCAGAGTTAGCACCTACACGCTATGAAATAGTTTGTGATATCGAATGATTTTAGAATAAGGTTTGTATATATAGTATATATAGTGTGCATACATGCGTGTGTATGTGTAGAGATTTGGAAGGTTTTTGAATTAACAAAGTTTAAAAATAATGTATAATAATTTAAGATGGGTTTTAGGGTTATAAAATCTTTTGAGTCAATTATTGTTGTTATTATTATTATTATCATTATTATTATAAAATCCTTTAAGTTCAAGGTAGTATTTAAGTATTTAATTAAATCAGTTACACGAATTAAGGTAATAAAAAGAAATGTACTTAGAGGACTTACAATTGATGAAGTAAATCTCACGGTTTAAAAATTGAATTTTGAAGATGGAATTAAATTCGACTAGTAACATTCCTAGCTATATATGAACTATATAACCATTAACATTAACCAGAAGTATCGGTACGATAATTGAATTAAGAAAATTAAGAATACAAATTAAAAATATAAATCAATTTATGCATTTTAATGAGCTAAACATAATTTTATAATATTCTTAAAAATAAAAGTAAATCGAACCTTAGATGAGTTTCGGCCAAGAATAAAAAGTGTTATTGAAATGGAAGGAAAGCATTTCGAACAAGATAAATTAGGTACATGATCGATTAATTATTACACTATTTCTGTCATCATATAATCGCAATAATTATAAAACTCGTTACCAACATTTGTAAAAACGGTTTTGGTTGCCAACAATAAAATATGTAATTTTACCTATATATTTTTATACGCAACAATGGCATGAAAAAGAAAAGACAAATCGGTCCATTTCCCTCTTACAACAAAACAAAGAAAGGTTAACTAAAGACGCAACCCGGTCAATTCAGGTTGAATTAAATTCTCTTTACAACACAAAAAAAGGTTGAATTAAATTCTTAAATTACATTTTCTTAAATTAAATTCTCTTAACTTACAAAGAAAAAGTTGAATTCAATTCTGCATTGAAATGACTTGGGACTTAAAAACTGACTTCTTAAAAACTAACTTCTTCAAAACTAACTGCTTCAAAACTAACTGCTTCAAAACTAACTGCTTCAAAACTAACTGCTTCAAAACTAACTGCTTCAAAACTAACTGCTTCAAAACTGGCTTCTTCTAAACTGGCTTCTTCAAAACTGGCTTCTTCAAAACTGGCTTCTTCAAAACTGGGGCGGTTGTCCCTCTTGGATGCAACCTATTGACTTGACCTCTTATCAAGTATTTCTATAAATCTCTGGGGCGGTTGTCCCTTTTGGCGCAACCTTCTGACTTGACCTCTTATCAAGTATTTCTATAAATCTCTGGGGCGGTTGTCCCTTTTGGCGCAACCTTCTGACTTGACCTCTTATCAAGTATTTCTATAAATCTCTGGGCGGTTGTCCCTTTTGGCGCAACCTTCTGACTTGACCTCTTATCAAGTATTTCTATAAATCTCTGGGGCGGTTGTCCCTTTTGGCGCAACCTTCTGACTTGACCTCTTATCAAGTATTTCTATAAATCTCTGGGGCGGTTGTCCCTTTTGGCGCAACCTTCTGACTTGACCTCTTATCAAGTATTTCTATATATCTCTGGGGCGGTTGTCCCTTTTGGCGCAACCTTCTGACTTGACCTCTTGCCAAGTATTTCTATGTCTCTGGGGGCGGTTGTCCATCTTGGCGCAACCTTCTGACTTGACCTCTTGTCAAGTATTTCTATAAATCTCTGGGGCGGTTGTCCATCTTGGTGCAACCTTCTGACTTGACCTCTTGTCAAGTATTCTGAAACTATCTGACTTGAACACTTGTCAAGTATTCTGAACTGTAACTTGAACTCTTATCAAGTATTCTTGAAACTTAACTGTCTAACTTGAACGCTTGTCAAGTATCTTTATAAATCTCTGGGGTTTGGTTATCCCTTTTGGATGCAACCAACTGGAAACTGATTTGCAACTTATTTGCAAATAAAACTGACTCGAAACTACTTCGAGTATCTTTATAAATCTCTGGGGTTTGGTTGTCCCTTTTGGATGCAACCAACTGAAAACTGATTTGCAACTTATTTGCAAATAAAACTGACTTGCAACTTATTTGCAACGAAAACTGACTTCAAAACTGACTTGCAACTTATTTGCAACGAAAACTGACTTCAAAACTGACTTGCAACTTGTTTGCAACGAAAACTGACTTCAAAACTGACTTGCTACTTATTTGCAACGAAAACTGACTTCAAAACTGACTTGCAACTTATTTGCAACGAAAACTGACTTCAAAACTGACTTGCAACTTATTTGCAACGAAAACTGACTTCAAAACTGACTTGCAACTTGTTTGCAACGAAAACTGACTTCAAAACTGACTTGCAACTTCTTTGCAACGAAAACTGACTTCAAAACTGACTTGCAACTTCTTTGCAACGAAAACTGACTTCAAAACTGACTTGCAACTTATTTGCAACGAAAACTGACTTCAAAACTGACTTGCAACTTATTTGCAACTAAAACTGACTTCAAAACTGACTTGCAACTTATTTGCAACGAAAACTGACTTCAAAACTGACTTGCAACTTCTTTGCAACTAAAACTGACTTCAAAACTTCTTTGCAACTTCTTTGCAACTAAAACTGACTTCAAAACTGACTTGCAACTTTTTTGCAACTAAAACTGACTTCAAAACTGACTTGCAACTTCTTTGCAACGAAAACTGACTTCAAAACTGACTTGCAACTTCTTTGCAACGAAAACTGACTTCAAAACTGACTTGCAACTTCTTTGCAACGAAAACTGACTTCAAAACTGACTTGCAACTTCTTTGCAACGAAAACTGACTTCAAAACTGACTTGCAACTTCTTTGCAACTAAAACTGACTTCAAAACTTCTTTGCAACTTCTTTGCAACTAAAACTGACTTCAAAACTGACTTCAAAACTGACTTGCAACTTCTTTGCAACTAAAACTGACTTCAAAACTTCTTTGCAACTTCTTTGCAACTAAAACTGACCTCAAAACTGACTTCAAATATCTCTCTAAATCTATAAACTCTCTATAAACACTCTCTCTCTTAATTTGCAAGTCAATTCAATTCAGTAATTGAAAAAAATTTGCAAACAAAAATATAAAATGTAAACGACATTTCACTCTAATGTACACGAAGGTACGATACTATTATGTTTGATACATAAAATAAAATTATTCTATACTGAATATAAGAGTGAAAATAACTCTGAAATTAACTCTCTCTGAAATTAACTCTCTCTGAAATTAACTCTCTTTTGAAATTAACTCTCTTTTGAAATTAACTCTCTTTTGAAATTAACTCTCTTTTGAAATTAACTCTCTTTTGAAATTAACTCTCTTTTGAAATTAACTCTTTTGAAATTAACTCTCTTTTGAAATTAACTCTCTTTTGAAATTAACTCTCTTTTGAAATTAACTCTCTGTTACAATTAACTCTCTGTTACAATTAACTCTCTGTTACACTAAGGAAAATGTATCACTAGTGTCTGAAGTGTTCACTGTGTTTCTTGTAAATTCTGACTTAATACTCATTATTAACTGTTAATAATACTGACTTTTCAAGTGTTTATAAATTACTTAAGAAAACAAAATGTACTTAACAAAATTTTCTATGGGGAAATCCTTAGAGACGTGTCCTGAAGACGTGTCTTGCTGGCCACTTGTTCTTGGATGAAAACTAGGCGTGGAGAACTTGGAGTCGTGACACACCGGTCAAATGGTTTTATCCTGATAAATCTTCTTTTATAAATCTTCTTTTATAAATCTTCTTTTATAAATCTTCTTTTATAAATCTTCTTCTTATCCTGGCAGGGTCGCCAGTCTGTTAACCCCTCCGTCTATGGCCCTGATTCGGTTCGGATCGACGGGGGTTCTAGTTACGGAGGCAAGCAACGGATATTTCTTCTGTTACTTTTCTTCTATAATTTTCTAATTCTTTCTCTGATACTTTATAACTTATCGACTTTACTAAGTTCCTCTGACGATAGCCCAACTCGAGGGGGAAAATAAAAAGTTTCTCTTACTGTAAATTTACTTCTTAAAAATATACAGGTACTGCTCTGAATTTACAGGGGTAGAGGTTCGACCTTTTTCGACCATAGCTCAGGCCGGAATCTAAAAATATTAAGGAGGCAAGGGGCCTCTGCCCCCCTCCCCGCAGCGAGGCTGCTAACCAGGGGAGTCTCTTAGCAGTGACCAAGGCAGTCTCGTAACGAAGTGTCCTTCATTTTACAAATACATGTATAAAATATGCCTGAATGTTGGGGGATGGCAGTTGGAGGTTAAGTTTCCCCTTTTAAACACGATCAGGTGTTTGAAAGATTCCAATAAAGATTTTAAAAAAAAATAAATAAAAATAAAAACTAATCTTTTTTTTTTGCCACGTCTTCATTTCTGAAGGCGATTTCATTTCATAGTCGTACACAGTACAATTGAAGTACATGACTGAGTACATTTTTGTTTGGGTTTATTACAATTATGATTTCGATTATGGATTACTTCCCATACAGTTCTATTAAAGTACATTCTTACATTATATAAAGTCATTACATTCAATTATAGTTTCATTGAAGTACATTACGTCGTTACCATTCTTACAGTGTTTTTATATATATATATATGGTTAGATTATATGGTTAGATTATATGGTCAGATTATATGGTCAGATTATATGGTCAGATATATGGTCAGATTATATATATGGTTATTAGTACAACACAAGTACATGAGACATGACAAGATAATTTATATACATAATATGTTATATTACATTATATGTTATAAATTTGGATCAGAGCGAAAGATGTTGTTTATCTTAGAAACGTTCGGTTCTGCTGATTCGCGAATTTGAGCATTTAACTACTGTAAGCCTAATGAATGCCTTGTGAGGGTTGAACGCACTTAAAAAAAAATAATAATAAAAAAAAATATATGTGGACGTATTTTACATGTACATAATCCAATAGGTTGTGTGCGTAATATAGAGACGCGTAAAATATGGACTGATAGGTTGATAGGTATCATTAGACAATAGGTAGGAAACAACATAACTAATGATGTATAGAGAATGGTTTCTTTTTATTATTATTATTATATTATTATTATTATTATTATTAAGGAATTTACCATACATTCAATACGGAAGATGTCCAAATACTAAACACGTGATTCAGTGTTCAAGGTATGGAAAACGTGAAGAGAATTAAGTTACTTTATGACGTCATAGTTATTGAATTTGTACGTATAATACAAATCATTATTAGGAAGATTTACAAGTACGAATTAGAGACAAGAGTGGGTATTAATGACTAAGAAGTACAACTGCGGGTTCCAATCCTGTTATATGCAATGTGTATGCATAATCTAGGGACGAGGGTAAGATGCAAGACAATCATAATTAATTAATAACTTCTATAACAAATGAAAATGGATACGACTAAACCAAAGGTATGGTAGATCGTAGGGTTTTGACACGATCAAAAATAGGAAGCCACAAGTAAAATTATTATCCAAACTCGCGTTAAGCGATTTTGGTTCTTATGTAAAAATGAATATTGATTATTCATTTCATTTTTACATTGCTCTCCCCTTTTAAAAAAACGATATTTATACAATAATCTAATAGGGTACCATTAATACAATACAAATGAGAAAATAACATCCTAACTACTTCAAGTTAGATGACGAATTTTTTTCTTTACATTACAAATTTTTATACAGAGCAAGTGTTATTATATAATATAAAAAATTCAAAGATTAATACTTCAATTTTAGACAAACAATTACGCTAGACAAAGAATGATATTGTTAAATTTTTTACAAATTTTTTTTTTCTGTGGGAAAAAATTATGTACATAATGAATAGTAGGTAAAAGGAAAAAAATAAATTATTTTCCAAAGTTACCCTGGGCGTGCAGTCTATAACTAATTTTATTGACTATTGTAGGTAAAAAATCGAATTACGTAATGGATGATGTATAGACCTGTGGTCTAGTGTGTATTTGTGTGTATTAGATACAAAGTGTGTATCATAACTTTGAGGGACAGATTAGCGGAGAGGATTCTTAAATTAACTGAATAAATGCCTGAACAAAAATTTATATATAGTAAGCAAAAAGGCTTAGGACTATATAAATAGCAGAGTTAGCACCTACACGCTATGAAATAGTTTGTGATATCGAATGATTTTAGAATAAGGTTTGTATATATAGTATATATAGTGTGCATACATGCGTGTGTATGTGTAGAGATTTGGAAGGTTTTTGAATTAACAAAGTTTAAAATAATGTATAATAATTTAAGATGGGTTTTTAGGGTTATAAAATCTTTTGAGTCAATTATTGTTGTTATTATTATTATTATCATATTATTATAAAATCCTTTAAGTTCAAGGTAGTATTTAAGTATTTAATTAAAATCAGTTACACGAATTAAGGTAATAAAAAGAAATGTACTTAGAGGACTTACAATTGATGAAAGTAAATCTCACGGTTTAAAATTGAATTTTGAAGATGGAATTAAATTCGACTAGTAACATTCCTAGCTATATATGAACTATATAACCATTAACATTAACCAGAAGTATCGGTACGATAATTGAATTAAGAAAATTAAGAATACAAATTAAAAATATAAATCAATTTATGCATTTTAATGAGCTAAACATAATTTATAATATTCTTAAAAATAAAGTAAATCGAACCTTAGATGAGTTTCGGCCAAGAATAAAAAGTGTTATTGAAATGGAAGGAAAGCATTTCGAACAAGATAAATTAGGTACATGATCGATTAATTATTACACTATTTCTGTCATCATATAATCGCAATAATTATAAAACTCGTTACCAACATTTGTAAAAACGGTTTTGGTTGCCAACAATAAAATATGTAATTTTACCTATATATTTTTATACGCAACAATGGCATGAAAAGAAAAGACAAATCGGTCCATTTCCCTCTTACAACAAAACAAAGAAAGGTTAACTAAAGACGCAACCCGGTCAATTCAGGTTGAATTAAATTCTCTTTACAACACAAAAAAAGGTTGAATTAAATTCTTAATTACATTTTCTTAAATTAAATTCTCTTAACTTACAAAGAAAAAGTTGAATTCAATTTTCTGCATTGAAATGACTTGGGACTTAAAAACTGACTTCTTAAAAACTAACTTCTTCAAACTAACTGCTTCAAAACTAACTGCTTCAAAACTAACTGCTTCAAAACTAACTGCTTCAAAACTAACTGCTTCAAAACTAACTGCTTCAAAACTGGCTTCTTCTAAACTGGCTTCTTCAAAACTGGCTTCTTCAAAACTGGCTTCTTCAAAACTGGGGCGGTTGTCCCTCTTGGATGCAACCTATTGACTTGACCTCTTATCAAGTATTTCTATAAATCTCTGGGGCGGTTGTCCCTTTTGGCGCAACCTTCTGATTGACCTCTTATCAAGTATTTCTATAAATCTCTGGGCGGTTGTCCCTTTTGGCGCAACCTTCTGACTTGACCTCTTATCAAGTATTTCTATAAATCTCTGGGGCGGTTGTCCCTTTTGGCGCAACCTTCTGACTTGACCTCTTATCAAGTATTTCTATAAATCTCTGGGGCGGTTGTCCCTTTTGGCGCAACCTTCTGACTTGACCTCTTATCAAGTATTTCTATAAATCTCTGGGGCGGTTGTCCCTTTTGGCGCAACCTTCTGACTTGACCTCTTATCAAGTATTTCTATATATCTCTGGGGCGGTTGTCCCTTTTGGCGCAACCTTCTGACTTGACCTCTTGCCAAGTATTTCTATGTCTCTGGGGGCGGTTGTCCATCTTGGCGCAACCTTCTGACTTGACCTCTTGTCAAGTATTTCTATAAATCTCTGGGGCGGTTGTCCATCTTGGTGCAACCTTCTGACTTGACCTCTTGTCAAGTATTCTGAAACTATCTGACTTGAACACTTGTCAAGTATTCTGAACTGTAACTTGAACTCTTATCAAGTATTCTTGAAACTTAACTGTCTAACTTGAACGTTGTCAAGTATCTTTATAAATCTCTGGGGTTTGGTTATCCCTTTTGGATGCAACCAACTGGAAACTGATTTGCAACTTATTTGCAAATAAAACTGACTCGAAACTACTTCGAGTATCTTTATAAATCTCTGGGGTTTGGTTGTCCCTTTTGGATGCAACCAACTGAAAACTGATTTGCAACTTATTTGCAAATAAAACTGACTTGCAACTTATTTGCAACGAAAACTGACTTCAAAACTGACTTGCAACTTATTTGCAACGAAAACTGACTTCAAACTGACTTGCAACTTGTTTGCAACGAAAACTGACTTCAAAACTGACTTGCTACTTATTTGCAACGAAAACTGACTTCAAAACTGACTTGCAACTTATTTGCAACGAAAACTGACTTCAAAACTGACTTGCAACTTATTTGCAACGAAAACTGACTTCAAAACTGACTTGCAACTTTTTTGCAACGAAAACGACTTCAAAACTGACTTGCAACTTCTTTGCAACGAAAACTGACTTCAAAACTGACTTGCAACTTCTTTGCAACGAAAACTGACTTCAAAACTGACTTGCAACTTATTTGCAACGAAAACTGACTTCAAAACTGACTTGCAACTTATTTGCAACTAAAACTGACTTCAAACTGACTTGCAACTTATTTGCAACGAAACTGACTTCAAAACTGACTTGCAACTTCTTTGCAACTAAAACTGACTTCAAAACTTCTTTGCAACTTCTTTGCAACTAAAACTGACTTCAAACTGACTTGCAACTTTTTTGCAACTAAAACTGACTTCAAAACTGACTTGCAACTTCTTTGCAACGAAAACTGACTTCAAACTGACTTGCAACTTCTTTGCAACGAAAACTGACTTCAAAACTGACTTGCAACTTCTTTGCAACGAAACTGACTTCAAAACTGACTTGCAACTTCTTTGCAACGAAAACTGACTTCAAAACTGACTTGCAACTTCTTTGCAACTAAAACTGACTTCAAAACTTCTTTGCAACTTCTTTGCAACTAAAACTGACTTCAAACTGACTTCAAAACTGACTTGCAACTTCTTTGCAACTAAAACTGACTTCAAAACCTTTTTGCAACTTCTTGCAACTAAAACTGACCTCAAAACTGACTTCAATATCTCTCTAAATCTATAAACTCTCTATAAACACTCTCTCTCTTAATTTGCAAGTCAATTCAATTCAGTAATTGAAAAAAATTTGCAAACACAAAATATAAAATGTAAACGACATTTCACTCTAATGTACACGAAGGTACGATACTATTATGTTTGATACATAAATAAAATTATTCTATACTGAATATAAGAGTGAAAATAACTCTGAAATTAACTCTCTCTGAAATTAACTCTCTCTGAAATTAACTCTCTTTTGAAATTAACTCTCTTTTGAAATTAACTCTCTTTTGAAATTAACTCTCTTTTGAAATTAACTCTCTTTTGAAATTAACTCTTTTGAAATTAACTCTCTTTTGAAATTAACTCTCTTTTGAAATTAACTCTCTTTTGAAATTAACTCTCTGTTACAATTAACTCTCTGTTACAATTAACTCTCTGTTACACTAAGGAAAATGTATCACTAGTGTCTGAAGTGTTCACTGTGTTTCTTGTAAATTCTGACTTAATACTCATTATTAACTGTTAATAATACTGACTTTTCAAGTGTTTATAAATTACTTAAGAAAACAAAATGTTACTTAACAAATTTTCTATGGGGAAATCCTTAGAGACGTGTCCTGAAGACGTGTCTTGCTGGCCACTTGTTCTTGGATGAAAACTAGGCGTGGAGAACTTGGAGTCGTGACACACCGGTCAATGGTTTTATCCTGATAAATCTTTTTTATAATCTTCTTTATAAATCTTCTTTTATAAATCTTTTATAAATCTTCTTCTTATCCTGGCAGGGTCGCCAGTCTGTTAACCCCTCCGTCTATGGCCCTGATTCGGTTCGGATCGACGGGGGTTCTAGTTACGGAGGCAAGCACGGATATTTCTTCTGTTACTTTTCTTCTATAATTTTCTAATTCTTTCTCTGATACTTTATAACTTATCGACTTTACTAAGTTCCTCTGACGATAGCCCAACTCGAGGGGGAAAATAAAAAGTTTCTCTTACTGTAAATTTACTTCTTAAAAATATACAGGTACTGCTCTGAATTTACAGGGGTAGAGGTTCGACCTTTTCGACCATAGCTCAGGCCGGAATCTAAAAATATTAAGGAGGCAAGGGGCCTCTGCCCCCCTCCCCGCAGCGAGGCTGCTAACCAGGGAGTCTCTTAGCAGTGACCAAGGCAGTCTCGTAACGAAGTGTCCTTCATTTTACAAATACATGTATAAAATATGCCTGAATGTTGGGGGATGGCAGTTGGAGGTTAAGTTTCCCCCCTTTTAAACACGATCAGGTGTTTAAAGATTCCAATAAAGATTTTAAAAAAAATAAATAAAAAATAAAAACTAATCTTTTTTTTTTTGCCACGTCTTCATTTCTGAAGGCGATTTCATTTCATAGTCGTACACAGTACATTGAAGTACATGACTGAGTACATTTTTGTTTGGGTTTATTACAATTATGATTTCGATTATGGATTACTTCCCATACAGTTCTATTAAAGTACATTCTTACATTATATATAAAGTCATTACATTCAATTATAGTTTCATTGAAGTACATTACGTCGTTACCATTCTTACAGTGTTTTTATATATATATATATGGTTAGATTATATGGTTAGATTATATGGTCAGATTATATGGTCAGATTATATGGTCAGATTATATGGTCAGATTATATATATGGTTATTAGTACAACACAAGTACATGAGACATGACAAGATAATTTATATACATAATATGTTATATTACATTATATGTTATAAATTTGGATCAGAGCGAAAGATGTTGTTTATCTTAGAAACGTTCGGTTCTGCTGATTCGCGAATTTGAGCATTTAACTACTGTAAGCCTAATGAATGCCTTGTGAGGGTTGAACGCACTTAAAAAAAAAATAATAATAAAAAAAAATATATGTGGACGTATTTTACATGTACATAATCCAATAGGTTGTGTGCGTAATATAGAGACGCGTAAAATATGGACTGATAGGTTGATAGGTATCATTAGACAATAGGTAGGAAACAACATAACTAATGATGTATAGAGAATGGTTTCTTTTTCTTTTATTATTATTATTATTATTATTATTATTATTATTAAGGAATTTACCATACATTCAATACGGAAGATGTCCAAATACTAAACACGTGATTCAGTGTTCAAGTATGGAAAACGAGAAGAGAATTAAGTTACTTTATGACGTCATAATTATTGAATTTGTACGTATAATACAAATCATTATTAGGAAGATTACAAGAACGAATTAGAGACAAGAGTGGGTTATTAATGACTAAGAAGTACAACTGCGGGTTCCAATCCTGTTATATGCAATGTGTATGCATAATCTAGGGACGAGGGTAAGATGCAAGACAATCATAATTAATTAATAACTTCTATAACAAATGAAAATGGATACGACTAAACCAAAGGTATGGTAGATCGTAGGGTTTTGACACGATCAAAAATAGGAAGCCACAAGTAAAATTATTATCCAAACTCGCGTTAAGCGATTTTGGTTCTTATGTAAAAATGAATATTGATTATTCATTTTATTTTTACATATAATATATAATTAGGATGTCTCTTATTGGGTAGTCAAAAATTGAAATGTTGAATTATTTTATCTGCGCCCCCTAAAATAGTTCCATTTAGCATAAAAACTAAAACTTGAAAGTTTGACACAAATTGGCTCATATTTAGGGGTCGCCCCCGCCTAATAAAAATGGTGACCATGGCATAATAGCTCCTGACATATGATTATGCTCATTATACACATAATTCTTTCCTTCTTTTTTTAGTTTGATTCGTTTTTATAAGTATAGGCCTTCTTATTTATCATTGATCCTTTTCTAACCTATCCTTGATGTTGTTATAATCCATCCTTTGGTCCTCAATCCGTCTTTATCCAATCCTTTTCTCCTATCCAAAATCCTTCCTGGCTCTTTTTTTATATACAATAGCAATGAAGCATTGCTACAAAAAAAAACCATTAGTTTATTATATAGAGATAAATTCAAAATGCCAGTGCTATTTACATACTTTAATTACTTTAATTAGCATTATTTCCTTATATAACATTTATTTAATATACAATGATTATACAATATGGTGTATTTTAAGGTGCGACCTCATTGATGGTTATTTTTGAGAAGAACAGTTTTTGATGGAACTGGGTGACTCTGGCGGTGTTTTGCAACAATTTGGAGCAGGAACTGGAGCTGCTCTTCCCCCACTGTCAATTTCTTATTCAGCTCTTGAACTAAAGCTACTGCACGTTCTGCCCGGTCATTTACAACAGATAGAGCTGCAACAATAGCTCTGGCCCTTAAATATTCACAGTTGGATGTCGAAGTGCTGGGTGCCTTGTTCAGAAATCCTTCTGGCAAATTCAGCTTAGTAAAGAATTCTCTAGTATTTCTTGTAACAAGTTGGTGTAGTCCTTCACCAGAGCAGAAGGTCGATTCAGGAATCCGAGGACGCTTGGGTGGTCTATCAGTGGACTCATCTTCTAATGCCTTTACCATGCGTTTCTTTACATCTGTAGTAATTCGCTCATCAAAGAAAGCAAGACCAACTGCTTCTTCAGACAGGTACCATAAGTGGTTAGAGAGCTTTTTTTTAGTTGCATCAGAAATCTTTTTGTTAGGATAATTAATCAATGACCTCATAAGGAGCCAGTCATTAAATGGTGTTTCAATAGGGAGTGAGGATGTTGTCCAAGCCTTCATATAGATGAGAACAGAAAAAAGGGAAAGATCTCGAATTCCTAGTTCTTCAGTCTTAGTCATCTTGAACTGGTTTCGAAAAAGCCACATCTTGATAGAATAGAGCGCTTTGGACATCCAGCGAGCTCGATGCATGGCACCTGGTGCACGAAACTTGATGCCTTTATTGGGGACACCTCCAAGAAAGATGATGGACAGATCCAAAAGTTCTTGATAGTCATCCCGTAGCATAGGTGCCTGGGATCTAGCAAACTGAATTAGTTCAGTTTTAGACTGGATAATTGCTTCTTTAGTAATCGTGTCTGTCTCACCTGTTTGGAACTGGCTTTGATCAACAGAAGTCCAATTGTCACGAAAACGCTTAAAGATCAATATCTCTGGACCAGTTGATGTAGATCCCAATGTTGCTTCAAATGCAGCTCCGAACAATAAATCTAAAACATGGTGTCTACAAGGCAAGTACAAAACATCATGTCCCAATTTTGCTTCGATGAGAGCACAGGCTCCACTATATTGACCCGTGTTTGAAGCTGTTGTATCGAAACAAATTGCTTTTACTCTCTCTGTAATTCCCCATTCATTCAGGCAGTTAAAGACGGCTTCAGCTTGTGCTTCTCCAGTTGAGTTTGGGATTTTGGGGACACCAAGCAGCTGTTCAACACCAGGTCCTGACACAAGTACTGGGAGACGATCAATGTGCTTGTGCGAGGTGAGGTCCTCCATCATCTTGCCATCCCAGTGGACTGTCATAGAACATTCTCCATGGAAATGCTCCTTAAGTTCTTTAGCATGACGAGCTCGGTTCTTATTTCGAAGGCGATGGATAGAATGTTGGTTTATGTTATAATCTGAAGCGTCCAAACCAAAGCTTTTAGCTGCCTCTGCGAGGATAAATGTTGCCTTTCTAGAGGAAATTTGTGTAGAGCGTGCAGACGAAACCACGTGATTCGAAGCGTCATTGTAATTGGGTAATAATGACAGCTCTGACCGGAGCGCATTAGAAGGTTCAAAAAGTAAATTAGCATAGAGTTTTAGCCTTGTAGGTATATTGATACATGTAAGCTGGGCTTACGAAAAATGTTTTTGTTGTTATAACTAACTACAGGGATATTTTTATAAAAAATAATAAATTTCTGCTCAAACACTGCACAAAAACCCCCCGCACCCCTCTAGTGACGCCACTGATAGAAACACAGATCATGAAACACATGTCAGGTAAAATTTCCATTGAACTAAATTAAATTCTTTGTGACAAATAGCAACATTGTTTAAAACTTCATAATATGTGTATAAGAGCATAAATTCTAATTTTTTCATTAAATTCATTAAATTTTTTTCAAACACTAATAACAAAATCAGTATAAATAATTGTGAAAAATATAAATAAAATAGTTTATTATCTGATAATAGCAAAAAAGAAGTATAGTGATACACAGTTACACACCTTTTACTTATGACAGCAGAACACTGAATGATGACAAATAAACAATTGCAACATAATCTGGAGCATTCTTGATGAAACATGTTTAAACAGGTTGATCTTGTCTTATCAAGCAATATTTTCAGCTACAAACTTGACAATTGTCTCTAATATATTCATTTAATTGAATTCATCATAAATATGATGATTAATTAATTAAAAACATATGTTTAGTATACTTGACAACTGCTAGTAATTTCAAATATTAATTGCATAAATAATAGCTATATTTTATGAACTTTAATAAGCGGGGGCGACCTCTAAAAATTGTTCAATCCAAAAAACATTTTATATGTGATGTTTTTTCAACCAATGGAACTGGTTGAGGGGGCGCAACCTAAAAAAATCAACACTTCGAAAATAAGAGACACCCTAAATTATATATATATATATATATATATATATATATATATAAAATAGGCTATGCATGCTTCTCTATACATAATTGTCACCGATCGCCACTAATATATATTATACACCCCTCGGAGTTAAATTAAAATGAATTACTCCAAGAGGGTATAATATTGTACTCCTGGATCGGGGAGACCGTCTCGATGTCTGATTTCCCACAATCACAGAGCACTTCGTGGATCCTGTAGACCTCTTATCACCAGTTCCCACAAGTCAAAGAACAAAGAAAACATCGGTGAGTAATATTTTAATCATATTTAGCAAGAAGGATTTTGATTAATTACAGTAAATCAATTGTTTCTTTTTCACAGAAAGTCCATAATATGAATACTTCAATAAAAGTTTATAAGTATAATAATAGTTAATCCTTAATTGTAAGATATTTAAATAAGCCGGAGACCCCTCTACGACACTCTTGTCCGTTCTGAGTCTCCAAGCTTCAAGCAAACCTATTCTTAACGAGGTAGAATGCACCTCTCCACCACGGAGACCCATCTCCTCGGAATCTGCCGTAAGGGCGTTGAGCCCCTTCTTATATAGTCAAAGGAACGGAACCTGTCTAAGCTACCACGCAAGCGGTTAACATCACCTGGGAACTCTGGAGAAGCGAGCGTCTCACAATACATTGTGTTTCCCAGGAGCAATCAAAGAAACTGTCCGCGTCACTGGCGACACTTCCGTTTGGAAGGAGATAAGTCGTACACTTGCGTGTGAATTATTAAATGAATGAAGTTACATAAAAATAATGGTGTCATCAGGGCGCGGCTTTACTTCGATGATAAATCAAAATATAACTTGTATATATTATATATATATATATATATATATATATATATATACGCATTGTCCTACAGAATATTCTTGCGAAAAACTAACTTATATTTTCTTAACGATTCTCGCTATCTGGTAACCCCTTTCTTTCTTGAAGCGGCCATAAAACATATATATATATATATATATGTGTGTGTGTGTGTGTGTGTGTGTGTGTGTGTGTGTTCCGAACACTATGGGGTCTTTCCGGCCAACAAGCAACAGATTGGATTGAAGGCTTGCAGTGATGGGGTGTGGTTCTGCTTATAGGACTATGGGTGTGTGTGTATGTATATATATATATATATATATATATATATATATATATATACACACATTTAACTGCAATAACCACGCAGTATATTAATGTATAGAAACGACGTAAGTATAGAGGAGTGTTCTGCACACGAGGAAGAGAAATAACGAACAAATGAAAAATGAGGTGACCGCCCGGGAATCGAACCCAGGACCTTCCGATTGCCGGTCAGACATGCTACCACTACACCACGGGCCTCGATCAGTCAGAAGTCGCAATTCTCCTACATAGGGCAGAAACCAATGCCTTGAGAGGGCACCCTCGCAAATCGTGAATATGTACATTTAACTGGAATGACTACGCAGTATATTAATGTATAGAAACGACGTAAGTATAGAGGCGGTCACCTCATTTTTCATTTGTTCGTTATTTCTCCTCCTCGTGTGCAGAACACTCCTCTATACTTACGTCGTTTCTATACACATATATATATTTATATACACACACACTACATACATGTAATATTGACTCTGTTGAGGGGGGTATGCTACTTTATTTTGCTATTATGCTACTCTATAGCCTGTAATTGTGATGGAGTTGCAATATTATGTTGACATGTGTCGCTACTACTTTTAATGCGAAGGAGCAAAAAATTCATGTATTTATTATTATTTAATCTACTTGGAGAAATGTGTGTAACGTATATATATATACACACACACACACGTATATATATACACACACACACACACACACACTCATGTGTGTGTGTGTGTGTGTGTGTATATATATATATCAGCATAAGCCTGATTCGTGAGAACGATGAGTCCGGCCGTGGTTAAAACGTTACGCTAAGAGTTGAACCAGGGCGGACAGGGCCAGTGGACGTGCCAGCGTGTGGTTGTTTAGCTTCAAAAGAGTTTAGATAATTTGACATTGTAAAGTTTAGTCTTGATTCTGTGATTATTGTGATTATTAACTGTAACTTAGGATTTACAAATTTATTTTAAAAAATTTCAATTTGTGTTTATACCAAATTAAAAGAACTAGTGTTAACTCAACTTCGTCCGAATTAAGATAACTTTTTCCTTAAATAAATACTCCCAACAGGACTACCTTAAGAATTCTGAATATCCACGACAAAAGGATTGAGGGAATGTAAAAACTTGGAGCAAGTGTAGTTTACGTCCCCCTAACACAAAAGGGGACACAAATTACACTAGGTCAAAGTTGCGGAACGTAAACTACATAGGATCTTTAGGAGACATTTTTTAAATGAATCCATCAAATAAAACGTTGAAACTAACGAAAATATTACGACTTAACCTAACCAATCGTATATATATATATATATATATATGATGAATAAAACCACGAAGGAAAGGAAACACAGAGTGGTGCTCAAGCGCTTTCGTCTAATGACATCCTCAGGAACACTGAAGTAAATAAAGAGTTCAAAACTATATATAGGTTACAAAAAAAAAAATATATATATATATATGTATAATAAATATAGAAATAAAAATTGTGGGAGGAACATACAAATTTGTAAGGAAAAACTACCAATTTTAGCACTTTGCCCGAATTCAACACAAGATCAAATGGATTGTTTACAACCAATTTTATAGATAATGCCTGAATGATATATAGGTCACAAAAAAAATAAAAAATAAAATTAACTGAAAAATAAAAATTGTAAAAGGAGCATACAAATTTATAAGGGAAAATTACCAAAGTTTTAGCACTCTGCCCTTCTTGTCTAAATCCGTTCTGAACGAATTCAAAACAACGGGATCGAGTTGAAAAAGACCTTTGCTCATGTTAAAGTATTTGTAAGTTGGAAATAGTAGACTCAAGAATATTTCTATTAACAATGTGCTAGAGTTGAAAACAAAACTGAAGCATATTCAATCAATACAATGGAATAACTCTGACAATGGACAAAAAGGGCACTGGACGACTGTCCCGTTCTAACGGAATATTGATGCTGTTTTACACGCGTGTGCAAATCCTTTCCCGTCTGACCAATGTAAAAGGAATCACATTGTTTACAACCAATTTTATAGATAATGCCTAAATTATTGGTAGGGCCATTTTTTACTATGATATTTTTCACAGTATTGTTATATGAAAATACTACATTAATATCCAAAAGTTTAAGTACATTAGCAATGCCTAAAATGCCCGGGAAAAATGGAAGTTCTAAAATGTTCTTTGACAAAGTGCGAGTGTTAATATTCACACGATAGAAGGTTCGTTTTGCCTTGTTAAGACAAGATTCCATAAACGCAGGTGGGTAGCACAGATCACTTCCAATACCGTTGATTTTTTCCAATCCGGCATCGATGTATTCCGGACTGGCGATCCTAAGAGCGCGGAGAAACATTGAAGAATATATGGCCTTCTTAATGGAGGTGTCATGTCCAGAGTAAAAGTGTGCGTAGGATAAATTGTTTTTTTTTTTCCGATAGATACTAAACTTAAAACCTGGGTTTTCCCTATGTACACGCACACCCAAAAACGGGATTGAGTTGTCTTGTTCCACTTCTAAAGTAAACTTAATGGAGGGGACTTGATCATTTAACTGAAGGAGGAAGTCACCCAGGTCACGATTCATGGGCCAGATACACAAAATATCGTCGACTTACCGCAACCATGGGATGCCAACCCCCACAGGATTCTCGAAATGTAAGTAATTTCGAAAAACTCCATATAAATATTGGAGAGGAGGGGCGACAAGAGGTTGCCCATGGCCATCCCAAAAACCTGTTGATAATACTCGCTATTGAAAGTGAATTTACAGTCTTGATGCAAAGCTTAATAAGTTCCAAAACGATGTGTGCAGGTAGTGACAGGTCGTACTTATGTAATTCTCGGGCGAGAAAGTCAAGCATATCGTCAATCGCCACTTTTGTAAACAATGAACAAACGTCAAAACTGATCAATCTATCGTTGGTTTCAGTGCGTACATTATTCAATTTTTCAGAAAGATCCATGGAATTTTTTACATGTGAATCAGAGATAGTTCCGAGAATGGGAGACAAGACTTTGACAAGCCATTTGGAGAGTTTATAGGTAATAGAGCCCACCGAGCTAATAATAGGGCGCATAGAGTTGCCAGGTTTGTGAGTTTTAATAAGACCGTAAAGGTAGGGAAGAGAAGGTGAAGTGGACATGAAAAGCGGAATTAAGTCCTTATGATCTTTGAGAATGCGTTTCAAGCCACTATTGAATGATGTGATGACGTCATCCTGCGGGTTGTTCTTAAGTTTTCTGTATGTGGTGGGGTCCTAGAGCAGCTCGTTCATCTTTCTAATGTAGTCCACTTTGTCCATAGTAACTATGGTGTTAGCCTTGTCTGCTTTAGTAATATGGAGCTCACCACCTTTTTTTAATTGTGAGAGGCTATTGCGAAAACGTTTAGGAAAGTTATTTAGGAAAGATATTTTGTGTATCTGGCCCATGAATCGTGACCTAGATAACTTCCTCCTTCAGTTAAATGATCAAGTCCCTTCCATTAAGTTTACTTTAGAAGTGGAACAAGACAACTCAATCCCGTTTTTGGATGTGCGTGTACATAGGGAAGCCCAGGTTTTAAGTTTAGTATCTATCGGAAAAAGACAAACAATTTGTCCTACGTACACTTTTACTCTGGACATGACACCCCTATTAAGAAGGCCATATTTTCTTCAATGTTTCTCCGCGCTCTTAGGATCGCCAGTCCGGAATACATCGATGCCGAATTGGGAAAAAAATCAACGGTATTGGAAGTAATCTGTGCTACCCACCTGCGTTTATGGAATCTTGTCTTAACAAGGCAAAACGAACCTTCTTATCGTGTAAATATTAACACTCGCATTTTGTCAAAGAACATTTTAGAACTTCCATTTTTCCCGGGCTTTTTAGGCATTGCTAATGTACTTAAACTTTTGGATATTAATGTAGTATTTTCATATAACAATATTGTGAAAAATATCATAGTAAAAATGGCTCTACCAATAATTTAGGCATTATCTATAAAATTGGTTGTAAACAATGTGATTCCTTTTACATTTGTCAGACGGGAAAGGATTTGCACACGCGTGTAAAACAGCATCAATATTCCGTTAGAACGGGACAGTCGTCCAGTGCCCTTTTTGTCCATTTGTCAGAGTTATCCCATTGTATTGATTGGAATAATGCTTCAGTTTTGTTTCACTCTAGCAACATTGTTAATAGAAATATTCTTGAGTCTGCTATTATCCAATTTACAAATAACTTTAACATGAGCAAAGGTCTTTTTCAACTCGATCCCGTTGTTTTGATTTCGTTCAGAATGGATTTAGACAAGAAGGGCAGAGTGCTAAAACTTTGGTAATTTTCCCTTATAAATTTGTATGCTCCTCTTACAATTTTTATTTTTCAATTTATTTTTATTTTTTATTTTTTTTTGCGACCTATATATCATTCAGGCATTATCTATAAAATTGGTTGTAAACAATCCATTTGATCTTGTGTTGAATTCGGGCAAAGTGCTAAAATTGGTAGTTTTCCTTGCAAATTTGTATGCTCCTCCCACAATTTTTCTTTCTATATTTATTATATATAGTATATATATTTTTTTTTTGTAACCTATATAATATAGTCTTGAACTCTTTATTTACTTCAGTGTTCCTGAGGATGTCATTAGACGAAAGCGCTTGAGCACCACTCTGTGTTTCCTTTCCTTCGTGGTTTTATGCCCACGTGTTACTTTCGTGAAGTAATTTTCGGTGCTCTTCCAATATGTGCTCTACCGCGAAAATTTACATTCCAATACGTGATCTACCTTAGATTATTCGGATTAGCAGCAGGTACGTTAGTTAGCCTTATAAGGCTAACTAACGAAAATATCACGACTTAACCTAACCAATCGTCAAGGGCGTATAGTTGACCTAACGATTGGTTAGGTTAAGTCATGATATTTTCGTTAGTTAGCCTTATAAGGCTAGTTTCACGGTAGAGCACGTATTGGAATATGGTAGATCACAGTTTCGCGGAAGAGCACATATTGGAAGAGCACCTAATTTTCATATATATATATATATATATATATATATATATATATATATATATATATATATATATATATATATATATATATATATAGGTATATATATAAATTGACAATTGGTTAGGTTAAGTCGTAATATTTTCGTTAGTTTTAACGTTTTATTTGATTAGGTCGGTATACGCGGACAAAGTTGGGGAACGCTAACTACACTACGATAATGTAGGGGAATGTAAACTACACTAGGATAATGTAGGGGAACGTAAACTACACTAGGCACCAAAGGGGGACGTAAACTACACTTGCTCCAAAAACTTTTTTTACAGACCATGAATTGGTAAATCTCCTTTAAAATTATTTAAGTTATAATTTTGCACAATTCCAATTCTAAATTTATTAATTTTAAGTTGAATATTTGTGTTACCTTACTTTAAGATATATTAAAAAAATATATATACAGTATTTTCTAAAATATTGTAAAAGAGGTTTTATGGTGTTAAAATTAAAGTTTAAGATTACTGTTTTATGGTTTGCTGCTCAGGGTTTACTTAAAATTTGTCGTTTTATCCACTCTTCCACTGGCTATTGTTAGTGCGGAAATGTTATGGACACTCTTTTCCGGTTTATTCCCGTCGGAAACGTTCATGATTTCAAGGTTGCTCAAGCTAGTAAGTAAACCTGTGAAAAGGAGGGGGCGGAAGAATCGTCCTGACTAGAGGCGGTTAACGAACACATTAACTGAAGCGTTGATTCTTCAAATCTTAAAAGCGACCGTTTAACATCAGCGCTCGTCAATTCTGTGATAGATCCCAAACCCTCGTTTTTCAATCTCTTAACTCATGTGACCTCCAAATCTCAATTAGATTTGGTGCTCGAGCAACATTTTAAATTAGAGAGCTTGGGAATTGCCTCAAATGACGAGAGCTTGAACTGGCTTGAATATTTGAAAATATAGGAGTTTAACGACTCCATACCATTTAGGGACTCTAAATATCATATTAGCCTTTCGTGGTACGAGGAGCGACTGAAAGAAGTTCCCTCAAATCACAAGGTAGCTCTTAATAAAGTTCATACTTCTTTGAAAGATCAAGATTTACCAAAAGAATATGAGGAAGTATTTTAACCATTGCGAGATGGCATCATAGAGGAGACATTGGTACCTTCAGAAGAATACCACAATTAAGTGTGGGTGAGTAGTATGACTGCAAAATGTTAGAGTGCGATGCAATTGTAAATGTTGGTCAATGTTGCAAAGAGGGGAGGGGGAATACTGCAAGATGTTCTGCAACAAAGAGGGAGGGGGTTATGCAACAAGGGGGAGCGGTTATCCCCAAACTGCAATGAAGGAGAACTCCCCCAGCAAACTGGGGGAGTCCACCTGACCTCTTTGGGGAGAAGCTGGGACGGCCTCACCCCCCAAAGGGGTATACCTAACCAAAGAGAAAAAGGAGGAGAGAGGAGTGTTCGCCTGGCTCCTGCCAAGCGCATATTGAGAGTTCATCCGAGCGCCTGCTGTCTTATAAGATCCTAATCAGCCATTTGGCTTAATGTGCCAGTTTGCTTAGAAGGCTTCTTAGAAGGCGTAAATGGCTTGTTGAGGTGTACATTATTAGGGATGAGTTGCCAGATTGCGCTATTTATTTAATTAAAGCATATATTCTTGACAGTTGGCTTAGCCCGCAAGTAGGCTTAACCCGTCAGTTGGCTTAACCCGCCAGTTGACGTAGAAGACCCAGAAGGCAGGTGTATATATTATCTTTTCAGCTGCCAGATTGCGCTATTCAGATATTTTTGACAGATGTCTTAGAAATCCGTCAGTCGTTTTAGAAGGCAGCCATTTGGTATAATTAAATAATAATATCGTTTACAACCAAAAGAATTAAATAAAACACCATTACATCATTCTCTTTATTTAGACGAATTATTGGAATCAATTTCACGAAATATATAAAAAATAAATATACAATCAAACGATGGAATATATATGATCAAAAAATTAAATAAAAAATAATAATAGCATAAGAAATACGAACGAGAAATATTATATATTATATATATATATATATATATATAAATAATGAAATGTATTGAAAATAATAATAAATATATTGAAAATAATAATATACAAAACGATGGAGTATAATCATCAACATATTAGTACAGGAAAAAAAAATATATATATATATACACACGAAATTATATTAAATAATTAAATATATTGAAAATAAATATCCATCAAAATGCTTTATGTTCTACTGAGCTTAACTAAAACACTAAACTCGCACGTAATCGAGTCTACAGTAACATCAGTATTGTTTTGCACTACGCGGTAAATACGGCTTAACATTATTTCATCGCTCAAGTTATACGGATACCTATACTCGATGTAAATGGCCTTCATATCATTCAATACTATTTTTGTGCCTACTTTACATTTGATTGGTAAGTTATCTTTAAACACAGCTAGAATACGCTCAAGAGAGGGCATCGTTAACCATCACGTCATTATTAAATACAAGTTTATAAACACTCCTTTCCAATCGAGGGTTTTTTCTTACCATCCCGAGCTTTTCAATTGTGAACTCTTCTTCACAACGCATAGCGACAATTGAAATAATCTTCCAAGTCGTAGTGACAGCTGCTCATTATATAAAGAAATAGTTCTTCAGGGTGAACAGTATAGGCGAGCTCTGCCCTGTACCGCTCAAGTCCTTTGTACCAAAGCTCATGATATTTCGAAGTGTCTAAACCTTTTAAATAAGCATCCAGCTCTAGACCATTCTCGCCCTGCTCATTCCTACATTCGATAAATCCGTCGAGCAGAGCGGTGTGTGCGTATTCAAGAACCGTGTCAAAATAAATCATATCCGTAACACGTGCATCTAATATAGGTTTCAGCTTGCGGAATCCGACGATTTCAAACATTCTTTCGAGGATGAATCGGTTTCGCGAAAGGGCAAGAACGTTATTATCAGATGCATTCTTCCACATCAGTCGTATATCAATGCATGGCTGATCGTTATTTATACACAACGTACAAACAACGGCATATGAGGGGGCATCACTAATCTGTTCTCTTGTACCTACACCAGCAGGTATTTTATAACGGTCCTCACCCCACTTCTCAACTATCACGAAGATTCTATTCATCTCCTCAACACTTAAATAAATAACATTACGTTTATCAGAGTTTGCTTGCCTGCAAATCGTTTCAAGTACATTGTTAATGGTTTCACGCCTGAAAACGCGCAATGACTTCGTCATGGACACATCTTACGCGGCATTGAGAATGCTTCTCAAAGGAAGTTCCATCGTATTCGAGGAGTGCACGTCCAGTCGGTTCAAGCTCTGAGATGACTATGAGCCACGGGTTGGCGGATCGGTTCGACGGGAGGAGCGAGTCACACGGGTGAAACGTGTACGGGTTTGTTCGAACTCGTGTGTTTCAGGTGTGGAGGAGTGAGGTACACGGGTGGTCGGCTCGGCTCGACGGGGGGAGCGATCCACACCATAAACTGTTGAATCGTGTACGGATTTGTTCCAACATGAAAGAGTCATGTGAATACTTGTACCGCATTATACTGGGCAATCGTTTAGAGAATTTTTCCGATACATGAAGTAATATCGGCTTTAATGTTTTATCACTCCCACTCTTCAGAATGCGCACCAGATATTTTCGTGCAGGGGGATTTTCACGAACTAAACACATTTTTTCACAAACCTGTGCACTATTTGAGAGAAACATGTTACCGTATTTTTCCTTTTTGTTTAACAATCGATACTCGTCTCTAAATTCTATCAAAAACTGACACAGGCCTTTAGCCACACTCTCACTGCGAACCTTGTCATGATATATATGAATGTAGTGGTAAAAGTACTTTAGCGAGTCCATGATGACAAGGTTTACGTTCTACGCCGCAGGGTACGCGTGCTCGGTGTGATGCAGCATGATATAATACCGCCTGTCACACCACTCATCAACAAGACACATTATCCATACCCGCTGCTTCTCTTCTGCATGCGTTGTTTCTTTCACCTCACGGTATATGCACGTTTTTATTCAGTTTAGCCCAACAACGTAGTCCATCACATCGTTTGTGCTGCGAAATCCGGCAATACTCTCGCCAGAATATCCAGAGAGTATTTTGACATCTTGTTCCCTCGCGCTACTCAATGTATCCTTAAAAGTCTCAAAGAAGGCGGGGTAGGCAGTCTTTCAGTATCCACTACATCTTCCGACTTTACCGAATACCACTTCATAAACGTCGAACACAATATCAAAAATAGCCATCACTATTTTTTGTCTACGTGAGAAAATACACGTCTGAGCTCAAGCGTTTGCAGAGGTCAACTGAGCACGCAGGAGTAGAGATATGCCCAGGTAGTAGCAGGAGTCACATGACCGAGCTCATAGTGGTCGGAGCTTAGGATTGTACACTCGCACGCACACAAAGGAGAAAATGAAACCCTAATTGAAACTAATACACGTAATAAATAAACATATCGTTAACAATACACACACACACACACACACACACACACATATATATATATATATATATATATAAACAATCAATGATTAAGGTATCAGAAGGGTACGGTATCATAGGTACCAGGCACCTGTTAACGTTTCCTATAGCTGTTACGGCATACCTTCGTGCCCCTAAGTTCCTTCACACACCCCAGTTTCTGCTCCCGAAAATTGTGGGTCCCCACAGTCAGTTGGGGTGGCTGGTGGCCCTCATCTTCCAAGCACACTAGATCCTCCAACGAGTCAAAGTGAACGATTCGTCGGTTCGCCTGGTTAAGCGTGATATCCTTAGCTTTCACGATATATTTCATATATCCTCACCCAGCCTCACCCGTACCCAATAAGTTTTTGGTCCTGTTGATACAAATGAGTCACCGTATGCTCTATCACCATACTCCTCCTTGATCTCGTCAATTAACTCTCCGAGGAATTCCCCAATTGCTGGCATGTATTCCCCCTCCCTCGCTATGAATATCACGCTATCTGTGTCAGCGTACAGCACCCTCCGCCCAAGAGAATGTAGTAGTCCCCAAAGCTTGATGCGGACGTAGGCCGTTGTGAAGCTGTCTACAGGTATGTTTGTAACCCGTGAGTTATCTGTGGCCAGTTCGGTGATGATGTACTTTATTATTGAAGTATTACCTACATTCACTATAACCTCTTTATCGGGAGCATTGTCATAATCCCAGACTTCACTATAACTTTGTGCCAAATAAACATTCCCTTTGCCAGTATTCTGTGTAAATTTCACCCAGAGACTGTTTAGACACAACTTTGCACTAAAGCGCTTGTCAGGATTCTTAACAATTTGGGAACGGTGAAACTGTATACCTTCATGGGGACGGTAACGCTGAATATTAGCCGTTTTTTCATCTTCGGTATCAACTCCTCGCGGATATCCCGATGCTTCTACTTTATCCTTCAAAAAAGCGTTTATATATGGCGTGAAAAGGTTGGGTATATTGTGGAACCTCCACACCTGATGTATCTTCAATATTTTATAGCCATGGCGAACGGTTAGGTCCAGCTCAGGGCTTCTATATACACCTCTGATCTTACGCTGGTTGGTTGTATGATTACAATCACCGTTGTTCTCCTCTGCGCACTTCACACACAGGGGAAACATGAGCTTGTGATCTATAACGACGGGTAAGATCGGCATCCATAAATCGCGAGAGGGGAGCACGTCTACGAAAGAGTCCAAAGTAGCGCTCACTCAAGTTAGCTGAGAACTCCTCGATGGTTGGCATGGTGGGACACACCATTTTTTCAGGCGCACATAAGGGGTACGGATTGTTCTTCATCACGTAGGGATATAAAGAACAGAAGTCATAGTAATGGAGTTTCACGCCCTCTGTAGGCGGAAAGTATAGCTTCAATGGGTTTGTACACCCTCCAAACAAACTGTCACCGCATTTGAGGGGATCCAACACCATTGAACGTTTGATGGCCCTTATTTCTTCACGGTACTGGTCATCTGTTTCCATTCGTGCATCCTACTCATGCTCCCATACGATCTTGTGAGTGAACTGGGAGCCTATAAGTTGATCGTGGTTACGGGTCCATGCGAGTCTGTCGGCGGGGGATCTTCCATGGAGGTTCCCTCTGAAGGAACACTCAAGGCCTGGGCATGCATGCCACCAGCAGCCGTTAAAGGAGTACACAGTCTTCTCACCAGTGGTTGGATCCTCACTTAGGCCATCAACCCAAAGAACACGACCACTGACCTTAATGGGCACTTCCCCCGTGTTGCGGGGATCGCATTTGAAACAGGCTATGTACATCCTTCTAAAGGCCTGGAAACATACTCTAAGCACGCGCACATCATTCACGCAATAGCGCTCATGTTCATCAGCTATAGTGTATGGAATGGTTTCATTAAAACTGTTGTAGTAGCGGTCAAAAGCTTCACGCTCACTATCCCTCATGCTGGTGTAGTTAAAGTAATGTTTAGGGGGAGTCTAATTCCTCTGAAAAATAAATCCCCTGAAACAGTTGCTAAAGCCACCAAAACGTTGATGTTGAAAGAAGACAGGGTTCCTGGCTATTTTTGTACGGATATGGGGAAAGAATTTATAGGCAGCACTTTTGAGAACATGCTTACAGAGTTTAATAACAGTTACTACACTAGTACAGATATATACACATAAAGATATATAAACATACAGATATATAAACATACAGTACACATACAGATATATAAACATTCTGGGATCATTGGCCTCGTCATACAACCGTTCACACCACTGTACGATTGGCACAAAACTTAACGAAGTTTTAGAAAGAGGTACGCGCCCACAGGTGAGAAGAGATGGCGCACCCCCAACACACCCTACACATTTCAAAATCAATGATTATGTAAGGCTATTACCTTCGGGGAATGTATTCACGAAGGATTTGAGCAAGGATGGATACGGGAGATTTTTAAAGTTAGTGATATGAGACCTAAAGGCGAGATAATGATATATTACGTTGAAGAGTTGAATGGGGAAGAAATCGCAGGAGGCTTTTACCGTGAAGAGTTGTAGAAAGTGACATTTAATTTAGGAAAAAGTGTGTTTAAAATTGAAAAAAATTTAGGTAGCAAAGGTTCAAGAAAGAGAAAAATGTACCTGGTGAAATGGCTAGGTTACCCAGAAAGCTTCAACACCTAGACAAAAGCTGCGGCACTAATGAAGCTTAAATAGTATGCAATATGTCACCGAACAACTTCTATGTCACACTCCCGTTCTCTTCTCTGTCTGTACATCCTAACAACACCCTGGCCAACTTTGTAACAAAACTCCATGGGCCCATGAGTTGGAACGTGATTTACGAAGTTGGTGTTTGTGAATTCCAACTAGCCACCAAATTTTTAACTCTTGAAAATGAGCAAATCGTATTTCTGATCCTTAGAAGAATCGATGAGTGTGAAAAATTAGGCATAACCTTAGACAACACTATGCGATCAGTCCTGTTCGGTGAGGTACAGTACTATAGTACAAATGTAACACTAGGAAGCGGTCATGATGACATAGCCATGGACATTGTGACGGTGTTAAACAAGAGTTTTTAAAAATCGTACCTGACAAACGGTTTACTTTTTGAAGTCGTAAACATAGACATGCCTGCACGTACTTTGAAGTTAAAATCAACGCTTAGTGGAAATATGAAAGACAAAGAACTGTTCACAATTGTGGCCGAGGGTCGATATAGTGCAGCTCTCCAAAGAGATACCTTTCACGAGGCACAACATGACTTGTCCAGCTCAATGTATCAATTGAAGATGGAGAAATTGGGTGAAAGCTGCCCATTCCCAGACGTGCTATATTTACAGCAATATCGTAGAGCATCAATTTGTTGGGGACACCCAGGTGCGCCTTCTGCGCATTGCACACATCCCCAACCATAGAAAGAAAAATTTGTGCATTACATATGACAAGCCCCATTATGTGAATGTTGCGACTAATGTATTAACCAATATCTCGATATATTTAAGAACGAATGAGGGAAAAAATTTCCCATTCGGTGACGGGAGCTTAACAGTGAAGCTACACTTTCATTGCTTTCAGTTATGATGAACCGAAGGCCTTTCACAGTCTATCGAGGGATGAAATATCAGCGTGGGAGTGGCCTTAGATTAATTTTTTCAACTATACTATGCACCGCTGTCCCATTGTTGAAGAGGGGGGGGCTAGATACCTAAGTAGGAAGTCGTTAAAATCAGGTTTTAACGGGGTAGAAGACATAATGGGTGGAACTAAACCTAAAGAAGCTCTATAAAACATTTAAAACTTACACGGGACGAAATCATGAAAGACGCAAAGAGAAAAATGCGTGGTGGTGGAAAGAAAAAGAAGAGGGCTCTCCGGAAGAAGGGGTTACCAACACGTCGCGCTAAACGTAAAAGGACAAAAAAGAAGTGTTGAAGCGTATGAAGCCTATGGTTGATCATTTTTTTAACTGATTTAAGCTGAGGACACTACTCTCACGAATCATAGGCTGATTACTACTTGTCGAGAGAGGTGGCACTATTTCTGACTCGTCATGGCGCGTTTCATCCATCCGTGTAGCTCACAATGTTGTAAATGGGGACTGTCCTTCTTTGATATGCCCCTACACAGGTTTCTATTGAGCAGAGTGACTTTATTACAATTAACTCATTAAACACAATTAGTTCGCCGAGTACCCCTATAGAATTCGTGATACCCAGCTCAGGCCCATACTTTTTTGAGCCAAGCTGCATGCATATGTACGCTAAACTGCGTATAGCCCATTCAGATGGAAAGGACTGCGATGACAGTTACTCTGCATACCCTGAAACCAACTTTCTACACTCCATATTCAGCCAGTGTGAGGTGTATTTATATCAAGTTAACATCTCGGTAGGAACGGGGTGTTATCACCTACGAGCCAGTCTGGAAAATATTCTCAACTTTTCAAAAGAAGCGAAGAACACCTTTTTAACCGCTGAGGGCTATTATGAGACTAAAGATGTAAGTAGTATAAAGAATAAATTTAAAAATCCTAAAAAAAAGAGTCCTGATATCTGCATAAATATGGGACCTGATGAAGAAGAGGGCGCAAAACCCGTTGTGATTCACATCATGGAAACATATCTCCGTGTACTGCGAGTGAAATTAAGTTCCCCGAAATATGTAGAAATTGAAAAAAATTTAATATAGATCACGCTATACACGGTGCCCGGCGGATTGGCCTCGAAGCAGCTAGAAAACGTGGCATTGGGAGTTCTCCCTAGAAGAATATTAATTGGAATGCAGGATCACGCTTCGACGATGGAAAATATAAAAAGAGCGCCTTTAAATTCGAGAATTTCGGTCTTAAAAATATTACTATAAGTAAATGGCGGTCCTATTCAAAGGAGTGACATAACGAAGGAGTGACATAACAAAGGAGTGACAAATCGGAGATAAAATTCAAAGGAGTGACATAACAAAGGAGTGACAAATCGGAGATAAAATTCAAAGGAGTGACACGAAAATACCGTAACGAAGGAGTGACATAATTCCTAACCTGACATAACCTATTCGAAACCATAAATTAATTCCCGGCTTTCCCGGCTTCCAGTTGTGCTCGTGCTCTCGGTTGGAACAGTTGCAGTTGGAGCTCTCGGTTGAACGTTACCACTTGGGAGTGTATTTAATGATAAAGGAGTTCATAAAAGAAGACCACCACACAGATCAAGGGATGGAGCGACTGATTGCAGGGCACACTCCAACAAAGAAGAAGAAAGAACAAATCCAGAGGGAAGAGAGGCTTGCAACTGTTGTCAGGAAACATGGAACCGTCCCTCTCGACGAATACCTCCGGGGGATAGTGCACAATTTGCATTTCAGTTCAAGAAATGTAAACGACTATGAGTTGGAAGCTAATTTTGGTGATGGTGACCATGAATTTTGAACAAGTTTAAAATATTTTAACAATTTAATGATTCTAGTTTTTGAAATAAAATCTTAATTTTAACAATTCTAGCAAATTTGTTTTTTAAATAAATTTTAATAATTATACTTTTTAACTGTCACTCCTTGGAATTATCGTTACGTCACTTGATCGTTGTTGTCATTTTATGTTTATGTTTCTAGTTTTTGAAATAAAATCTTAATTTTAACAATTCTAACAAATTTTGTTTTTTTAAATAAAATTTTAATAATTATACTCCTTTGAATTTTATCTCCGATTTGTCACTCCTTCGTTATGTCACTCCTTCGTTACGGTATTTATGTCACTCCTTTGTTATGTCACTCCTTTGAAATGTCACTCCTTCGATACAGACCCGTAAATGGCGTTGCATTGGGGGGAACTATGGTTTCGGGCTACTCAGTGGCTGTGACGAGCTTCGGTTTGGCGTAACGCAGAAAGAATTTTCGAAGAATTTACCCTTTACCCCTTTGATATTACCCCTGACTTATCTGCTGGTGTAAATACACACTTAAGTCCATAACAAAGTGGAAACATCTCCGTCAGATTGGAATTCGCCAACTCTATAGACGCGCCTATTAGTGTACTCGTGTACCTCGAATCACAAGCTTTAATACAAGTTGGCCGTTTCAGGAAAGTTGTCACGGACTTTTAAAATGGACGCAAATACACTGCAGAGAGTAATGAAAAGTGACCGAATCATACATTCTTCGGTGTGTTTGCGAAGAATGAAACAATGAAAGTGCAAAGTACGAGAGATTGGTGTAGTCTTATCGTCAACACCGACACTGTGGGGGGGGGGGTTGAGGGGATTCATTGGTTTGCAATCTATTTTAAAAATAGCGAAAGAATGTACTATTTTGATTCACTCGGCACTCAGCTCTGGAGTGACCCTGTCGTCGTACAATTTATCGAACAGTTACATGTCCCTGAAATTGTTTGGAATCCTTACCGTTTCCAAGGATATTTTAGTAATACTTGTGGCATGTACTGTCTTTCATTTCTCCTGCACATGTCACGTGGGAAGGGATTTATAAATTTTTAAAAATTATTCGATTTGTGCGACACTGAGACGAATGACGAGTTGGTATGCAGACAGATAAAAAAAGGTACCCATTTGTGAGCACTCGCTGTATTGTGTAAAGTTTACGTGTGTATATATAATTGTAACTCTACTGTCTAAAGTTTTACGTGTATATATAATTGTAACTGTAAAATGTCTACATTAATATTACTCTTATTTAATGGACGCTAATACTGTGAGCCCAATTGTACTAAAACATACTTTCTACCATTTAATAAGTTAAATGAAAGTACAAGGTGTTTTGTTCTTAACTACAAAAAAAACTTACATTAGCTCCTCGATGACCTGGCATTCGTTGGACCTGATGTGAGCCAATACCTCGACCTCGGTATTCAGGTCACTGGGTTGGCTGTGCGGTAAAGCCTCCAAATCATTTATTCGCCTTTCATCAAAGCTGTCCCGAAAAGTTGCTATAACACGATTAAGTTCCGCATGATTGGTTCATACTGATTCTTTTTTAATTAAAGTCCATTTTTTCACAAATCGATTTGTATTCAGAAATCATAGCTCTGTGCTAATGCAAACTACTCTATAATTGAGGATACCTGCTGATGAAACATTTTCGATAAAATGTGAGTAGACAAAAAACCTTACATTAGTTCCTCGATGACCTGGCGTTCGTTGGACCGGATGTGAGCCAATACCTCGACCTCTGTATTCAGGTCACTGGGTTTGCTGTGCGGTAAAGCCTCCAAATCATTTATTCGCCTTCATCAAAGCTGTCGCGAAAAGTTGTTATAACACGATCAAGTTCCGCATCGGTCCTTTAATGAGAAATTAACATGATTAGTTCATACTGAGTCTTTCTTAATTAAAGTCTATTTTTTCATAAATCGATTTGTATTCAGAAATCATAGCTCTGTGGTAACGCAAACTAGGCTATAATTGAGGATACCCACTAATGAAACATTTACGATAAAATATGAGTAGAAGTGTATTATTACAACCACACCGTGTGTGTATATATATATGCCGAAATAATCACGAAGACGACACAGAATGGACATTAATTAAGAATTTATTGTTTTTCATCAAAATACACACAGAGATGTAATATATATATATATATAATATATATATAAGTTTAAACTTTGACTTTATGATGTCCAGAGATCGCGTGTGATAAATAAAAATTTTTATGGCCTCAACTGTGGCAATATACGGGGCTCCAATAAACCTTAGCCCCCCCGCCCATGGCCTAAACCATTACAGGTACAGTAAAGCTAAACATACCTTACAAAAGAGAATTTAATCCTGCATTTAATGAGAAACAATTAAAACTGGGTGTTCCCTTTTCCCGCCATTGGCTTCCAAGACAGCCTGAATTCGCTTTGGGTAGCTTGCCAAAAGTGACGTGAATAGATCTTGATCGTTACGCAAATTTTCTAAAACAGTTTCAATGTGTTGCGTCATTGTATCCTTCGAAAATCGATTTGCTGCAGGTTCTTGAAACAAGAGACATTCAACCTTGTCCTTTATAACTGATCCAATGTGTTCACAGACGTTCAGGTCAGGAGAATTTCCTGGCCATTCTTCATTTCCAAAGAAATCGATCTCATGGTTCCGCAACAACTGTTGAGTGGCTAATGCCTTAAAGCAGGGGGCCTTATCGTGCAGAAGTGTGACCTGATCGACATCCATAACATTGTTTGGGTTTCTTAGAAAAGGAATGACATGCTGGGATAGAATAATATCACGAAAATACTATCCATCCCAACTCTGACCATTTGGCTTCAGCACCCACGTGAGCTTCTTTGCAGTTAACAAAACAAACACACCAACACAGTCTGGACTTTTTAATAATTCGCGATAATGTTCATTGTCATCGATTTCATCTGGTGTTGTGGCCCACACTCGATCATTTTGGTAGTTAGGCCGACGTGTTACGTAAACAAAAAATTCATCGGAGACACCTAAATGCATGAAATCATCCACATCCCAATCATCAAGATAATGGGCAAACCACATTCTGTCATTGATGTGGAGTTGTTTTTCTTGGCTTTGGAAGTTCATGCCAAGGCTTTAAACCTTGCCTATGACGGTACAGTCGAATGATCTCACCAGTAACGATCTTTCCTCTCAACACTTCGATCTCTCAAAGTTTAGCACAGCTGTTTTTCTGCTTACGCGTACCGCTTTCAATGATGTCCTTTGTTTCCTGAGAGAGTGGCAAATTTGGGCGCCCAGATTTGGTTGTATCCATTTCACATTCATCCAAAGTTTTATTCCAATTTCTTTTGACGAAGTCCTCACTTCTTCGCAACTTTTTGGCAATCCATGAACGTGTTATAAAGGTGGCTCCAGCATCACGAGCTTCCCGAAATGTTATTGCTCGTATGCGATCTATCACACGTTGCCTCTCCGAATCACCAATTAATTGAGAAGCCATTATATTATCACTTTATCAGCTAGAGTAATTTTAATACCTGCAATAAATAAAGAATTTTATATATTTTTATAACACTAAAAACTATTTCGATATAAGTAAACATGTAAGCTGCAAATGGGGGAGCTAATGTTTTTTGGAACCCCTTATATATATATATATATATATATATATATATATATATATATATGATGAATAAAACCACGAAGGAAAGGAAACACAAAATGGTGCTCAAGCGCTTTCCTTCGTGGTTTTATTCATCATAAATATTTTTCACGTGTTACTTTCGTGAAATAATTTTCATATATATATATATATATATATAAGCAAACAACCACAAGGAAAAGGACTTTGTGTTTCCTTTTCCTTGTGGTTGTTTGCTTATTAATAAGGTCACGTGTTATTTTGTGATTCTAGTGCATATATATATATATATGAATGGATTTACAGATAATCTAAAATAACTTAAAAAATTTACTAGCCGTAACGGGAGATCGGCGGTATAATAAACTTCTGTATTCTGTAGATGTCTATGGCTAATTCCCTTAAAAATAAATCGTCTGAAACTGAAAAATAATTTTGAAAAAATTAACAGAGATAGGTGGGGAGGGGTACGCATTATAAAGTTTATGATATCGAGAGAATAGAAATAAGACTCCATCGAAGAGAAGTTTATTATCGAGATTTTAAGTCCAATGTTATCTTTCGGTTCCGCCAAACTGGCGCCACTAAAGCTCGCTGGTAGAACAGGTGATTCAAATTTTATTTTTAAAGGATAAATCTTTAATAGGCGTATATATATATATATATATATATATGTATATCACATTAGCATCACCTTATTAATTCACGCATGACGAGAATAATACAACTTTCCATTCCGCAATTTTCAGAACGTTATTTAATATAATATATATATGTATATATATATATTTTTTTTTTTTCTGTGTAAACATGTTGATTATACACCAGCGTTTGGTGTATTATTATTTTTTGATTATATATATATTCCTTGTTCGTATTTCTTATGCTATTATTATTTTTATTTTATTTTTTGATCATATATACTCATGATAAATATTATTTTTCACAAAGTGTTTCCGGTATTCTCGGTAAACCGTCTTTATTACGCCCCCTGTATATTCAGAAATCTGGCATAAATGTACGATAAAATCCTAGAGATTCGGTTGAGTTATATAATAAATGGAACTAATGTGAATTAATGCAATTTGACGTGATTGCTAACTATAAATTTTGGATCTTTTGTTTACGCTTCTTGTACTAATTAGTAATTTTTTATAGTTTTAAGAATTTTTTAGATGAACTTTTTCCGGAACTGTACATATATAGGCTTTCCTTTGGTTAACCCTTCGTTAGCTTCCCCCCGAATTGTTCATTCTGACAAAGGTCAAGCTTTACGCTCCACCTTAGACCTACAGTTTAAAGGGGAATCCAGCAGCCCAGCGTCTTAACCACTAGGATATACCCAGGATTCCCATTTATCTACCAACCGTTTGTGTGGAAAGATTGCTGTGCACCGTCACCGGGTCTCGAACCCGGTGCATATAATCGTGCATATAGTTGTGTGTTTAATAATATGGGGTTTATGGGCGTATAGTCGGGGGTGTACATGTGTATTATTTTTATTTATATATATATATATAGGGTGGGGCACGGGAACCAAGTGTTTTTGGAATAATCAGGAAAATGATATTTATTTTTGTAAAGAAAATATATTGGTAGAACAACATTCGTAAGAACATAGCATTTCATGTCATAATAATCATGTACCGAAAATTATATCTGGCATATGATGTCCTTGGCCGTCGACGCATTGTTGAAGGCGTTTACGAAAATTGGCCTCCACTCTTCCCAGCAGGTCTCTGTTGATTTGGATGATTTGTTGACGGATCGCTTCCTTCAATGCATCTAATGTACGGGCTTGTCCTCGTAGACACGTGACTTGAGGTACCCCCATAGAAAGAAGTCACATGTGGACAAGTCAGGGGACCGAGGGGGCCATGCAATGTCACCAAATCTCGAAATGAGATGGTTGGGAAACAGGGGGCGAAGAACAGCCATTGACGCTCTGGCGGTGTGTGGCGTGGCCCCATCTTGCTGAAACCACAAATGTCGACGAGCAATACGCCTTCTTCGTAACTCAGGGATGAAAAAGGTGTTCACCATCTCAATGTAACGCCCAGATGTTATGGAACGGTAACCCCATTTTGTTCGAAGAAATAGGGACCGATGACGCCAAACTTTCCCACCGCGCACCAAACTGTAACCTTAGGGCTATGCAGCGGTTTTTCATGGAGTTGTCGCGGATTTTCAGCAGCCCAATACCGACAGTTTTGATTGTTGACGGCCCCATTAAGGTGGAAATGGGCTTCATCACTCATTACCACCATCATGTTTTCATTCTGCTCATAAAGTGCAAGCATTTCCTGTGCAAAATTCAGTCGTTGGGGGCAATCGTTTACATTCAATTCCTGCACCATCGCTAACTTGTATGGGTGAAAATGTAATTCTTCATGCAAAATCCGTCTAACAGTACGATTGCTGATTCCGAGTGCAGCTGAATGTCTCCGAGCAGAGCGGCCTGGGCTTTGCAACATCGCTTGTCTGACCCTTTCAACGTTCTCTGGAGTACGCACAGTGCGTTGCGGCCCCTTCGGTTTTGTTTTCATTATTGAGCCTCCTGTTCGAAGATTGTTAACCCAACGTAAGATTGTGTCACGAGCGGGAACAGAGTCATTTCGATGAATGTTGAATCTGCGGCGAAACGCACGCTGAACTGCTGTCACTGACTCGCCACTCCTAACAAAATGATCATACGCGAACATGCGGTGTTCTAATGTCCACTGCTCCATGATGGCACCTGAAAGATAAAGGTGAGTGTTAGTTAAAGTTAAATGCTATGAACCCAGGAATGGAATGCTACCTACCGCACGCCCCTCCCATTCCTAATGGCCGATTACTAGCTATTCAAAAAACACTTGATTCCCGTGCCCCACCCTGTATATATATATTCCTCGTTCGTATTTCTTATGCTATTATTATTTTTCATTTAATTTTTTGATCATTATACTCCATGTGAAATCCAGTTAGCCACCAAATTTTTAACTCTTCTTGTACTAATTAGTAATTTCTGTAGTAAATGATAAATATTATTTTTCACAATGTGCTTCCGTTATTCTCGATAAACCATCTTATTCCGCCCCCTGTATATTCTGAAATCAGGCATAAATGTGCGATAAAATCCTAGAGATTTGTTTGAGTTATGTAATAAATGGAATTAATGTGAATTAATGCGATTTGACGTGATTGCTAATTATAAATTTTGGATCTTTTGCGTACGCTGTACTAATTAGTAATTTTTATAGTTTTCAGAATTTTTTAGATGAACTTTTTCCGGAACTGTACATATATAGGCTTTCTTTGGTTAACCCTTCGATAGCTTCCGTCCGAATTGTTCATTCTAACAAAGGTCAAGCTTCACACCACCTTAGACTTACAGTTTAACGGGGAATCCAACAGCCCAACGTCTTACCCACTAGGATACCCAGGGTTCCCATTTATCTACTATCCATTTGCGTAGAAGGATTGCTGCGCGCCGTCAACGGGTCTCGAACCCGGTGCATATATTCCTGCATATCGTTGTGTGTGTGTGATAATAGGGGGTTTATTGGCGTATAGTCGGGGGTGTACGTGCGTTTGTGTGCGTTTCTTGGCTGTCCGAACGTTGTATACACTGTGTCAACTGGCTGATAATGCCTGGAGGCACTGGCTTCTACGCCAACTGGCAGATTAGGATCTTATAAGACAGCAAGCGCTTGGATGAACTTTCAATATGCGCTTGGCAGCAGCCAAGCGAACACTCCTCTCTCGTTCTCCTTTCTCTCTTAGGTTAGGCATACCCCTTTTAGGGGGGGTGAGGCCGTCCTAGCTTCTCCCCCAAACGAGGTTAGGTGGACTCCCCCAGCTTGCTGGGGGAGTTCCCTTCCCCCCTTTTTTTGCACCCTGGGGTTGACACTGGGGGGAGTATTGCAACAAGGGGGGAGGGGGTTGGCACTGGCACTCATTGCAACATTGCATCACTGCATTGCACTCTATTATTTTTAGGTCATACTACTGGGTGCCTTATCGTCTTATTTTGAGAGAAAACCAAGAACAAGTCACTACTAAGATAAGACCAGTTTTTAATTGTTCTTTATCTGTTTAAGGGTCGTCTTCGCTTAATCAAGCAGCCTATCCTGGCATTAATTTAATTTCTTCGCTCATTAACTTGCTTTGCCAGTTTACATCTTATTCATTTGTAATTTTGGCTGATATTAAACAGGCCTTTCTTCAAATTAAACTAAAATTGGAATCGGATCGTAACAAATTTTGCTTCTTCTGGAGAAAGGGTGATAAGCAGGTTCAGTTTAAATATAATACTACAGTCTTTGGTTTAGCCAGCTCACTTTTAATATTAGTTTATCTTCTCAAATATTACACAGGTAAATATCCACTAGACATTACGACCACAGTTATGAAAAACCACTTTTACGTGGGTAACCTCATTTTTTCCCACCCAAGCCTTGAGATGTTAAAGGAGGTTTACTACAAGTCACGAGAACGGTTGGCAGAAGGTGGTTTCACATTGAGATCATGGAACACTAATTGTCCAGAGCTGAAAGAACTGTTCATTTCGGATCAAATCTACGTGGAAAACAAGAGCAGTGACGAGAAGGTGCTTGGGTACCTTTACAACTCTTTCAGACACAATGAGGTTGGCGGATTTTGCGCTGGAACCTGCTTCAACTAAGCGTCAAATATTATCACAGGTTTCTTAGGTTTTTGACCCCTTGTCTTCATTTGCTCCCTTAACAATAAAAGGTAAGCTCCTTATGCGTCAAATCTAGGCTGAAAAAATTGAATGGGATTAAAAGGTAAATCAACCTATTCTGTCACAGTAGAACAAACCAACCATAAACTTGGTTTAGCTCAAGTCAATCGAGTTTCCTTGATCAACATTTAATCAAAATGATGACAATTTGTCATTAAACATTTATTGTGACGCGAATATACCTTGCTCCGGGTTTGGTGCTTACATAACCAGTCAACTAACTTGTAACTTAGTATTTGCTAAAACTAAAGTAAGTCGAACTCCCAAAACTCTTCCAACATTAGAATTCTTAGCTATTTACTTGGCATTTAAATGTCTTCTCACCTTGCTAGAAGCTCTGAATAAAGCAAGACCTACTAAAATTAACATTTTCTCCGACTCCCAGGTTGCTTTGAGCTGGGTAACATCAAGTAACACATAAAACTTACTGTAGATTTGTAGAAACAGGTGACAACCCAGCAGATCTACTAACGAGAAGTTTGTCGATCAAAGAATTCAGAAACAAACTGACTCTTTGGAAGACGGGTCCTCAGTGGTTAACGCTACCCGAGGTTGACTGGCCTCACTATGAATTACAGCGTCTGAATAAAGAGGCTCAGGAGCAACTTTCAACTCGTGCCTGCCCTTTCTTAGCTGAGGCACGTAGCGTAAACGAACATCTTCTTAAAATTGAAAACTTTTCTAATGTGCATAAGCTGTATCGTATAACAGCTTATATTTTTAAATTTTTCAATTGACAGGTAAATTTCCTGATCCTAACAGCATAGCAAAACTTTACTGGTTAAGAACAATGCAGAACCAAACTTTTTATGAGGAAAAAACCTTTTTGCTTGAAGCAAAACAAAACGAGTCTAGGGGTAAAATTAACTATATTCCCAAACTGGTAAACAAATCTGAACTTATTTTTAGATGATTATGGAGTCATGAGGAGTAAAGGGAGATTAGCTAGGATTAACTACTACTCTTATGACGTCCAAAATCCTATTGTACTTGCTAAATCTTACCCTCTCACTAAGCTCAGGATTCACGATCTTCATCTACGTTGTAAACATTTGGGAATTCAGACTACCCTTTATCAAATAAGAGTTAATGGTTATTAGATTCCGGGCGCTACAGCTGCAGTAAAGTCAGTCCTTTCTAGTTGTGGAACTTGTGCCAAATTTAATTCGTTGGCTTTTAGATACCCCCGTCTCACTAATTTACGAAAATCAAAATTTCGCTTAATTCATGCTTTTCAGCATACTGGAATAGATTACACCAGTCACCTCTATATCTGGGATCCTAAAACAAAGACGTCATCGAGAAAGTATATAATCATACTTACTGTACTTCAAATAAGAACTACTCACTTAGCCTTAGTACCAGATATGTCCGCGTTAAGGTTTTTGCAGTCTTTTCTTAGATTCTCAAATACTGTATGTATGGGATACCGTTGCAGGAAAAGATCCCCCGGAGGAAAATACCCCCCCGAGGAAAAAATGCCCCTAGAAAAAAAATCCCCCTGGAAAATATCCCACGAGGAATAAATCCCCCATTAGTCATGAAACATAAAAAAAATTATCTAGAAATGACAACTTGTTGCTCAGACTCAAGTGAACGGTTAACAAACCAACTGTACGCCCTTGACGATTGGTTAGGTTAAGTCGTGATATTTTCGTTAGTTAGCCTTATAAGGCTAACTAACGAAGGCTGGGGGCCCTGATCTTCAGGTGATCCAAACGTTTTATTTTCTTGGTCACCGATGTTAATCTTAAATGCTAATGTTAACTTAATGTTAATATTATCTTAAATGTTAACTTTTATCCCTTTAAGGCCGAAATTTTTTGTAGGTTTAAGTTATGAATGACTAATGGGGGATTTATTCCTCGGTGGATATTTTCCAAGGGGATTTTTTCCTCGGGGGGTATTTTCCTCCGGGGGATCTTTTCCTGCAGCCATGGGATACCCGACTGCGTCTACACTGGTACGTCAATATCTTTCTAACGGGAAGACGCTAACTTGAGAAGGCTTTGCAGGTGGATGACTTTAAAGAACATCTTCGTAGGAACAACATTAACATATGCGAATTCCTGCCTATGCTGCGTAGTGGATGGGGGCTGTCCTGGAACGCCTCATACGCACAATGAAAACCTGCCTTTTTAAGTCATTAGGTAGAGCCAAAGTAACTTTTAAGTCATTAGATAGAGCGAAAATAACGCCATTAACAGTCGTCCTCTGATCTATTCGGACTCGGAAAGGAAGAGCTCTACCATCACTCCATATTCCTTCCTAAAGGCAAATTTCAGTTCTAGCTTAATCTTGAAGGACACCCTTCAACCGGGGTCTCAAAATATTAGCATTCTAAATGCTAATCAAATTAATCAATCACTTTCCCATTATAATCTTTTTGCTAACTTCAAAACCCTTTGGTTCAATGAATATTTAATGAGCTTGAGAGGATTGAGTAGGGATCTTTATGAAGCTAATTTGGAAAATAGAATTAAATTAGATTACATTGTCCTAATAAATCACCCCGATAAACCTTTCATTTCATGGAAATTAGGGAGGGTTTTACAGGGGACGATGGAAAAATAAGAATGTCAAGGTTAAGACTGGATCGGGCTCTACTAATTTCTTTTCTATCAATCTTTTGCATCCCTTGGAAATTGGTACGAGCCATCTTGGAACCTATCAACCTCCTGAGAAAGACTCTACGGCTCCAGTGGAAACGGATCTTGCGCCTCCTGAATTGGCGGTTCAGATTCCGCCGGTTACAAAATCGCCACTCTCTAAAAGCTCTCCTAATCAAAATTTGGTCCTCAAATTGGAATCAACTAATCAAAATCAAGACTACTCCGACACCGACAACTATAAATTCAAGCATCGGAAAAGAATATCGAGAAAAGCTACAGAAAGAGCTTGAGAAAATATAAAAGAATATTTTTAATTCAGTATAATTTTTTGCTCGTTTTAATGAAAATTGCTACTCCCTTTTAGAAGGGAGAGGATAAATAAGACTATTCTATTCCAGAATTTTGAAATTCTGGAGTATTTCCTTTGGGAGTATATTATAATTAATTACCTACTTGTTCTAAAAGACCAACCGACTAAATTGTGAGCATTCAAAACCAACCAGCTGTGTGGAATCAAAGAGGAAGCGATCAGGAAAAATAGGGGTGTGCTCGTTTAACTTCAGAAGAGTTTAGATCATTTGACATTGTGAAGTTTATTCTTGATTCTATGATTACTGTGATTATTAATTGTAACTTAGGATTTACAAATTTATTTTTTAAAATTTCAATTTGTGTTTATACCAACTTAAAAGAACTAGTGTTAACTCAACTTCGTCCGAATTAAGATAAGTTTTTCCTTAAATAAATACTCCCAACAGGACTACCTTAAAAATTCTGAATATCCACGACAAAAGGATTGAGGGAATGTAAAAAACCTTTTTTACAGACCATGAATTGGTAAATCTCCTTTAAAATTATTTGTTATAATTTTGCACAATTGCAGTTGCAGTTAATAAAATTTGTTAATTTTAAGTTGAACATTTGTGTTACCTTACTTTAAGATAAATTTCAAAAGAAAGTTTTATATATATATATATATATATATATAGGTATGCGATGGTTGCTACAGCCCGTAATTATGGCAAATCGTAATAACAGTTCTGGGTGGAGGACTGAGGTGGAACGTTGCTGAGCGAATATCAAGTGTAGTACGGTCTTTTAAAAGATGTAAGACTAATGTTCAGTTTTGTGGCCACCAAATTTATTACAAAGATCATGAATAACAAATTTAAGAACGTTTTCATGAGGTCTTGTCGAATTATGATAAAAAAATTTCTTTATCGGTCAATCACGCGTGGCAAACCATTTTCTTGTAATGTAATTTTAGTTTTGACCAAACAGTGTAGAGAGAAAGATGTACTTGTGTACACTGAGAGATTTAATGGAACTTCTACAAATGAGATTGAAGTGTCAGCTTACCTACAATTTAAAGGATTAGTGAAAGATATTATAGTTTGAACGACATATGATGTGAAGTTTAATTTATATGGAAATTGTGATAAATCTATGCTGAGGTGTCCTCACAAACAGTGTACATTTAAATTATCTCTATCGATAAACATATGGTTCGATAGGTCTCATTTCAGATAAATTCGGTTGTTCATGCATTTGTTCATAATTTGCGTTTCCAAATGTTCATTTGTACAATTTCCCGAAAGCTGTGCATAATTACTTATTTAAAAATGACAGGTAAAAGTGGGAGAATAAGTAAAGTGGTAAAGTGATCGACGAGTAAATTTGAAGAGACATGGTTTTTAGAAAGAGACGGCAACTGAGCCGTCAGAAAAGAAAGGATTAGGGAAAGAAGAAGTAAAGTTATAATTATAGTATGAGTAAGGAATTGGGTGTCGACAGTATCTTCTGAAGGCCTCTTCTCTGCTGCGGATAGTATTAGAACAAGCAAAGTTAAACCAAGTTTTTTGCATTAGCAGCAGAAAATGAATATGGGATGTACGCCTCCATACCCAAGAGAATCACCTCCGTAATGCATTTAGCGCATTCAGAAGGTCTTCGATCACGGTAGCAGTAATCATTTCATGGGAAATCAAAGAACTACTGCCTCAGGACTTCCCTGTTAGCAGTGCCAAATTGGGAGAAGCCAAATGCCAAATTGGAGCAATAGGACAGAAAACAGAGATAAGATTGTTGTCAGAGGAGTCGAACGGAGAAAAAAGTTTGACAGAGTAAGAATAAGTATGAGTGGTGAGAAATAAATTCAGAATGTTGGACCTATCTCCAAGGCGATCGAGAATAGGAGTAGGGTGCTGTACAATTTGTTCTAGGTCATTCAGGATAGAAAAGTTGTAAGCTAGTTCACCAGGGATTTCAGTGAAATGGGAATAAAGCCAAATCTGGTGGTGAACAATGAAAGTTTCTAAAATGGATATTTCAGTGAAAGGAGAGTGGCATAAAATGTATTCCCCTTTAGAAATGAGGTAATCAAAGAGTTTTGTATAGTTAGTACAATAAGGAGAGAAATAGACAGCGGAAATGTATTTAATTTAAGGTTGATATATAAGCCGTAGGCAGAGGGTGTAGAATTCGAGGATTCAAGTTCGGGAATACGAGAACAAGTTAGGTCGTTGTGTACATATACACATTATCTACCATTGGAATGAAATTGAATATAGGGAAAGTAGGAGGGTAGAGAAAAAGGGTTACTTTGAGTCATCTGAGACACTAGTTTCAGTGAGGAAGAGAAGGTGAGGTTTAGAGGAGGAGAGATGGTGTTCAACGGACTGGAAATGTGAGAACAGATCATGAATGTTGCAAAAGTTTTTGAAAAGTGAATAAGGCAGAGGCCCAGAACATCTCGAATGGGTAGTAGCAGAACCAGTCCCGCTGCCGAGTCTTCGGGGGAGCCAAAAATGGGGACACGTTTGGTCCCCTTCCAGGTGACGCCGAGGCTTTTAAAGACGATGCTACTTTTTTTAATTTTGAAAAGATTACGTAGTGTCTAAGATGCATGGATGTGTAGTGAGGAATAGGGAGAGAAGTGTGTTTGTAACGTCCAGTCCCGAAGTACTTTCCTGGTCGATGGTGTCCACACTCCTCCTTGTAGGATTACCGCCCTTGTAATAGGGTGTTACACAATCAATATTTAGCATTAATGGAAATAAACCATTGTTAATACTTAGGCTGATAATTTTTATCAAGGTTACTGATATTTTATCTTTTACAAGTTTCAATATAGGTTCAGAAATGTTATGAAAGTTATTTGTATTTTTCAATTTGCCAATAATATTCTGGACCTCATAATGAATTTTGTGGGCTGTGTAGTATGTGAGCCAACAACAATTATATATATAACCTTGGTTAACCTTGGGTTTGCTTCCGCCAAATTGTTCATTCTGACGAAGGTGAAGCTTGTCACTCCACCTCAGACCTACAGTTTAACTTGGAAGCCAAACTACGTCCCACCAGCAGCCCAGCGTCTTAACCACTGGGCTACCCAGGGTACGAGTGTAATATATATATATATATATATATATATATATATAGGGTGGCGCAAAAGTCGCGCATCATAGGAATTTTTAGTGTTACCTATAATATACTATTTTCTTTTAGGTAGGGGATGGCTGCGAAATTAACAATAGACGAGAGGATGAGCTTGGTTTTAATGTATGGAATACCAGGTACAACAAATCGATGAATCGGTACAGAATTTAAATTCTGTACCAATTCATCGATTTGTAGTACCCGGTATTCCATGCGTTAAAACCAAGCTCACCTTCTCGTCTATTAATTATTAATTTCGTAGTCATCCCCTACCTAAAAGAAAGAAATAGAAACAACACTGAAAATTTCTATAATGCGCAACTTTTGCGCCACCCTGTATATAAGATGAGCGGTCAGAAAATAAGTTTACATGGCGTATAATTTCGTAATTAAAAGACCTACATTGATTATGTTTGTATCAGGTGAATTCGTTAATATTGTTGGTAACACTGCACGTCGATTCGGCTGCCATCTACCGTACATTGCTTATTAGGGTGGATCGATTTTACATTTTTTTCCGATTTCCATATTCTAATAGAGACAAAAACTTGCGCATGCATGAGAAAATAGCCTCTGCAAAATCTTAGCTTAATAGGTAATCATCTTCTGCCCCCGGCAGAGCGATGAAAATCATATTTTAGTAGTCAAAAACGTATTTTTAAACCCTAGCCTAGAGGGTTATTGGCTCGCGGTCTGGATGCAGTCTGTTAAATTCCGATTTCCTATGAGTAGAATTATCTGGATTCGTTCTTCCTTGCTCACAGACATTATGGCCTGTAGAAAGAGAAAAATATGAATTATGGTTTGTAGAAATAGAAAAATATGAATTTCTCCTATGATGCCGGACTTATGGGACACCCTGTATATATATGTATAAATAAAATCATATGTGATCATTTGACCATAGCAAATCGTGTGGAATGTTTTCAGATCATTTTGAATTAATTAAGGTGATATAAGTGTTCCAAATTGTAATGAATATATTTTAGATATTTATTTTATTTATTTAAGAACATAAAATTACAATTATTTTCACTATAACCTGAAAGGCTCCCCAAAAAACATTAGGAAAACTAGAAATGAATGTTTTAAAAAAAATTGAAATAAAATCTTGAAGTCATAACCATTTTCGTAATGAATTAATTAATAAATTGATTAATTTGTAAATTTAACTGTTTTTAAAAACTTGCTTTTGTCACTGGTTGATATGCAGAAATGAGACCCAAATTCGTGAGTGTTCTAAAGTTTGCATGGCAAAATACTGTTTCTTATCTGAAAGTAAAATATAATTTTAAGCATAAAGTTTATCCATTATAAAATATAATGTCAGTTAGAGATTTAACAAGAGCCCAAACTTAAGAAGCAAGAAATGAAGGCGAAAATTATATTCCTAAAGTAAAAAGAAAAAATAAGAAAAGAACAAAACAAATTGAAGGTTTTTCCAAAAGGGAGCGATGTTCATACTTTTCTGATCATTTAAGGTAGTTTCTTCCCAAGTTAACCCTGCTCTCCACTCTCAATGGCACAGTTAGAGACGCGCTTAGTGGCACTTTGGCATCAAATAGAAGCGGGGGACATATTTCTTAGATTCAAAGTGACATTCTACTTCTTTTAGAAATTACAACTGGGATTCGAAAAGTTGCAAAGGTTTTTAAGAGAATAAACAAACTATATATGTATATATATATATTGCTCAAGGAATTCTACCCACAACTATGTATAAAAATTATATTCACCCCGTCTAAATCGATTTACCATTTATTTAAATACAAGGATGTTATTCCTACACTTCTTAAGTCATCCATAGTTTATCAATACAAGTGTGACCACTGTATGGGGTCATATATAGGTAAAACTACAAGACATTTAAAATCCCGTATTTACGAACATCTCGGTAAATCGGTCCGTACAAATTTACCCCTTGGCAAACCACCTAATTCTCTCATACGTAATCACTCTCACAACAATAACCACCCAATTTCACAGTCTAATTTCGCCGTACTTGCTGCCGGAAGCTCTGACCTTAAGCTTAAAATTATGGAGTCTTTGTTTATTTATAAACTAAAACCAGACCTAAATTCTGACGAATCATCGATAGATCTGCTATGTTTTGGTTAAGGTACTAGTTTATTTTATTTACCTTTCAGTTTTAATGCCTTTACTTTTTATAATTGTAACTTTTTAACTTCACATTTATTTGCCTTTTAGTTTTAATGCTTTCTTAGCTACTTTTTATAATTTTTAAGTTTATTTTAAATTGTTATTAAGCAATTTGTATTTTGTATGATTTGGCATTTTATTGTTTTAGCCCTGAAGATGGAATTAGTGCATTCCGAAACATCGGTACTATTAAACCTTGAAGGATGCTTGTTTTTTCTCTGGTGTTCCTGTTTATTATTATTATATATATATATATATATTAGTCGTGATCAGTCTTTCCTTGTGAACAGACGTGTTTTATCGAGTGTCCAGTGTTACCAAGTGAATAAGTGGTTTTCGTTCAAGTGTCTTTAAAAAAAGTGTTTGGTGCATTCTTAACTAAATTACTTCGTGTTACTAATCATTCATTAACGAATATATTTCATTTATTGAATTTGTTCATTACTATATTACTTGACTAAACCAAGGCTAGTGCCTTGTTTGTTCCCGAATCTATTACTACACGAGGTTTCATAAGGTTGAAATTCCCTTGGTTTGCCTTTGTTGTTTTTCAAATCTATCAGAAACGAGGTTTCTTAAGGTTCATTTTCCCTTCACACACTACCTGACCTCCAGAAGGGTCACCTACCGTGGGAAAAAAGGGGTTAAGTCGGTAAACAGCGGACAGATAAGTTTCATTTAATACTTTTTCTTTAACATATCTTTCGTCGGTAGCTTAATTATATATTCATTTAGCATAAAATTGTGTTACAAGAACCTGTTTTTGCGTTTCGAGAAAACTTTTGCGGGTTTTCGCAGGTGACAGCACAATAAGCACGCGGTAGACCTACGTTGTAATTTATTAATTTCCAAACGCTCGTCTTGTGTTTTTTTTTGTTTTTTAACTAATTAAAAGCATGGCACCCCCGTCAAGTACTTGCAGTCGCTGTGAAGGGAAATTTGCCGCTTACGCGTTTACAATGGCTAATAATAATAATGAACAGTTAGTTTGCAGGTGGTGCTCAAGCATGGAAGTCCTGAGGAACGAATTACAACGTGAGAGGGAGGCCAGGGTGAGGCTTGAAGAAAGCATGATGCTTCTGACGGCAAAATTGGAATCCCTTGAGACTCCAGTTACGACCCCTCCTGCCTCAGTTTCTAGTAATAATATAAATAGTATTAATAGCCCTCTCTCTTCCCCTAGTTCCCAACCCTTCGTTCGAGTGCGTAATGGAGCCCCATTGAGAAAAACTAAGGCTTGTCTACCAGTAATAACAAGCAATAAGTTTTCTGTTTTAGGTTTCGAAGATGCTGATGAACCGGAAATACGACTCGTTGGCGATTCCATTGTTCGAGGGCATCTCGAGGAATTCTGTGGGAGAAACCCTCGTCGTAGGCGCCGTTACTGCTATCCTGGTGCAAGGGTGGAGGATATAACTAATAGTGTTGACCATTTTACAGACGGTACCGCCGAGGACACAACGTATGTTATTCATGTCGGTACTAATAACGTTTTAAATTCTAGATCGGAAGAACTGCTGGCTAGGTACAGGGACTTATTAGAGCGACTAAAGGAGAAAACTAATAAGATTGTTTTAACAGGTATACTGTACTTCCTCGAATTATCCAACGTAACGATTTCTACAGCAAGGCGACCTATATTAACAATAACCTAAAGTCTCTTTGCCAACAGGAAGGAGCTCATTTTGCGAATTTTTGGAACAGTTTCTACGGCAGGTGGGACTTGTTCCTCGAAGATGGACTTCATCTTAATGACGTTGGAGCTGCGCGTTTAGGAAGACTATTTCATAATACTGTCTCTTCTTTTCAGGCTGCCGTAACTCGAACGGTCCCAGCGTAAATTCCACAAATTTCCCCTGCGTTCGCGGTGTCGCAGTAACAAACAATTTGAAGGTTCTATCCCTAAATGCTCGTAGCCTACTAAATAAAATAAACGAATTTTTTTCTGTAATTGCTTGTAAAGACTATGATGTAATTGCGATAAGTGAATCGTGGCTTAGCACTGAAACACGTGACTTTGTAGGGGAGTATCAAATTAAAGGTTATAGACTTTTTGTTAAAAACAGAATAGGTAGGCGAGGAGGCGGTGTTATGTTATATATCAAAGATAATATTGCGAACGTTATAGAAGTAAAGCACACAATTCCAGAACCAATAGATTCGAGTATAGCAGAACTTAAATTGAACGATTTCAAACTTGTTGTTGCGGTTATATATAGGCCCCCAAATCAAACAGCTGATACGGACGAAGCGTTATATCGTGAACTAAAGAGAATAATAGGTAATGAGCAGGCTTTAGTTATGGGTGACTTTAATTGGGCCAACGTGAATTACGATACAATGCAGGGAGACGCGGAAGGTAATCGTTTAGTTAATTTTCTCGAGGATAGCTTTCTTATTCAAAAGGTTGGGGAACCTACGAGGTTGGACAGTATTTTAGGTTTAGTAATAACTACGGATGATAGGCTAATTACTGATCTTCAAGTAATAGAACCGTTAAGGAATAGCGATCACAATATGGTAGTTTGTCCTCAGTAAGTCACTCGAAACCAACTAACTCGACTAAAATTCCTAACTTCCAGCACGCAGACTTTTGGAAATTTCGAAATAAATTGTCACGCGTTAATTGGGAAAGCGTAATGGGGAACTCCAACGCAAAACTAATGTGGGAATCGTTCGAAAGAGTATTTAGGACTATAAATGAGGAATGTGTACCGTACAAAATTAAGCGGGCGAAAGTAAACAAGAAGCCCTTGTGGTTTACTTCTAGAGTAGGAGACATTATAAAGAGTAGAGATGGGGTTTATAGGCTACATAAGTGCGATAAAGACAATTTGTGGTTACGAAACAACTACATATCTCTAAGGCGTGAAACGAAAAGTGTAATAAAAAATCCAAGCTAAAATTTGAAATCTCCATAGCTCGTGACGGTAAAGAAAACCCCAAGCGATTCTTTCAATACGTCAATAATAGAAATCCAGTAAAAAGTGTCTTGGGGCATTTGAAAAATGTAAACGGAGATCTAGTTTCTGAAAACAAGGAAATGGCTACCTTGCTAAACGAATTTTTTACGTCAGTTTTTACTATAGAAGATGTAACGAATATCCCTACGGTCATAGACATAATACCTTTTGATAATGGTAATATTTTGGATAATATTGTGGTTAGTGAAGGGAAAGTAAAAGTGTAGGTGTGGCTGTAAAGACTGTACAGTAATGTAGGATGTGTGTGCACCCATTTTGGGTCTCCCATTTAAAGGTGTTTGTGGGGAAGTGAAGATCATGAGTTTTTCAATACCTCACAGTACTATGGGGGGCACCGCTCGGCAGAGGAATCTCTTTAAATGGGGTGTGTAAGGACAGAGAGTATCCCCTAACCCAAGATGCTGCCTCCCTATATCCCACAACACTTGTGTTCAGCTGTGGGATCTATCACCACAAAGCCTTAATTTTACTACCTTAAACTATACCCAATCTATCAACATATGCGTCTAATCGATTTTTAAACATGTTTATAGACGTATTATTAATTACTTCTACCAGCAAACTATTCCAGCTATTTACTATTCTATGCGTAAAAAAAGTTTTTCGCAACTGCTGTCTCGAACCTTCTACTTGTCAACTTACACCCGTTATTTCTAGTCCTATCATATTGAGATATTTCGAAAAAGCTATCTCTATCTACATTATCGAACCCATTCACAATTTTGAAAACCTGGATTAGATCACCCCTTAGCCTCCTAGTCTCGAGTGTAATCAATTTTAACTCCATAAGCCTATCCTCGTACGACTTTGACCTAAGCGACGGAATCATCTTAGTTGCTCGTCTTTGAACTCTTTCGATTTTGTCTATATCTTTGCGCATATGCGGATTCCAAAATTGGACCGCGTACTCCAAATGGGGTCTAACTAATGATTTATAAAGAGGAACTATAATATCGCGCGATTTGTACTCAAAATTCCGAGCTATAAAACCTAACACTTTGTTCGCCTTATTGACCGCTGCTGTACTTTGTTTCGCTACTTTTAAATCACCAGTGACTATAACTCCTAAATATTTTTCCTGCTCTACGCTTGATAACTCTTTCCCTGACATACTATACGCAAAATTACCGTTACGCGAACCTATATGCAAAATTTTGCACTTATCGACGTTAAATCTCATTTGCCATGTGACTGACCAATCAATGATTTTATTCAGATCTTCCTGGATTTTACCTCTATCTTCGTCATTTATCGCCCTACCACCCAGCTTCGTGTCATCCGCAAACTTTGAAACTGTACTGACTAGGCCGACATCTAAATCGTTAATATATATAAGAAAAAGCAAGGGGCCCAATACAGAACCCTGAGGAACGCCACTCGCTACATTAGCCCAACACAACTCCGCTCCATCAACGACCACCCTCTGTTTCCTACCTCGCAACCACTCTTCTAGCCAATTTATTACTACACCCCTGATTCCTTGAGCCTTAGTTTTTTCAATGAGTCTTTTGTGCGGCACGGTGTCAAACGCTTTTTGAAAATCTAAATACACTACATCAACCGCCCGATGTCTATCGTAAACGTCAACCACGCTTTGGAAAAATTCTAAAAGATTAGTTAAGCAAGATTTGTTTCGCCTAAAACCGTGCTGCGTATTTCTAACTAGTTTATGCAATTCTAAGTGTTCGACTATACGATCCCTAATTACTGATTCCAGTAGCTTACCTACAACAGCCGTTAAACTGATTGGCCTATAATTTCCCGCCGCACCTTTATCGCCTTTCTTAAAGATAGGTATATATATATATATATATATATATATATATATATATATATACACCTATGTGTGTATATATGAAAGGAATTTGAAGTTATAAGGGTGGACAATGTATATATGAACACCCTTCATTGTATAGCTTCTGCAATTATGGTCACTGTAAGTTCGGTGGAAACTGCAAATTCAACCATCCGAACATACACGATATATGGAACTTGCCAATAGGGAAGAAAATGCTACTACCATCATCTCCCGACAAGTTCAAAGGACAAAGAGCAAGTTTCAAATGACAATAGAAGGAATGTGAAAAAAAATGTCAAATAGCAAAACAAAAAACTCTTTCAACACAAATAGCAAAAAAAATTTGTTTAACATCTCGGACACGGTACGACTGTTAAGTCTCATACAGCATATGCAGCTGACACAGCTGGGAAGCCTTGAGCCGGATGGCTTCCTGGCAAGAAGCTACCAGAACAGGTAGGCGGAAACGGATCTCTCTTGGAGGACCATAGAGCAACTAAACAAGCGATACCGAATGAAAACGAACTTGAAACGCACAAGGGGCAATGCAGAACAAAGAACAAAAATATTGTCTTGCCTAATATTTAAGGAATAAAACCAAACTAATCACTCAACAAAGTTTCGTACCTGAACGGATTTATGGATGAAACAAGGGCGGACATCGCATGCCTCAGAGAAACTCATCTTAAGGACTGCCAAGGAAATTGTGAAAACCGCGAACATTGTATTGATAAACAAGAGATAAATACAGTATAGAGGGTTTCTACTTACTAAGAGCGGATAGAACAGTGAGACGTAAAGGTAGCTGTGCTATATATGTACATGAAGCTCACATGACTGACGCGGTAATAAGTAAATCAAACAGCTTTGTGGAACTCCTAGCAGTGAAATAGAAAAACTAAACGTAATACTGATAGTCATCTGTAGACCTCCAAACACTACAACCGAAAAATTCTCGGATGCCATTGATGATATCAGAAACCTAATAAAGGCCATAAACCCTCCATCCCCCAATATAATGCTTTGCGGAGACTTTAATTTCCCATTTATAAAATACATAAAGGTGGATAGGAATATATATATATATATATATATACCAGCACAAGGGGGGGCACAAGAGAAGAAAAAATAATTGCCTAGATCTGGTATTCACGAATAACACGAACTGGATTGCTGATATAAAAATAACCCCAACTATTATCTCGGACCACGACATAATCGAGATATCAAAAATATGGCGATAACATTAAAAGACAATACACATACGGAAGGAAGAAGCTAATTTGGGGCTTTTAACAAACTCCAAGACCATAAATTGGGAAGAAATCAGATCAACGATGGCCCAAATAGAGTGGAGAACAGTCTTAGAAAATAAAACAACGGAGGAAATGCTAACAACCTTGAAAGAAAAGGCTGAGAATTTTAGAAAATATGCTCCAAATGCACAGCCAAAAGGAAAGAGGAACTGAAAAGAAAGAAGAATATGCTGCAAAAGAAAGAGAGTAGCGGCGAAGTTAACTAATTGCGGAAGCAACAATGACAGGAAAGTAATACCAAAAAAAAACTGGAGAGTATCGAAAGGCAAATACAAACCCTGGTTAAGGGCCATATAGAGAGGGAAGAGGAAAAGGCGGTAGAAGCAATAAAGGAAAATCCAAAATACTTTTATAACTATGCGAAAAGGAAAACAAAAACGTGCGCCGCTATCAGGCCCTTAAGGAAAGGAAATAATGAACTAACGGACGATCTAAAAGAAATCTCTTAAACATTGAGAACCCAGTATGAATCAGTCTTCACTGCCCCAAAAACTGAGAAAGCGATACCTGACATACATGCATTCTTTGAAGAGAAATTGTAAGGAGATTGTGTAAGATGTAGCGAGAGCTATAGGTCAAATGAAACCATATTCAGCTGCAGCTCCGGACAAATGGAACGTACTACTGATTAAAAACTGTAAAAATGAAATAGCTACACCCTCATACTTGATATGGAGAAGATCCCTAAACACTAGGGAAATACCGAACATCTTGAAAAGAGCAAACATTGTCACTATAGATGGAGGGGATAGATCTCAAGCGAAGAACTATAGACCAGTTTCATTGACGTCCCACCTCACCAATATACAGTATTTGAAATAATAGTCAGAGAGAAAATCTATGATTTTTTGCAGACACTGGAAAGATTCAACGAAAATCAGCACGGATTCCGATCATGGAGATCATGCGTATCACAACTTATAGAGCACTATAACAATATGCTAGATGCACTTGAAGACAATGAAAACTACGATGTCATATACATTTATCTTGCTAAGGCTTTCGACAAATGTGATCATGGTATAATAGCACGTAAAATGCAATGTAAGAATAACAGGCAAATGGGAAAATGCATCTACAACTTCTCAGAGGACGTCTACAGGTCTTCAGAATATATCATCATCAGAATCAGAAGTACGCAGCTGAGTACCACAAGGTACACTCCTGTTCATTATAATGAGTAGTATGACCGCAAAATGTTAGTGTAATGCAATTGCAAATGTTGCAATGAGTGCCAGTGCCAACCCCAGTGCCAATCCCCCTTGTTGCAATACCCCCAGTGCCAACCCCAGGGTCCCAAAAAAAAGAAAGGGGGAACTCCCCCAGCAAGCCGGGGGAGTCCACCTGACTTCTTTGGGGGAGAAGCTGGGACGGCCTCACTCCCCAAAGGGGTATACCTAACCTAAGAGAGAGAGAAGAGAAGATAGAGGAAGAGGCCATCCAGCTTCCACGAGAGATGGAAGCTCAATGAGTGGTCATGGTAGCAACACTTGACTTAGAACTCAAAATCCGCCAATTGGCGTAGAAGCCAGTGCCTCTAGGCATTATCAGTCAGTTGGCACAGTGTATACATCGCCTGAACAATCAAGAAGCGCACACAAACGCACATAGATCCCCTATTATTACACACACAGCCACATATACTAGTTATTTATTATAGAGAAGTTTCCAGAGAGAGAGAGAGAGAGAGTGAGGCATCTATTTACTTTTGTCATTCATCTCATACAAATTGCCTTCAAAACGGCATTTCTTTTTATCCCAAGAAAGACAAAAAATACCCGAATTGTTCATTCTGACGAAGGTCACGCTTTCACCCCTCCCTAGACCTACAGTTTAACGGGAAATCCAGCACCCCACACCTTAACCACTACGTCACCCAGAGTACCCATTTTATCTACCAACCAATTGTGCGGAAGATGGGTGTGCTATTCTAATAATAAAAGAAATACACAGGGCTCTTTACACTACTCATTATTCCAACAACATGCGGAAGGGAAGGATGTTCGTTTACCGCGCGCCGGTTGCAATCACTGGGCCACGAGCATGGACCCGATGCGGTTCTCGTTTTCGTAAAATTTTTTCAGCCATCTTAATACTCATTCTTTTGATTTAAGAAATCTATATATTAAATCTCCCATATGAAAACAGGTTTAATAATACGCAGTAGATATACTAAACGTATATTAAATTTGTTAATAAACAATTATTCTCATAGATTAACATTCAACAATCCTTTCTATATACTTTTATATTATTTTTATAAAGAAAATCCCGCCAATTCAAAGTTAATTAACTGTTAATTTTTATATAAAACAAGAGTAAAATACATTGTCATTAAATTGTCTTCGCATCCACGATACTTTACGCTTCCAGGCATGATTAAAAATTAACTAAAAATCTTAAAACGCATATCTTAAGCTTGTTTTTTTAATATTTTTTATTCCTAATCTCCCATAAACTTTAAACCGATGCGTAGTGTCCTGATTTCCAAATTTATCTTCCAGTGTCGCTAAGTCCTTCATATGCATATGTATATATATATATATATATATATATATACATACATACATACATTTATACCACAGGTAAGATAATAAAACAGAAGTTTATGACACGGCCATTTTCTCCATAACCCTCCACAATTAAACTTTAATTTATTTTCAGTTCTAGATGGCTATAAAATCCCCCATATATATATATATATATACAGTATATGAGAGACTGCCCCGATTTCCAGATTTATCTTCCAATCTAGTTAAATCACTCATATAATACACCACAGGCAAGGTAATAAAACATGTTTATCATACATCTGCGCCACAATTATTTTTTTTTAATTATTTTAGGTGGTTGTAAATCCTTCATACAAAGTTTTATTTCCCAAACAAAACGTCTCTCTCTCTCTCTCTCTCTCTCTCTCTCTCTCTCTCTCTCTCTCTCTCTCTCTCTCTCTCAGCAAATCATTTCTGGAAGAAATCTATGGAATTGGTAAGTTATATCTGAGACACCCCAAAATTCACGGATGAGCCAATTACACCCCAGTGTGCGGAGCCCCAGGACCTCCTCTGGTTGGTGGATAGTAGCACTTACACGTTATGACCCGCCCAAATTTCACCGACGGCAAATAGGAAACTCGTGATTCGGCTATTGGGAGTGTTTACAATTAGGTTTGCGTATATAAAAGGGGGCTTTTTCATCTGGAATCCACAACAGTTGTATTTATCAACCAGTAGTTACAGAAATATCTCGTCATGAGCCAATCACAAAACCTTTACGGTTACCCTTAGTTGTTTGAAGATGGAGATGCCGCAGCGCTGTACACAATTCATCTTTTCGCAGCGGCAGACCGGAGTGACCTCTCCACATAAAGCATTGCAGAAATTTGCGATGGAATGCAAGAATCATCCGTTGAAGACGACATTGAAATGAAAGTAATTAATTTAATTTGTGATTCGTGCTTTATACTTAGGTTCATTCAGTACCTTTGTTAGTTAATTTATAAAAAGCCATAATAAATGCGTTTTGAAAACCTAGTTTGTGATTTAAGCGGAAGGACGGGGTGTATATATATATACACACACACTCCGGCCTTCCGCTTAAATCACAAACTATACATATATATAGATATAGATATACCGCTTCATTCAGTGCAAGTGTTATAATTTATAAAAACTCGTAATAAAACGAAGCGAAAGGATATCTGCCCAGGGGTCGAGGCCCCTGTGGAGGCAGACGATGCGTAGCACATCCAGCTAATCTTACTTTTGAAAACTCTCAGGATATTTGCTTTGTGATTATAATTTGCTGGGCGCCCTAATCGGCGTTTTCTCATATTGTAACTCTCTCCTCATATATATATATATATATATATATATATATATATATGGATGTATGTGTTAAGAACCGGGCTCGTTACCCGGTGTTGGAAGATGATGCGTAGCACATCCAGCTAATCTTCCTTTTGAAGCCTGTCAGGATATCTGCTTTGTGATTATAATTTGCCGGGCACCTTAATCGGCATTTTCTCTTATTGTAACTCTTTAATTGGACTTTAATTTAATTTAACTTTAATTAAAAAAAATTCAGTATGAACTAATGATAATTTCTCCTTGAAGGACCGATGCGGAACTTGATCGTGTTATAGCTACTTTTCGCGACAGCTTTGATGAAAGGCAAATAAATGACGACGATTTGGAGGCTTTACCGCGCAGCCAGCCCAGTGACCTGAATACCAAGGTCGAGGTATTGGCTCACATCCGTTCCAACGAATGCCAGGTCATCGAGGAACTAATATAAATTTTTTTGTGGTTAAGAGCAAAACACTTATTTTCATTTAATTTATTAAATGGTAGAAAGAATGTTTTAGTACAATTCGGCTTACAGAACTAGTGTCCATTAAATAAGACTAACATTAATGGAGACATTTTACAGTTACAATTATATATACACACGTAAAACTTTACGCAATACAACGAGTGCGTACAAATGGGAACCATTTTTTATCTGTGTGCATACCAATTCATCATCTCAGTGTCTCACAAGTCGAATAATTTAAAAAATTTATAAATCCCTTCCCACGTGACATTACTAAAATACCTTGGAGACGGTAAGGATTCCAGGCAATTTCAGGGACATGTACCTGTTCGATAAATTGTACAATCACAGGGTCACTCCAGGGCTGAGTGCCGAGTGAATCAAAATAGTACATTCTTCCCCTATTTTTAAAATAGATTGCAAACCAATAAATCCCCTCATCCCCGACAATGTCCGTATTCACGATAAGGCTATACCAGTCTCTCGTAATTGGCAATTTCAATGTGTCATTCTTCGCAAATACACCGATAAATTTGGAGTGAGTGACTCGGTCACTCTTCATTACTCTCTGGATGTTATTCACGTCCATTTTAAAAGTCTGTGACAACGTTCCTGAAATGGTCGAGCTCTATTAGAGCTTGTGATTCGAGGTATACTAGTACACTAATAGGCGCGTCTATATGGTCGGCGAACTCCAATCTGACTGAGATGTTCCCACTTTGTTGTGGACTTAAGTGTGTATTTATACTAGCAGAGAAGTCGAGGGTAATATGAAATGGGTAAAGGTTAAATTGATCGACAAATTCTTTCTGCGTTACGCCAAACCAAAGCTCATCACAGCCACCGGGAATATGAGTCAGATTGCAATAAGCTCTCGCGCAGAGCGGGAACACCGCTGTATTAAATTTTTTTCAATTTCTACATATTTCGGGGAACTTAATTTCACTCGCCGTACGCGCAGCTACGTTTCCATGATGTGAATCACATCGGGCTTTGCGTCCTCTTGATCAGGTCCCAGATTTATGCAGATCTCAGGATTCGTGCGGGTGAGTTTTAGCTTCATATCCACCCCATTCATAAGCAGTTTCTTCTGGAAAGTGAAGTCTGTATGCAGACGTCGAAAACACTCATATATCTTCTTTGTAGAATTTTTAAATTTATCCTTTATACTACTTTCGTCTTTTGTCTAATAATAGCCCTCGGTAGTTAAAAAGGAGTGTAGAAAGTTGGTTTCAGGGTATGTAGAATAACTATCATCGCAGTCCGTTCCATCTGAATGGGCTATACGCAGTTTAGCGTACATGTGCATACAGCTTGGATCAAAGAAGTTTGGGCCTGAACTGGGTATCACGAATTCTATAGGGACACTCGGCGAACTAATTGTATTTAATGAGTTAATTGTAATAAAGTCGCTATGCTCATTAGAAACTTGAGTAGGGGGCATATCAAATAGGGACAGTTCCGATTTACAACATTGTGAGCTACACGGATGGATGAAACGCGCCATGATGAGTCAGAAATAGTGCCAACTCTCTCGACAACTAGTAATCAGTCTGTGATTCGTGAGAGAAGTGTCCTCAGTTTATATCAGTTAAAAAAATGATTAGCCATAGGCCTCATACACTTAGAACACTTCTTTTTTGATGTCCTTTTATGTTTAGCGCCACGTGATGGTAACTCCTTCTTCGTGACAGCCCTATTCTTCTTTCCACCACCACGCATTTTTCTACTTGCCTCTTTAATGATTTCGTCCCGTGTGCGTTTTAAACGTTTTGTTAGAGCTTTTTTAGGTTTAGTTTCACCCATTATGTCTTCTACCGCGTTAAAACCTGATTGTAACGCCTTCCTCCCTAGGTATCTAGCACCTCTCTTCAACAATGGGACAGCCGTGCGTAGTATGGTTGAAAAAATAGAGCCAAGCCCACTCCCACTCTGATATCTCACTCCTCGATAGACTGTCAAAAGCCTTCGGTTCGTTATAACTGAATGCGACGAAAGTGTAGCTTCACTGTTAAGCTCCTATCACCGAATGGGAATTTTTTTCCCTCAATCGTTCTTATATATATATCGAGATATTGGTTAATAGATTAGTCGCAACATTCACATAATGGGGCTTGTCATATGTAATGCTCAATCTCTTCCGTCTATGGTTGGGAATGTGTACAATGCGCAGCAGGCGCGCCTGGGTGTACCCAACAAATTGATGCTCCACGATATTACTTTAAATATATCACATGTCTGGGGGATGGGCAGCTTTCACCCAATTTCTCCAACTTCAACTGATACATTAAGTTGGACAAGTCATGTTGGCCTCGTGAAAGGTATCTCTATGGAAAGCTGCACTATATCGACCCTCGGCCACAATTGTGGACAGCTCTTTTTTTTTAATATTTCTAGTAAGAGTTGATTTTAACTTCAACGTGCGTGCAGGCGTGTCTATGTTTACGACTTCAAAAAGTAAATCGTTTGTCAGGTAGACTTTTCAAGACTCTTGTTTAACCCTGTCACAATGTCCGTGGCTGTGTCATAATGACCGATTCCTAGTGCTACATTTGTACTATAGTACTGTACCTCACCGAACAGGACTGATCGCATAGTGTTGTCTAAGATTATGCCTAATTTTTCACACTCATCGACTCTTCTAAGGATCAGAAATATGATCTGTTCATTTTCAAGAGTTAAAAATTTGGTAGAATTCACAAACACCAAACTTCGTACGAAGCACGTTCCAACTCAATGGGACCATGGAGTTCTGTTTCAAAGTTGGCCAGGGTGTTGTTAGGATGTACAGACAGAGAAGAAGAGGATGGGAGTGTGACATAGAAGTGTCAGGCGCCATGTTGCATACTATTTAAGCTTCATTATTGCAGCAGCTTTTATATAGATATTGAAGCTTTCTGGGTAACCTAGCCATTTCACCAGGTACATTTTCCTCTTTCCTGAACCTTTGCAGCCTAAAATTTTTTAAATTTTAAAAACATTTTTTCCTAAATTAATTGCCACTTTCTGCAACTCTTCGCGGTAAAAGCCTCCTGCGATTTTCTCCCCATTCAAATCTTCAACGTAATACATCATTATTTCGCCTTTAGGTCTCAAAGCACTAACTTTAAAAATCCCACATGTCCATCCTTACTCAAATCCCTTCGCGGATTTATTTCCCGAACGCGATAGCCTTATATACTGTAATCATTGATTTTGAACGTATAGAGTGTGGTGGCGGTGTTCCACCTCTTCTCACATCAGTCTCTGGGCGCGTACATTAGGGTGGCCCACTTTTCAATTTTTTTTGAAAAGTATAGGTGATCGTGGTTTTTCCCATTATTTGGCACTATACTAGCACATTGGTACCATTTTTACAAAAATTGATCAATATTTAGGGGTCTCGCATCGACCTTGAAATTACTAGTTTTTTTTTAAAAATGCGTACTTTTTAACTTTTTACTGAATCAAGATAAATCATTAAGTAGGGATGTTTTCTGAATCCTCTTAATGAGAGAAATCGTTTGGTGTGCCTGCCAATGTCATACGACTAACGGTTTAAAGGTTGTGCCTGTATACAGGTAATACCAATGTGCTAGTATAGTGCCAAATAATGGGAAAAACCACGATCACCTATACTTTTCAAAAAAATGAGTCACCATACCCTGGCGGAATGTATAATGTATATAGGTAATTAGAAAATGCACTATGCCTGTGCCAGGTACCTAACCTATTTCTTTTTTTGCAGATCATAACATTTTGAAATTCTGTCTGAGTTCCTCATCCTTTGTCATGGACAAATCGATGGCAACCATAACTGGAAGAACTCTTGAAGCTACAAATAGAGAGTCATCAAAAGGAAAGGCGAAAATAACATCGCTACCTTCTCTAAGATCGGCCTCGGAAATTTTTTTAGTTGGCCAACCGTCGTCCTCCATCAGTGGTAGCAAATTGCCAACAACACGGCAGGTTTTGCAATACTTCTTGAGTGTTATCCAGTACACTGCTAACAGGAAAGACGCATTCAAAGAAACCGTAAACAACGTCTTAAAGTTTTGGAACATGGCCCGCATTAAAACAATCACAAAGCTCAACTGCGAACGGAAGCTAGAGGCATTGTGGAAAGAGTGGCACTTACCCCAAAAGAGCAGAAAACGAGAAACTGATGCCGGAGGAAAACGGCAGAAGTTTTCGGATAGTGTGGACAAGCTGTGGGATATCGGAGCATCTGACGCTGTCGAAGATATAAAGAAGAATCGACTGCTGTCCGACAAGGACAAGAAAGAAGACATTGACTTCTACCTCGATCAACGTGGTCCCCGGGTGGCAACGATGAGCGGGAACGATAAGTTTTCGCTGTAAAAAGAAAGCTACAGGAAGGAAGAAAACGTCCTCGCCAGGAGCCGCAAACCTCAAAGTGTGCATATGAAACCGGAGATGAGGCCATGGAGAATGATGATACTGGCATGTCAGGAGAGTCGGAGACAGAACTAGCGTTCCCCCTGCCGAAAGAGCCAAGTGTGTCTGTCAATCTTCTTCGCCGCATCCTTAATGCACCTGCTCTCATGGAAGTGGCTGATCGTTTCCGCATGTCCAATAATCAGGTGCGTATTGTGTATAGTATTCATCGATAGCGTCAGTTTTAAAGTGTCCCGTAACCCACATGTATTCTTGACAGTTTCCTTTCCACTTTCCATTCTCTACATAGTTAGTAAGCATTGTGGCTGCTATCACACGTTCGGCGGATCCACCAGCAGACCTCAATCAGTTCAGCATCTCGAAAGAAACGGCTCGCCGCGGAAGAGTGTCACATCGCCGTGAAGTGGGGACGGCTGTGAAGGACTCCTTCACGCCACCGAGGCACACTGTTGTCCACTGGGATGGCAAAATGGTCAAGGTCAGTTAATTAAGTTTTCATAGCTATCAATTTAGTAATGAGATTCATGAAGCATAATGTCAATTAAAAAGAGAACTGAATGTGAACAAAAATAGGTTACTTTACAACCATGAAATTGAAATATATGGCATGTGTTTCAGAACTTCCTTGGAACGGCGGAGCACCGCCAAACAATTCTCATCTCCTGGGCTCCTCATTGCACAGAAGGAAAGTTGCTGTCAGTCCCAGCTGTTGCTGACGGCACCGGACTGTCGCAGGCGCGGGCAACCATACATGCTCTCGAAGATTGGGGATGTGAGGAGAGCGTCATCGGACTATGCTTCGACACCACTTCCACCAACACGGGGAGGGTGCAAGGTGCAGTTGTCCGGCTGGAAAACATGCTCGGGCGACCGCTACTCCAGCTGGGATGCCGTCATCACGTCCTAGAGCTTATCGTGGGGGCAGTAGCCATCACCCTGCTCGGAAGGACTACGGCACCAACTGATCCTTTGTTTCAGCAGTTGAAGAGAAGGTTAGTTCATTTTTTGTGCAAGGTAAAGTTAGGACACACATGATATTCCACTAGTTTATAAAACAGCAAGCCAAACCGGAACTTCAGAGTTTTCTCACACAATTTTCTTGTTTATTATTTTTGAAGATGGGACGAGCTCGATCTCTCGACCTACTGCAAGCTGCAGGTCGAGAATCTGGCGGAGAGTACGTGGCTAATAGAACTCCGGGACGCGGCGGTCAGCTTCCTGAGCACAGCTTCTGGTTTCGTCAGAGACGATTACCGGGATGTGGCAGAGATCATGCTCCTGGTACTCGGGACACAACCACGCCGTGGCATTCAACTCATGCGCCCAGGAGCCTACCAACACCCAAGATGGATGGCTAAAGTTAGTATTTTCAAACAAAAATAATCTAGAGATAAGTTTAAATGTTATTCAAAGATAAACATTTCATTATAACGCAAACAAAGTAATTGGTAACAATAAACCTGTCTTACTTACAATGGTGCCTATTCTGTTTCAGGTCATCTACTACACAAAACTGCTGATGTTCAGTAGGCAGCTGGAGCTCGAAGCCGAGCTGGTCGACAAACTGCACAGGATCGTGGTGTTCATCGCTCTTCTGTACGTACCAGCTTGGTTGGCGGCCCCTGTAGCAGCTGATGCGCCGTTGAATGACCTGGTACTATACCAGCGTTTTCTGAGGTATAGGGCAGTGGACCGCGAGGTGGCAGAAGCGTCACTGGCAGTGATGAGGCGGCACTTCTGGTATCTGAGGCCTCAGACCGTAATCTTCGCTCTATGCAGCAACAAGGTGGATGGCACTGTGAAGCAACAGATGCAGATGGCAGAGAAGCTGTCCCACCTCCCTGTACCCAAAGACTTCACATACGAGAACGTCTCAGTCGACGAGATGACGCTACTCCCCGACCTGATCGACGAGTCCTCCTGGTTCTTATTTGCAGGTCTGAAGATGTATGGGTCTTCGTGGCTCACCCTGCCAACTGATAAGTGGGACGAGAACGAGGACTTTTGTCGTCTGAAGGATGTGATCTCTAATCTCCAGGTCACCAATGACGTCGCTGAAAGAGGAGTCCAACTGATAGAAGACTATGCGAACACGGTCACAAAGGACGAGGCACAGCTGCAGGATCTTCTGCGAGTGGTGGAAAAGAACCGGAAAGAGCTCGGCGACTTCAAGAAGTCATCACTCGCCACGATGACATAGCACAGAGGGACAACGTTGCAGCCAGTAACGTGTGATAGTGGTCAATACAATGCAAAAGTGATTGTTTAAGTTATTGTATGTTTCTTCCTTATTTGTCTGCTATTTGCTGATTTTTTTGAAAAGTATAGGTGATCGTGGTTTTTCCCATTATTTGGCACTATACTAGCACATTGGTATTACCTGTATACAGGCACAACTTTTAAACCGTTAGTCGTATGACATTAGAAGGCACACTAAACGACTTCTCTCATCAAGAGGATTCAGAAAACATCCCTACTTCATGATTTATCTTGATTCAGTAAAAAGTTAAAAAGTACGGATTTTTAAAAAAACCTTCGTAATTTCAAGGTCGATGCGAGACCCCTAAATATTGATCAATTTTTGTAAAAATGGTACCAATGTGCTAGTATAGTGCCAAATAATGGGAAAAACTACGATAACCTATACTTTTAAAAAAAAATTGAAAAGTGGGCCACCCTAGCGTACATCTTTCTGAAACTTCGTTAGGTGTTGTGCCAATCTTACGGTGGTGTGAACGGTTGTATGACGAGGCCAATGATCCCATAATGTTTATATGACGCGTTCGGTGGAGAAGGGGCGAACGCCACAAAATTCGAAAAATGAGTTTTTTGTCGTATAATTATCCTTTAAAACCTTTGCTTTACCTATGCAAAAAATTAGATGTTTGTCTGCACTCTTTCACGGTAAAATTTAGGTTTTAATGTATCTCAGAGAAATTCACTCCGCATCATTGCTTCACATTGAACACATCTATCTACTTTCTGGTCACTCGACAATACCCTGTGATGCTCAATTTGGCCAAATTGAACAAAATATAAAAAATAATTACAGCAATATTATTTACACCAAAAAAGATTGTTACGGCCATAACTGCAGCCGTTTCGCAGCGCTTCCTAGTTGTAGAAATGAAACTGGCTGATTTTCTCGATTTTGACGTCCTAAAAACGTGCATTGTCATTAGGAAATCAACAACTACTAAATTTACAGATGCAAGAAAGTTAATATTTGACTTTCAACACAAAGAAGGCTACGTAATATCTACTGCATACCGCACAACCCCAGATAATAGCCATCCCGTCAGACTGCAGAAAGGGAAAAAATCCTACAGTGTCAGTTTATTCAATCTAGCCCAGCAGACACTGCAATCAAAGTATTCCCAATTGCTGCCAATAACTAAGGAAAAAATAAAAGATCTCAAAGAATTATCAGACCTAATGCCTGCAACTGCAGTGAACTATTATACAAGATTGTTAAAGGAACTGGAAGAAACCGAAGCAGTTGAAGCAGGTAATACAACATTCGACGAAGAGGACCAAATAATGATTACACCAGTTAACATCAGAAGCTATCAATAAATAATATTGTAAAATTTCTTGGCGTTTTATTATATCGACATATTACACAACAATATTTTACTCAAATATGTGTTCAAATTCATACAACATTTCAATAAACCGGAAAAATACAAAGGTTTAAAGTTTACAAACTTTAACTGCATTTTGTGGCATAATTCGAAAATGTTGCGTTCGCCCCTTCTCCACCGAACGCGTCATATATCTGGATGTGTTTTTATGGGTGAAATAGCCATGCATGCGTTCCTTTATGGTACGTTGAAATCTTTCAGCTAAAGAGGCCTCATGTACGAATTGCTAGTGTAATAACTGATATTGAACTCTGTCAGCATGTTCTGGAAAGCACAGCCTATAAATTCTTTCCCCATATACGAACAAAAATAGCCAGGAACCCTGTTTTTTTTCAACATCAGCGTTTTGGTAGCTTTAGCAACTGTTTCAGGCGAATTAGCAACATATATCTAGAGAATACATCTCTTATGAATAGGATGAAGCGGTAGCCATCATTATACACTGAATATATTTGCATGTCTGTTAAATCCGCTTCCCAAATAGAGTCAAACGAAGCAGCTGTTGTCTTGGCCGTTTTAAACCTTTTTCTCACAGGCTTCTGAAGTGTATAAGCGTTCTGCCTCAGCAAAACCCTCTCAACATCTTTTTTCCCTACTCCATCATTGTAAACACTTCTGTACAGTCTATTAACACCGCAATAGGAGGCTTGGTTAGAAATGTCATAATAGCGTTTTCTTAATATGTTAGCCATTTGCATATTTTAGAGACACGTCGATAAGATTGGCCAGTTGGTCTCTTCTTTCTCTTCTTCAGAGATGCTACTGTTCGGGGTGATGGCGTACTCAGTTGTGACACATGCGAGACTTGCTCCAAGTCTTTTAACCTATTCAGATTTCCTATCAATGTTTTGGGGACATTTATTTGTTGTAGTCTTGCTTTAATATGCTTCCATCCTGTTGGTGAGGGCCTGTCCCACTTTCTCACTAGATCATGGACAATGTCGGCGATGTTGATCCCTGTACCCTTGTTCCTTCAACAATGACCTCGCCTTTATCGGTCCACTGTATGATAGAGTCCTCACTCAATAGATTTAAAGACTTAAGCCTTTTTTCCTCAATGTATGTGGGAGACTGCTTTCTAATGCATCCTCAATGTGTTGTGATCCGTTATTCTTGGTTGGTCATCTCTAACGTCGGCCCCAGGTCTTATGTCGCCATGCTCATCGTTGCTCGCCCTGTGCCTAATAACCACGGGGAGCTCTGTCTGATTCTTATAATCATTGTACTCATGAAGAAATTTCTGCAAAGCCTCTTGGTACAAGATCCTTTTCTCATCAGGCGACTTTTCACTGTTCAATAGGTCTAACAATTCGCTTTCCATTCTTTTAAGCCTGCTTTTACGGGGTTCTAGAACCGGTCTGGATTCTTTGAACTTTGCGGTGAAGCATACACCTCGTGCAGAATCACTACCACTTTCTTCCTTATGTTAATCTAGTCAGTAAAGGTCCCAAAACTGAAAATAAGATGGGGAGGAATGATCCCCTTCTTTGTAAAATAATTCGCTTTTTCTTCCGCACAGTTTGACTTTTACGAGCGCACTTATTATGTCCTTGTAACGACGTAAGCGAGCCTTCTGAGGGGGTTTCATTGGCATTTCATTTTATAACATTAAGACAGATTTCATAGATCTATTTTAAAATGTCGGAGTCGATATTTTTAACAAACATCTGCTGCAATGCCCGGGGCAATCGTTGATAGATTTTTATTAATTCACGATATTTCTTCAGCCTATTTGTCACTGTAGAATATCTACCGTTTCAAGATCGTTTGGGAATATATTCGTTCTTAGAAGCACCTTAAACGTGTTTCGCGGGTGAAGGTCACAAATCAAATATCCTTAACGCTGACTTGTGGCTTCTTTATAAATCCCCAAAAACTCCTTTCGCTGATTCGGGAACATTTGATTAGCTAATACCCCAATTTGTGACACATCTCTATGTTGCACGAATAAGACTAGATATTGTGTATTTGACGACACATCGCGCATATATCTATTTTTGGAAAATAGATTCTGATTGATGAAGCATACGCTTATGTTATGATGGTGGGAGAACACTGTAAATCTCTCGGCAAACGTTTTATCCATTTCTAACATGAGATCATCATTTACAATGACTGTATGCTCATTTCCCTTTAACGAATTAACGTCATATACCCCTTTGTGGGACAAAATTTCATCTTGGTACTCGTTGAACACTGACTGATACGTTGAATAGCACCATATTACTTTATGTATAAATTTTCAGAACATCTCCCCCTCATCTTTAATGATTTTAAGCATAAACACAGTTTTACCACATCCTGTAGGACCGGATATAATACATGTGGACAGGCTTGTGAACCTGAATTTTTCTATAGATTCCATCTCTAACATGTCACACCCCTAAGCGGGTTATTTACAAAATATAACAAAATTTAAGTGCTGCTCCATATATTCTTGTTTTCCTTCTTCCACAGAACCGTGAATGACGACGATGTACAGGTCCCCCTTCATCGATATTACAGATGACCCCGATGACCGTGTAGCTCCAGACTCCATCCCCGCTGACGAGCCCTCACCAGCGATACCTGTAGCATGCGACAATTCAAAGCGGAATCATGATGACGATCCCTCCACGTCAGGTATAAAGTGTGCCAGGATTGCGCCGGTTGTTAGACCTCCAGTAATAGAGCCCCAACCCTATACGTCTTACGACACAACCCCCATAATAGTACCTTGCTCAAATATACCCCCTTATTCCTGTTCAATTCCGTGTACTTCCTCCACACCAGAAGCAGCAGCTTCTCGTGCTGTGGAGGAAGGTATGACCTTCAAGTTGGTGCGCACCGCTACCCACACCCCTGCTCTGACCAACGGTGTTGGACTGTGACGCGTAGTTGAACGTATTGTGGAGTTTGCCCCTCAGAACCGCGACGAACGTGAAGTCTGGACGAGGTTATCCTTCAAGTTCGGTTCAGATGACGGGGATGTAGATGATTTTTTGGTAGTAATACCGTTCAGACGCTTGGCAGCTGTAGACATTTAATATATCTTTGGCCGTATAATGCAGGCCTCTCAAAGTAGTACATCCTTCAATATGGACAACTTCATGGTCAATATTGACAGAGTATTCCGGGTTGCGGGTCATAGTGCCACACCTTATACTCTTAATTTCAATTCTCCGGTTATTTATAGAAAGCATTTAAACGTCGATCGTGGTTGCAGCTTTATAGCAATAGTCTTAGCTCATATGTTCACTGTGCTAAATACAATCGCGTATAATATCTGGCTGACTATGATTGTACAGCGTGCCCGTAAACTGGCTTCAGTTTGTAAGCTTGAGTTTGAGTCTAATATTGGTCCTGAAGAGCTGAGAAGGGTCGAGCAGGAAATGAATGTTCGTATAGCTATAATTAGAATGGATGATCGTCGTAGGACTGTGTATGTTTTTAAAAGCTGTGTGAGAAATCGTACAAGACCGCTACTTATTTTAGGATTGTCAGGAACATCGTATCTCCCCATCCGTAATATAAGGACTCTCTACGCTAGTTATGATAAAAGTCGAAAATGTGGAAGGCATCATGATTTATGTGAGGAATGTCTCGAGTTTGCGGATGGTATAGTGAAACATTGTAAGGAGTGCTACATGGGATGTGAGCAGTGTAAAAGCCCCAAATGTGAAACTCGTGTAGTTGAAACTGAGAAGAGGGAATGTAATGTGTGTAGACGTACATTTTTCAATAATAAATGCTTTGAGCTGCATAAATCAATTGGCACTTGCAGAAAAATGAGAATCTGTGAATGTGGCATGTTTCATATGATGGATAATTTGGGTAAGTTTGTGCATAAATGCGATGAAATTCACTGTTCAACATATGAAAAATATAAGGCGGATGGAGTGAAGCATGTATGTTATATGAAAGATGCTAAACTTAAAAATAGCCCTTGTATAACCGTGTACTACGATATAGAAACATGCACGAACGCTGAAACCAAAGAGGTTATTCCACATTTACTCGTAAGTCAGACTATCTGTAATGAGTGCATGGATGTCGAATGTGATGAGTGTCACAAATGTGGAAAACGGACAAATGTTTTTAAAACGATTGCACACGATAGCCCTGTGAAACTCTTTGTATCCATTTTGTCAAGTTAGGGGACAAGTTAAAAAAAAAGACTGTACAGTATATTCTTGCCCATAACGGAACAAAATTTGACACAGTTCCTTTATAAGGAACTGCTCGAACATGAGTCATCGGAGATATTTACAGGCGACGAAGAGGCAGCAAACTTATACCAATGCAGATAAGCGGTAATGTTCAGTTTAAATACATATGCTGTTCACACCTTGTAAATTAGCAAAGCTACCCAAGGTCATGGGCGTAGCCGCTGAAGTTTCAAAAGGGTATTTCCCTTACACTTTCCTCACTAACAAAATTTTAAATTACGTAGGACTGCCTACCCCCCAAATATTACTTTAAGTACACCAACATGAGTGAGAGTGAGCGTGAAGATTTTGACCGCTACTACAACAGTTTTAATGAAACTATTCCATACACTCTAGCTGATGAATGTGAGCGCTATTGCGTGAATGATGTGCGCGTGCTTAGAGTATGTTTCCAGGCATTTAGAAGGATGTACATAGCCGTTTGAAATGCGATCCGCTGCAAGTCGCAACCATGATCGCCTCATTATGTTTTACGGTGTTCAAGAATAACTTCATACCTAAAGACACCTTAGCCGTTATTCACTGAAACAATCCTCACACTTATGGGAATAAGGCTATTCACTGGCTCATACACCTACAGCAACAGACAGGGGTATATATAAAGCACGCCCGCAACACGGGGGAAATACCCATTAAGGTCAATGGTCGTGTTTTTTGGGTTGATGGCCTAAGTGAGGATCCAACCACTGGTGAGAAGACTGTGTACTCCTTTAACGGCTTCTGGTGGCATGGATGCCCACGTCCTGTGTGTGTCGTCACAGGGGACCTCCATGGAAGATCCCCCGCCGACAGACTCGCATGGACCCGTAAACGCGATCAACTTATAGGCTCACAATTCACTCACAAGATCGTGTGGGAGCATGAGTATGATGCACGAATGGAAATAGATGGCCAGTACTGTGAAAAAATAAGGGCCATCAAACGTTCAATGATGTTGGACCCTCTCAAATGCGGTGACAGCTTGTTTGGAGGGCGTACAAACCCATTGAAGCTATACTTTCCGCCTACGGAGGGCGTGAAACTCCATTACTACGTCTTCTGTTCTTATATCCCTACGTGATGAAGAACAATCCGTACCCCGTAGGTGCACCTGAAAAAACTGGTGGGACCCGCCATGCCAACTATCGAGGAGTTCTCAGCTAATTTGAGTGAGCGCTACGTTGGACTCTCTTTCGTAGACGTGCTACCCCCTCGCGATTTATGGTTGCCGATCTTACCCGTCGTTATAGATCACAAGCTCATGTTTCCCCTGTGCGTGAAGTGCGCATAGGAGAACAACGGTGATTGTAATCATCAACCAACCAGCGTAAGATCAGAGGTGTGTATATACTGTAGAAGCCCTGAGCTGGACCTAGCCGTTCGCCATGGCTACAAAATATTGAAGATACATGAGGTGTGGAGGTTTCGGAAGCTACCCTACCTTTTCACGCCATATATAAACGCTTTTTTGAAGGATAAGTTAGAAGCATCGGGATATCCGCGAGGAGTTGATACCGAAGACGAAAAATCGGCTTATATTCAGCGTTACCGTGCCCGTGAAGGTATACAGTTTGACCGTTCCTAAATTGTTAAGAATCTTGACAAGCGCTTTAGTGCAAAGTTGTGCCTAAACAGTCTTTGGAGAAAATTTGCACAGAATACTGGTAAAGGGAACGTTCATTTGGCACAAAGTTATAGTGAAGTCTGGGATTATGACAACACTCCCGATAAAGAGGTTATGGAGATCGTGAATGTTGGTAATACTTACATAATAAAGTACAAAATCGCCGAACAGGCCACAGATACCTCACGTGTTACAAACATACCTGTAGCCAGCTTCACAACGGCCTACGCCCGCATCAAACTTTGGAGACTACTGCACTCTCTTGGGCGGAGGGTGCTGTACGCTGACACAGATAGCGTAATGTTCACAGAGAGGGAGGGTGAATACATGCCTCCTCTTGGGGAATTCCTCGGAGAGTTAATTGACGAGATCAAGGATGAGTATGGTGATGATGCATACGCTGACTCATTTGTATGAACAGGGCCAAAAACCTATCGGGTACGGGTGAGGGTGGGGGAGGATATGAAATATATCGTGAATGCTAAGGGTATCACGCTTAACCATTCGAACCGACGAGTCGTTAACTTTGACTCGTTGAAGGATCTAGTGTGCTTGGAAGATGAGGACAGCCATCCACCCCAACTGACTGTGGGAACCCACAATTTTCGGGCGCAGAAACTGGGGTGTGTGAAGGAACTTAGGGGCACGAAGGTATGCCGTAACACCTATAGGGAACGTTACCAGGTGCCTGGTACCTATGATACTGTACCCTTTGGATACCTTAATTCTTGATTGTTTTTATATGTATGTGTGTATTGTTAACAATATGTATGTGTGTATTGTTAACAATATGTTTATTTATTACATATATTTGTTTCAATTAGGGTTTCATTTTCTCCTTTGTGTGCGTGTGTGTCTACAATCCTAAGCTCCGCCCACTGTGAGCTCGGTCATGTGACTCCTGCTACGACCTGGGCATTTCTCTACCCCTGCGTGCTCAGTTAACCTCTGGAAACCCTTGAGCTCAGACGTGTATTTTCTCACGTAGACGAAGAAATAGTGATGGCTACTTTTGATATTGTGTGTTCGACGTTTATAAAGTGGTATTCGGTAAAGTCAGAAGATGTGTGAATACTGAAAGACGACCTACCCCACCCTCCTTGAAGACTTTTAAGGCTACATTGAATCGCGCGAAGGAACAAGATGTTTAAATACTCTGTGGATATTCTGGCGAGAGTATTGCCGGATTTCTCAGCACAAACGATATAATGGACTACGTTGTAGAGCTAAACTGTATAAAAGCGTACATATACCGTGAGGTGAACGAAACAACGCGTGCAGAAGAGAAGCAACGGATATGGATAATGAGTCTTGTTGATGAGTGGTGTGACAGGCGGTATTATGTCATGCTACATCATACCAAGTATGCGTACCCTGCGGCTGAGAATGTGAACCTTGTCATCATGGACAAGCTAAAGTACTTTTACCACTACATTCATATATATCATGACACGGTTCACAGTGAAGTTGTGGCTAAAGGACTGTGTGAGTTTTTAATAGAATTTAGAGACGAGTATCGATTGTTAAACGAAAAGGATAAATACGGTCACATGTTTCTCTCAAATACTGCACCGGATTGTTAATGTGTGGAGAAGGTCTAGTGCGCATAAAACATTAAAACTGAAATTACCCCATGTGTCGGAAAATTGCTCGGTATAATGGCCACAAGTACTCTTATGATTCATGCTAGAACAAATCCATACGCGATTCAACAGCTTATCGTGTGACTCTCTCCCACGTCGAGCCTATCTGCAAAGCCGTGGCTCATAGTCATCTCACAGCTTGAACCTACTGAACGTGCACTCCTCGAATACGATGGAACTTCCTTTGAGAAGCATTCTCAATGCCGCGTACGATGTGTCCGTGACGAAGTCATTTCGCGTGTTCAGGCATGAAACTGGTGCCATTAACTATGTACTTGAAACGACTTGTAGGCAAGCAAACTCTGGTAAACGTAATGTTATTTATTTAAGTGTTGAGGAGATGAATAGAGTCTTCGTGATATTTGAGAAGTGGGGTGAGGATCGTTATAAAGTACCTGCAGCTGTATGTAAAAGAGAACAGATTCGTGATGCCCCCCTCATATGCCGTTGTTTGTACGTTGTGTATAAATAACGATCAGCCATGCATTGATATACGACTGATGTGGAAGAATGCATCTGATAATAACGTTCTTGTTCCTACGAGAAACCGATTCATCCTCGACTGAATGTTTGAAATCGTCAGATTCCGCAAGCTGAAGCCTATATTAGACGCACGTGTTCCGGATATGATTTATTTTGACACGGTTCTTGAATACGCATACACCGCTCTGCTCGACGATTTATCGAATGTAGGAATGAGCAGGGCGAGAATGGTCTTGAGCTGGATGCTTATTTAAAAGGTTTAGACTCTTCGAAATATCATGAAGTTTGGTACAAAGGACTTGATCGGTACAGGGCAGAGATCGCCTACACTGTTCACCCTGAAGAACTATTTCTTTATATAATGAGCAGCTGTCGTTACGACTTGGAAGATTATTTCAATTGCCGCTATGCGTTGTGAAGAAGAGTTCACGATTGAAAAGCTCGGGACGGTAAGAAAAAACCCTCGATTGTAAAGGAGTGTTTATAAACTTGTATTTAATAATGATGTGGTTGATAACGATACCCTCTTTGTGCGTCCTTTTGATTGTATTCTATCCGTGTTTGAAGATAACTTGCCAACCGAATGTAAAGTGGGCACAAAAATAGTATTGAAAGATATGAAGGCCATTTACGTCGAGTATAGGTGCCCGCACACTTTGAGCGGTGAAATAATGTTAAATTGTAGTTACTGCGTAGTGCAAAGCAATAATGATGTGACTGTAGATTCGATTACGTGCGAGTTTAGTGTTTTAGTTAAGCGCAGTAGAAAGATTGTATTTTGATGTATAATTATTTTCAATATATTTAATTATTTAATATAATTGTGTATATATATATTTTTTTCCTGTACTAATATGTTGATGATTATACTGCATCGTTTTGTATATTATTATTTTTTAATTTTTTTATTATATATATATTCCTCGTTCGTATTTCTTATATTATTATTAATTTTTATTGCATATATTCCTCGTTTGTACAGGATTGTATATTTATTTTGTAGATATTTCGTGAAATTGATTCCAATAATTCGTCTAAATAAACTGAATGATGTAATGGTGTTTTATTTAATTCTTTTAGTGGTATATATAAACGATATTATTATTTAATTATATGTATACCAAATGGCTGGTTAGGCCTTCTAAATCGACTGACGTATTTCTAAGTCAACTGTCAAGAATATATGAATAGCGCAATCTGGTAGCTGAAAAGTTAATTAATATATACACCTGCCTTCTAGGTCTTCTACGCCAACTGGCGGGTTAAACCAACTGGCGGATTAAGCCATCTTGCGAGCTAAGCCAACTGTCAAGAATATATGCTTTAATTAAATAAATAGCGCAATCTGGCAAATCAACCCTAATAATGTACACCTGAACAAGCCATTTACGCCTTCTAAGAAGCCTTCTAAGCCAACTGGCTGATTATGCCAACTGGCTGATTAGGACCTTACGTATAAGACAGCGGTCGCTCGGATGAACTCTCATTATGCGTCTGGCAAGGGCCAGGCGAACACCCCTCTATCCTTCTTAGGTTAGGGCTTAGGTTAGGTTTCCCTTATGGGGTGAGGCCGCCCCACCTTCACCCCCAAAGACCCTCCTCCTTTCTCTCCCTCTCTTAGGTTAGGTATACTCCTTTGGGGTGAAGCCGTCCCAACTTCTCCCCCAAAGAGTTCAAGTGGACTTCCCAAGTTTGCTGGGGGAGTTCCCCTTCATTGCAGCTTGGGGGATAACCCATCCTCTTGTTGCATAGCATCTTGCAGCATACCCCCTCCCCCCTTTGCAACCTTGATCAACATTTGCAATTGCATTGCACTCTAACCTTTTGCGGTCATACTACTATCATGCAAACAGACAGAGACAGTGGAGTAAACAGCAACAGTATAGTAACATTTTTTGCTGCCGATACAAAGATTAGCAGAAAAATCGGCAATGCAGTAAAGGTGGAATCCTCACAGAGGAACACAAACAGAATATACAAATGGTCAGAAGACAACAACATGAATTTTGACACCGAGAAATTTCAGCTCTTGAAATATGGAAGAACTGAAGAACTTAGACAGCATACTATGCCCCAGATAGACAGGAAAGTCAGAGAAGCACGAAAGCAAAAGCTTTAGGGGTAATAATGACCGATGGTGCAAAATTTGAAACTCAGAATTAAATAGCGATTAACAAAGCAAAAAGAGATACGGGACAGCTACTGAGAACCTTCAAAAGAAGGGACGAGAAGGTAGTGATCCCCCTCCTGAAAACACTGATCATACCAAAACTTGAGTACTGCTCAGTCTTGATGTTTCCATACAAAAAAGAAGAAATTAATAAACTAGAAGAAGTCCAGAGGAATTTCACAGCCAAGACTGATGACTGCAAAGAACTCAACTACTGGGAAAGACTAAGCAAATTAAATCTGTATTCTCTGGAAAGAAGAAGAAAGAGATACACCATAATTTACATACGGAAAATAATCGATAAACTTGTACCTAACCTCAAATTAAACCCAATTAACATCCTAACAACACTGGAAAATAGGGAAGGTAGAATGTGTAGTGTTTTCAAACTAAGTGTTCCTTTTACCCCAGAAGATTTAAATGGATAAATGTTCAAATAAAAACAATATATGTACTCTTAAATGGGTATAATTTAAAAAAAAGCTCAATAAGATTATCACGACTTATAGGAGGGATAATGGTGCGTACATCGACATACTCCCCTCTTTCCTGCGAAAATGTTACTTATAACACATATGGTCATCAACATATTCAAATGCAAAACAAATATTCAAACAATTTGGTGATCCCAACAACAACTAATTTATAACTTGTATTCTGCAGTCTATTAAATTATAATCGAACAGTAACCAACGCTAAACTGGTAGCATCTGCTCTAAAATGATGAGTACCATTTGTGATTCAAACCCCCTACCAAAGTGATTACAGTGCAAAACTCTTTTTGCAGTGACAATTGTGCAAAAAATAAAAAACGAATAAAAACATTAATAACAATTCTCCCCGCACAACGACGTACAACATCCCGTACCCCAATACGTTTTCTGCATCGCCAACGGCATCCCGTAACGACATCAGGACTACAAAATCTACAGTCTTCATAAGCAGCAGGATAAGTCTGTTCCCTCAGTGTTGACTTTTTTAATTTGTTTTCTTACTGGAAAGGGAGCCCATGTAGTGACCTACACACAGTAAAACAATCTTCCACTTGCATAGCCGCGAATTCCTTCGAGGGTCGCTGAATGAATGAAAGAATATTTGCTACAATCATAAAAAATAAATAAACAATCATTTGAAAATACAAGGCAGAGTTAAAAAAAAAAGACTAACGCTTTTCAACCTATATAATCGAGGAACTTCTACCAGATTTCACAAAAAAATTCCATACAAAATTGGAAGGACTTTTGAAACAGAGGAAAACCATTTCGGCGTTAATAAGAGTAAATTGACAAGACTCGGTACAGCTTATATCACAACTCTTAATGGACGACGAAGAAACAATTCTTTCAGACAACCAAAAACAAAGAAATAAACAATTTCTTACAAAAATGATTTCAAAAACAATGTCAAGATCACTGCAAAAGAAGGCAGTCTCCGTAAGTCCTTTGCAAAAGCAAGCTTTGTCCGCTCAAGCCGACTTTTTAGTTGCGTATCCATAGTACGGTATTCGATTTTTACGTTATCGTTAGCATTTATTTATGAATTGTCCTTAATTGTAATTATTGACATTTATTTCCTACAAATCGATCAGTTCAACGTGAAGAGTTTAAGTTATTCACTTACATACTCCTGTACCATTCGAACCTTGCAATATTCATCAATTATTATCTACTGCAACAATTTATCTGTTACTGTAATCAGAAAAAAAAACACCCAGCATATCGTTTGAATATTGGTACGAATAATTTGGTGAAGGCAACAACAAATTAATAACTTCATTAATTATATTTTACACACTATTCTTACAGTCCAACAGTAACCAACTTTAATAGTGATATATATATAAATATATATATATCTTACCTTACTTAACCTTACAAAGGTTCCGCGCGATGATTCCTATCTTCGCGAAGGTCAAGCTTGTCGCCCCTTCTCGAGTTGGCTTGGTGAAGTAGTGAGTTGGTTTCTTGTGCTCTCCACCTCACATAGTCAGGTACGCCCGGCTCATCGGGGATTGTTCTGAGCCAGGCATCTAATCTTCTTTTGAATATACCCACTGGAACTCCTTTCGTGTTTCTTAGGTCTTTGGGCAGCTGATTAAACAGTTTTGGTCCTCTCACCACAAAACTATTTTCTATCAGGGTTAAGGATGTTCCCTGTCTTGCCTTTAATTTGGGAATACGACACAGTCTACCGTTTCTACTTTCCACAGTTGTTTGGGGAGTTATATTCCAGTGAATATAGGTCTAGTTTGCGTCACCTTTCCCAGTAATTTAGTTCTTTGCACCCGTTGATCTTGGCTCTTAAGCTTCTCTGGATCCCTTCCAGCTGTCTAATGTCTTCTTTTTTATATGGGGATGTTAGGACCGAGCAGTATTCTAATTTGGGTATGATAGGGTTTTCAGTAGAGGAATCATTACATTCCTATCCCTTCGTTTAAAGGTTCTCAATATCTGTCCCGTTATTCTCTTTGCTCTGTTTACTGCAATCTTATTTTGTGTTTCAAATTTCGCATCATCTTTCATTACAACCCCTAAATCTTTTGCTCTAGAATTTCTCTGAATTTCCTGTCCATTGGGGTATAATATTCCAAGGATTTTAGGTCTTCTCTTTTTCCGTACCATAACAGCTGAAATTTCTCGGTGTTAAACTTCATATTGTTGTCTTCCGTCCACTTGTAGATTCTGTTTATGTCGGTTTGTAGAGATACTATATCTTCTGGGTTTCTTATTTTTCTACTGATCTTTGCGTCATCCGCAAAGGATATTACTGTGCTGTCTCTGGTAACGTCCTCATCTGTGTCAGTTAGCATGATTATGAAGAGTAGTGGAGCTAATACTGTTCCTTGTGGTACTGAGCTGAGGACCTCTGATTCTGATGAAGATACTCCTTGTACTGTAACGACTTGCCGCCGCTCACTTAGGAAATTATATATCCATTTCCCTACTTTTCCTGTTATTCCCATATATTTCAGTTTATGTATTATGATTCCATGGTCACACTTGTCAAACGCTTTAGCAAAGTCTGTATATGACGCGTTCGGTGGAGAAGGGGCGAACGCAACATTTTCGAATTATGCCACAAAATGCAGTTAAAGTTTGTAAACTTTAAACCTTTGTATTTTTCCGGTTTATTGAAATGTTGTATGAATTTGAACACATATTTGAGTAAAATATTGTTGTGTAATATGTCGATATAATAAAACGCCAAGAAATTTTACAATATTATTTATTGATAGCTTCTGATGTTAACTGGTGTAATCATTATTTGGTCCTCTTCGTCGAATGTTGTATTACCTGCTTCAACTGCTTCGGTTTCTTCCAGTTCCTTTAACAATCTTGTATAATAGTTCACTGCAGTTGCAGGCATTAGGTCTGATAATTCTTTGAGATCTTTTATTTTTTTCCTTAGTTATTGGCAGCAATTGGGAATACTTTGATTGCAGTGTCTGCTGGGCTAGATTGAATAAACTGACACTGTAGGATTTTTTCCCTTTCTGCAGTCTGACGGGATGGCTATTATCTGGGGTTGTGCGGTATGCAGTAGATATTACGTAGCCTTCTTTGTGTTGAAAGTCAAATATTAACTTTCTTGCATCTGTAAATTTAGTAGTTGTTGATTTCCTAATGACAATGCACGTTTTAGGACGTCAAAATCGAGAAAATCAGCCAGTTTCATTTCTACAACTAGGAAGCGCTGCGAAACGGCTGCAGTTATGGCCGTAACAATCTTTTTTGGTGTAAATAATATTGCTGTAATTATTTTTTATATTTTGTTCAATTTGGCCAAATTGAGCATCACAGGGTATTGCCGAGTGACCAGAAAGTAGATAGATGTGTTCAATGTGAAGCAATGATGCGGAGTGAATTTCTCTGAGATACATTAAAACCTAAATTTTACCGTGAAAGAGTGCAGACAAACATCTAATTTTTTGCATAGGTAAAGCAAAGGTTTTAAAGGATAATTATACGACAAAAAACTCATTTTTCGAATTTTGTGGCGTTCGCCCCTTCTCCACCGAACGCGTCATATAGTACATCATAGTTTTCATTACTTTCAAGTGCATCAATTATGTTGTTGTTCTGTTCCATTAGTTGTGATAGGCATGATCTGCCTGACCGAAGCCCATGTTGGTTATCATTGAATTTTTTCTGAGTTTCCAAAAAGTCATAGATTTTCTGTCTAACTATTTTTTCAAATATTTTAGAGATGAGATGTAAGCGACACTGGCCTATAGTTTTTGGCCCCGGATCGATCTCCTCCTTTATATATTGGGACTATGTTCGCGCTCTTCAGGATGGCCGGTATTTCTCCCGTGTCTAGTGATCGTCTCCATATCCAATATAGGGGCTCAGCGATTGCATTCTTGCAGTTTTTGATCAGTGTGGCATTCCATTTATCCGGTCCTGCCGCTGAGTCTGTTTTTAGTTTCCGTATGGCTTGTGTAATATCATCCGTCGTAAAGTCGAAGTCCGTTATACTTTCCCCTTGTAGTTCTTCAAACAACGCGTTTCTATGGCATATTAATTTGTCAGTTTTTGGGATACTGAAAGATGATTCGTACTGAGCTCTTAATATTTCAGATACTTCTGTTGGATCATCAGATAAAGCACTGTTCTCGTTTTTTAAAGGTTCGATAGTCGCATGGTTTTTCGACTTTCTTTTTGCAAAAATATAGAAGTACTTTGAGCTAGCCTTTATCGCTTCTGTTGCGTCGTCGTCTTCTTTTTCTGTATGTTTCTCAATTAGTTCTTGTATGACGTCATCGATACGTTGCAGTTTATCACTTAATATTTTCCTGATGTTGTTATCTTTACAGTTACTTAATTTTGCAGCAGGTTCGAGAGACAAAAGAGGCTTTTGTCTCTCGAACCTGCTTCTCTTTCCTCTTTGTTGTATTTTTGAGACATGTTTTTCGACAATTTCTAACGTCTTCTCCTCTAACGTCATTAGCATCTCCCTGTTTATAGCTTTGGAGTGAAAATTAAAAATTTCGAATTTGCTTCTTTCTGTTGTGCTTGTTCTTTCCTTTCCTGTTGCCTTTATATTAGTTGTTATTTCAATGATGTTGTCGTCCGATATCATAGTTGGGGATATTTCTACATTATCAATTAGATTACTGTTGTTTGCGAATACCAAATCTAGGCAGTTGTTTTTCCTTGTGTTTTTTGTTATTTCTTGCGTTAACATAAATTCATCAGCTAGAGCTAGTAGCATTTTTACCTGCTCCTAGTCTTCTCGTGTGCCCCTCTTGTCCTGGTGTATACATATATTTTTTCCTACCCTTTTATATTTCATGAATGGGAAATTAAAATCACCACATAGAAAAATATTTAGGGTTGGAGAGTGTAAATCTTTTACCCAGTTTCTTGCCTCTGTAATGGAATCTGAAACTTTTGAGGCTGGCGTGTTTGGGGGTCTGTACATTACAATTAGTACCATATTTAATTTTTCAACATTTATTATATATATATATATATCATAGGTAGATAGATAGATAGATATATATACATATAGTGGCGCTCATTAGTATTCGTACAGATAAATATTTTAGTTACATTCGTCCTTATCTTCACAGTGCAAAAGTTTACCGTTCGTTTGGAAAAAAATAACAAAAAAAAATTAGTTTAACTCCAAAATATAATACAAAATATAACAAAAACTGAGGAAAATAAAATAAGTTAAAATGCAAAAATTTTTCACACATTTAGTTTCAAAATTATTTGATATTTTGTGTCCACCTTTCACTTGAATGACTTCAATGATTTGTTTTGGTATTTCCCAACAAGTTTTCGACATCTCTCAATATAAACTTTATAGTGGGGCGGCATAGCGATCGAATTGTTCGTTTTTTGATACAAGCATGAAAATTGGGGCAGAGATAGATAAATAGATTGTAAAAAGATTTGGATATGGAAGCATCACGAAATTTTATTATTTTCAAGATGGCGGCCAAGATGGCGGCCGAAAAATTGAAAAATATCAAAATGCTCTTAGAGTATCAACTCTGGTCTCAAATTGAAGCTTACAGTCAGTGGAGTAACATCTACTCTATAAGTGATAGTGAGAATATTGATATTTCAATCTATAAAATAGGTTTATTGAAAAAATTGAAAAATATCAAAATGCTCTTAGAGTATCAACTTTGGTTTCAAATTGAAGTTTACACTCAGTAGTTTTTTTTTTATCTGACAGTGCTAAATTTAGTGCTTTATTTTTTATTATTATAAGAGAATTTAGCTGATCTCTCTCTCTCTCTCTCTCTCTCTCTCTCTCTCTCTCTATATATATATATATATATATATATATATATATATATATTAATTTAGTGTTAATTTTTAGACAATGAAGCGTATCCACATATTTTACCGATCAATTATAAATATCTATCACCAACCTTTGCGATTGTTAGTAACGTTATTTAATAAACACTGTTGGTATAAAGCAGGACTAATTTCATTTTGTTGCGGCATGTTTAAATCACACTGTGCTTGGGGTCAGGAGGGATGGGAAATCATTACGTTTAATCAGATAGCGACTGATTTGTGCTTGTCGCTCTGAATGTGATTGTCACTGCTGTGGGGGCGATAAGGAGGGGATGAGGGTACCATTACGTTTTGCTACGTCATCGGGGCTGCATTTCCGATGTCGCCTGGCGTGTGATGAAATTGTGTTGTGGGGAAAACAATGAGGAGGGATGGGGGTACCATTCGATTAATGTGCCACTGGGGCTGACGGAATTTAGTCGCTGAGTGTGTGTTCTGTGTTCACATCTCTTTGTGGGTGATATCTAGTTGAATTGCTACAGCTGAAATATTAATGTAATATTGTTCTTTTCTCTTTGCAGGGCCGCCTGTAAGGAACATCATGTCGTCTAGTCAAAGCTTCAACGTCGATGATCCAGAGCGTCTGTGGTCATCAGTGTCCGTGCATCCAACTGAGATCAACTGGAACCTGTGTATCATCTGCCAAGAGGACAAGGCAGAGCAGCTAACACGTCCTTCACAGTCGAAAAGAACTGACGTTGGGAGTGGATACACTTCACTGGCAGAAAACCTAGTGAAATTCAGCGAACTGGGTCAACTTCCACAGACACTGAAGATAGAGAGACTGGATGAAGGGTGCGGCATTGAAGCCGCCATGGTTGCACACAATGCACAGTATCACAAGAAATGCCAGCTCAAATTCAACAACACTATGCTGAAAAGAGCAGAAAAACGGAAACTGGAAACAGACGGTCATTGCCAAGATGGAGACGAAACAGATGTATACAAGCACATGAGGTCGGAATTCGTAGTTTCTGAGAAGGGCGTCCAAGAAGCATTGTGCTTCTTCTGCAGACAAGCAGCTGGCGTAGAAGGATTCCGCGCAGCATCAACCTTCCAGCTAGACAGCCGGGTGCGGGCCTGTGCTGAGATTCTTGAAGACACACACCTGCTTGCCAGACTCAGTGTGGGAGACGTTGTGGCTCTGGACGCTAAGTACCATGCCAAATGTTTAGTAGGTTTGTACAATCGAGCAAGGAAGGCAAAGGCCCGAATCTAAAGAAACTGCTCGCGAGAGGGAAATAGCCACTACTGTCTTCGCCGATTTGGTTCTATACATCGAAGAAACACGTCTTGGGCGACAGCACCGGTGTTCAAACTGGTTAATATTGCTCGCCGCTACACGGCTATGTTGGAGCAGGTAGGAGTCAAAGTAGATGGCAGAGTTAACACGACACGACTGAAAGAACGACTCCTGTCACAGTTCCCAGACATGAGTGCCCACAAGAAAGGAAGAGATGTCCTTCTGGCATTTAATGACGATGTTGGTTCTGCGATTGCTAAATCCTGCGAGTTAGACAGTGACAGAGATGCGGTGTGCCTTGCTCGTGCAGCACAGGTGGTCCGCCGCCAAATGTTTCAAGAAGCCAAGCCCTTCACTGGTTTCGCTGAAGGATGCCAAGAAGAATCTGTACCGCAACTACTGCTTTGCTTGGTGAGAATGGTCCTGGATGGTGCCAGTATTACAGAACACGTGACACACACGACGCATGCAGCACTAACCATCGCCCAGTTGAAGTTCAATAGTGTCAAGCATAATCGGACGCCTGGGACAACAGCCTCTGTCAATGTCCGGCACATACCCTCTCAGGAGACACCTTTTCCCACCTACCTAGGGTTGATGGTTCATGCTCACACACGCAACAGGGAATTGGTTGACAGGCTTTTTCACTATGGGATTAGCATCTCATATGACCGTGTTCTCCGAATCTCAGCACAGATGGGAGACAACGTCTGCCAGCAGTTCCAACGAGAGCAAGTAGTTTGCCCTCCAAAGATGCGCGGCAGTGTGTTCACAACTGCTGCTGTCGACAACATAGATCACAATCCAAGTTCAACAACAGCTAAGGAGTCCTTCCATGGTACTGCTATCTCCCTATTCCAGCATCCATCCTTCACTGGCGAAGGGGTTAATCGGAGTATCGTCATCGCAGAAGGGTCCGGTAAAGCAAGCGATAAGAAGATCGTCATAAACTTGCCGTACAACTATACTAACATTCCAACTGTCACCAGCACCATTACAAATCAAACTATCCCACCTGCTGATGTGGTGTCTCTGTGCCGAGAAGGCTTCCCAGAACAGAGAAAGACTGAATACCTGTGGCTAGACCACGTCAGACAGGCCCTTGAAAGGTCTGACGTAGAGGAAAACACGTCTTGGGCTGCCTTTCACGCCAGCCGTCAGCCATCAGGAGCTCAAGTTATATGCCCCACTTCTTTGCTCCCACTCTTCCTTGAGAGAGCACACACAACCGCCATGATCCGACATTCAATGGACGTTGTGCGAAAATGTATTGAACATGTTAATCCAGGGCAGACACCAGTAATCACCGTCGACCAACCCCTGTTTGCCTTGGCCAAGCAGATTCAGTGGAAGTGGCCAGAGAGCTACGGGGAAGACAAACTAGTGGTGATGTTTGGTGGTCTCCACATCGAGTTGGCAGCCCTGAAGATGGTGGGTGACTGGCTGCAAGGAAGTGGTTGGGTTCATGCATTAGTGCAAGCCGAGATCGCATCACCAGGACAGCTGATTCGTTCTTGCACGCAGCCCACATCACGCGTACAAGACGAGCACACCAGGTAACCGCATCTGCACTATACATCTTACAAAAACGAGCATACGACAGAAGCTGTCAGATACATCCAGCTGAGGCAGGGGAGACAGAAAACTTTGAAGACTGGTGCCATAACAGAACACATGCATATCCTCAATTTCAGTATTGGGCAACCGTGCTGGAAATAGAGCTTCTGATACTCGTCTACGTGCGTTCTCTACGGCAGGCATCATTCACCATGTATCTCGACGCCCTGACTGAACTCGCCCCCTGGTTCCACGCTCTGGATCGCACCAACTACGCTAGGTGGATCCCAGTTCACCTGAAAGACATGGCTGAACTTTCAACAAAGCACCCAGATGTGGCCGCAAAATTCACGGCTGGCAGCTTCACAGTTCAGAAGACCCAGAAAGTGTTCTCCTCAATCCCAATTGACCAAGCACATGAGCAGAACAACGCCCTAATTAAAGGGGACGGTGGAGCTGTTGGCCTTACGGACAACCCAAGTGCCCTTCGGCGTTGGATGATTGCTGGACCAGAAATCGCCGCGGCAATACAAGAGTTCCAAGATGGGCACCAGCACAGGGGAATGCAAATTGACACGGCACCACGATCAGACAGCCAGTGTGCAGACCGCATTTACCAAAGATGTCATCTCCCTTGTTAATGTGATAGAAGATCTTGGCAACCCATTCGAGGAAGAAAGCGTGGACCTGATTGTTCTCGACTCCAAGGAAATTGCAGGTCTGCAGCGGTCGATGCTGTCCAGAAGGTGAAGATGATTGGCAAGGAGCAGTTCAAAACCTTCACCAGAGAGCGTCTGGTAGAAAGAACGAAGCCCATTGATGACATCATACGTCGCAACAAGCTGAACGTTTTTGTCAACCCCAGGCCGAAGACAGCAAGTAAAGGGAAGCACCAACTGGTGTGTCTGAAAAATAACGTCGGACTCTTTTCGCGGCTGTACATTGGTTGCCAGACCAGGGACGGGAACCTAGAGGAGTTCTTTCGCATGAGAACCAAGCATGCCCTCCAGCACTCTCTGATGATGGTAGACTGCGCTTAGGTACTAAGAGTGACCTACTTCAATGCCTAGAAAACCTATCTGAAGTCCATGCTGACGCTCCTGTAACAACCTGTAGAGTTATTGATGGGGCTGCCATAGTTCACATGTTGAAGCCCGGTGCTGCGGCAAGTGACACGCTTGGATCTAGTGTGGGACACCTACAAGCAGGATTCGCTGAAAGGCATGGCAAGAACAAAACGAGGACAAGGAGTGCGCAGACGTGTTGTAGCTGCAACTGCCATATCAAGAATTGGCCAAGTTTCCTCCGTGTGGACTGAAACAAGACGGAGTTGTTTAGGTTCCTGTCTGAAGCTGCCCTCCGGTGGTTCAACATGGAGGGCAAACAGCTAATCATCACCGATGGAGAGAGAGTCCTCAGTAAGCCGCCACTGGATGATCTGGCATCACTCGCTCCATGCCACCATGAGGAAGCCGACACTCGCATGTTGTTGCATGTGTCACATGCTGCACAGCATGGCCACCGCAAGATCATGCTTCGGACGGTTGACACAGACGTTCTGGTGTTGGCCGTGTCTGTGGTACCGGAGCTGCAACCTGGAGATGAACTCTGGCTGGCATTCGGAACTGGAAAGGAATTTCGGTACTTGTCAGCACACGAAATAGCAGCTGGGCTTGGTCGACAGAAGGCTCAGGCATTGCCGATGTTTCACGCTCTGACTGGGTGCGACATCGTGTCCAGCTTTACTGGGCATGGTAAGAAGACTGCTTGGACCATCTGGGCTGTGTTTCCGGAATTAACAGCTGCGCTGCTGAAGGTCTCTTCAGCACCAATCACTATACCAGAATGTGTCATGTCTACCATCGAAAGGTTCGTCATCCTCTTGTACGACCGAACAAGCACCAGCTCTGACATACATATAGCTCAACAGAAGATGTTTGCAAAGAACAACAACGTGCAGTTGATTCCACCAACAAGGGCAGCTCTAGAACAGCATGTGAAGAGGGCGACCTACCAGAGAGGTCATGTGTGGGGATAGACACTTCTACCAAATCCAGATCTCCCTTGCCCCACTAACTGGGGATGGATCAAGACTGGTGACCGCCTGTACGAACCACACTGGACGAACCTACCCGAGGCATCAAAGGCCTGTGAAGAGCTGGTTTCATGCAAGTGCACAAAAGGATGTATGAAGCGCTGCACCTGCAGAAAGGCTGAACTTCCATGTACGGCCTTATGTGCGTGTGAGGCCGTAGGGCGGGTCGTACTCAGGTGACAACATGAATCTGAAGGAAATCCTACCATCAGGGGTGTCTAAATTATGTGTTTTTACATGGGGAATTCAAATATGAGCTTATTTTGTGGATAGGATAACTCTAACCTACATCATTTTGTATTTCTAAATTGCCAATTTTACCTTTTTGAACCCCTTTATAATATATTAAAAGATATAAGGTAAATCATTTATATTGACAAGGCCAAATCAACTTTACATATATTTATTAATAGGTGAACTGCATGTATATCACTGGATATAATTACAAAGATCATTCTCCTGACATCTTGAACTTTGCCAGGTTGCACAAATCCTGCTTTGACTTAGACTTGGACATCAGCTTCCTGCTGGTCTCCTGAGCCCTGATCCCTCCATCCCTCTTTTCCTGTGAGAAGTACTTAGCAGAAGCCTCAGTCACCATTTTAACAACCCTCTCAATGCTTTGTGTGTGGCAAGGCCAGTTGCGCCCCTCCATGGGGGTGTTGATGAAGTTTTTCACCTCTGCGGTGCTTAGAGAGCAGGTGAGAGGTGGCTCTGACACACCTTCTGACCAGCTGATCAAGTCACCGATGCTGGAAGCATCACAATTGATGTCAGGTGTCCTTCTGCTCCTAACAGAGGAGTCCCCCAGCTGAGTGTCCGAATCCCCCTCTCCCCTGATGGCCAGGATTCTCTCCACCCCTTCAATCCTCCCCTTCTGATCCTCAGAGCAGAGTAGTGTTTGGAGGATGACTTCACTGTGGGCATACCAAGCAGATCTTCTCACAGTTGGCATCACAATATCCAGCACCTCCTTTCTCTGGGACTTGAGGCAGTCCAGCTGAAAGAGGATGTGCCTAGGCCCTTCGATCCAGGAGTGCTTGACCTTCACGTTAAACCAACATGGGTAATACACTCCAATGATGAATGAATTCCACAATGAATTGCAGAATCTTCAGGTTCTTTCCTTTAAGTCCGTGCTTTGACACCCAGAGCCTGAGAAGTCTGTTCGCTGTGGTGAGCCAGCGGCTGTGGTTTACTGGTCCTATCTCTAACAGAGCCAGCCCTGCAGGAAGTACTCCATCCCTGACTGCACAGACAATTTTATAGCCATAGTATTGATCAGTTGAGAGATCTTGAATGACCTTGTCAGGAAGCTTGATCAGTGGAGGGCCAACAGAGATTCGGGTGAAGTTTGGATTGATATCAAAGTCTGTAGCAGAATCAAGGAGCTTTCCTATTGGCCCGGATAATTTTTTGTCTGACAGAGTAGGGCCATCAAGGTCAACAATGAGATGGCGCAGGGGAAGTTCAACAGTGTGCAGGTTGCACACCAACCAGACCAGCTTTCTCCCCAGGTGCAGCTCCAGCTTCCGCATTACTCCAGCTTTCAAACCAGTGTTGACATTTGTTGAGTCTCCTCCAATGGCCAACAAGGTCTTATCATAACCCCTCTCTTTCAGCCAGGCAAACAGGACCTTAGCAATCTTCTCCGCATGTGACTCCTCTTTAGTTGCTTTCTCTGGGGTAAAGTGGAACAGATAGTAGCTGCCAGGCTCACTAACAACACTATAGTGTTCTTCCTTGATCTTTGCGGGAAAAGATTGGTCACTGCCCTCAGCTTCCATCATCACATTGGTCAGGTCAATCCGCCCATCAAAGAGGATGCAAGAGATCCCCCCCTCCTCCCTGCACTTCTTCTCGAACTGTTCCCCCAGCTCTCTCATCAACTTCTCCTGTGCTCTCTTGACCTTGCTCTTATCAATCACTTTACTTGTATTGTCTTCTGTGATGATTCCTGCGTCAATCAGAGCTGCTGTTGATATCGCTGCAGTTGGCCTCAGCCCTATGCCATACCTTACACTAGCAAGGACAATGTTTTGAATCTCATCATAGTTTTTCTGTACCTTTGCCGAAGCTGCTGGCTCAGGGTCAGTTTGAGGGAAGAGCTCAACTTCAGGAACAAACTCATCTTCATCACCACCTCTCTCCAATTCCAGATCCTCATCACCATCTGGCAAAAATCTCTTAACATCCTTCCTGGCTGCCTTCTCTGCTACTGCAGCACTTTCCTCCTTGCTCCTTCTCCTTTTCTCTGCCTTCCTTTCCATCCACTGCCTTTTCAATGTCCTCACCTGTCTCTTGTGCTCTGGTAGATCAGGACCCCCTATTTGGTGGGGTCCCTTACTTCCAACCTTCTCTTTCTGTCCCTTGATGTAGGCAAGATCTTTCACAGGAATCTTTTTCTTTCTGCTGCAGGAACAGTTAATGTGGGCTTGGATAACACAGCCCTCACAGCCTCCCCTCTCACAACTGGTGAGGGGGGAAATAGCTTTTTCTAAAATATAATAGAATAATACTCACATGTGAACAGTAACAAAAAAAATATCAGTAGATAATCACTAAATCTATCCCCTCACTGCAAGCCGAGGTGGTAAAATAGCTTCATAAATCATGAGTCACTTCAAATATTTCACAAAACGTTTTAGAATGTTCTGAAACGTTACATTCTAGCCTCTGAGAAAGGTGGCTCAGAAAATGGCCTTATGCGCGCCAGAAAACCGTCAAAATATTTCATATACCAAACTGTATGATAATTACAATTAAGTGGAATGGCACACCTTTTTATTTGAGTATTTAAATATTATTATTATTATATGAATTACATTATGTGTGTTTATATGAATTAGTTAGAACAATGCTCTATGAGAGATAACGTGACCAGACATGATAGAAAACGTGAGAAGACATATTCTGAGGTAACTACAATAGTAAAATAATCAACAATTTAATAATAATCAACTGCAAAATGATGTAGGTTAGGGTTATCAGAATTAAATATTTTCTTCAGAATTGTGTTCTATACATCAAAATATGTCATTTGAACACCCCTCTCCATTGATTTAAAAAGAATGCATAGTATGACCCGCCCTAGACTGTGAGGGGAATTGTTCTTCTCAGTAGTGATACGTAGCATGTAGTTATGTGTTGTTGTTCTTGTGTAAATAAAATATCAATCAATTCAGTTTGGGACCAAAGTCGATACTCTACGAGCATTTTGATATTTTGATATTTTTTCTATAAACCTATTTTATAGATTGAAATATCACTATTCCCACTATCACTTATAAAGTAGATGTTACTCCTCTGACTGTAAGCTTCAATTTTTCGGCCGCCATTACCAGTATCGCCTATATATATAATATATATATATATATATAATATATATATATATATATACTATAATATATATATAGAGAGAGATAGAGAGAGAGAGAGAGAGAGAGAGAGAGAGAGAGAGAGAGATATCAGCTAAATTCTCTTATAATAATAAAAAATAAAGCACTAACTTTAGCACTGTCAGATAAAAAAAAAACTACTGACTGTAAGCTTCAATTTGAGACCAAAGTTGATACTCTAAGAGCATTTTGACATTTTGACATTTTTTCAATTTTTTCAATAAACCTATTTTATAGATTGAAATATCAATATTCCCACTATCACTTATAAAGTAGATGTTACTCCTCTGACTGTATCCTTCAATTTGAGACCAAAGTTGATACTCTACGAGCATTTTGATATTTTTCAATTTTTCGGCCACCATCTTGAAAATAATAAAATTTCGTGATGCCTCCATATCCAAATCTTTTTACAATCTATTTAGCTATCTCTGTGCCAATTTTCATGCTTGTATCAAAACATGAACTTCACGTCGATATGGCAGCTATGCCGCCCTACTATTAACCCATTCTTCTAAAGAAAATCCCTGCAATTCATTCAGAGTCGAAGGGTTTCTTTCACAGACAGCTTTTTTCAAATGAAACCGTAAATTCTCGATTAAATTGAGATCTGGGCTTTGACTCGGCCACGCAAGAATCTTTAAATTATTTTGTTGAAGCCACTTCATAGTGCTCTTACTGACATGTTTTGGATTATTATCTTGTTGCAGAACCCCGTTGCGACCCATTCGCATCTCCCGAACTGAAGGTAATACATTTTCTTCTAAAATTTAATGATATTCAAATTGAAGATGCCATTGATGACAAGACGCTTTCCTGGACTAGTAGCACCAAAACATTCCAAAAGAAGCAAACTACCATCACCTTGTTTAACCGGAGGAAGGATGTTTTTTCCTTGAATGCAGTATTTGATTTTCGCCGAATATACCGTTGCTCGTTGTTCCCGAATAATTAAATTTTGGTCTCGTCTGTCCAGACAACTTTCTTCCAGAATACAAATCCATAATTTTTATGATCATTGGCGTACTTTAAACTAAACCAGCTTGTTTGTGCGCTTTTCGTAGCAGCGATACGGAAGAGGGATGGACGTTGATCTTAGACAGTCTTAATGTTTTGCAAATATTACCTACAGTCACTCGTGGATTCGCAGCAGCCATTCTTTCAATCCGACTTGCTGTACGTTCTGAAATCTTATAACGTCGTCCACACCTTGATAGAATTTTAATTGTTCCAAAGCCTTTCCATTTCTTTATATAACTGCAATAACTGTCGTAAGTAGAATTCGAAGTTCTCCTATCTTCCGATAACTCTTTCCAGACTCGTGTGCAGCAATAACAGATCTCTTAAGATCTGTAGACAGCTCTTTACCACGACACTTTGCTTACTAAAGATTTGTACAGTAGGGTGGAATGAAAAATTTTTTTTTTTGAATTTCAAAATGCTTGGGGTCGGGAAAGTTGCGTATTTATGTGAAACGTATTGTGTGAAATTTTTGTAATCGTACAGCTATAATTAAATTGTGCACACTGAACTCAAAGCTTTTAAAAATTGGCAAAATTACTAAAATTTCGCTATTTTTATTTTGTTTTTTTGGACACGTACTGTGTGAAATTTTTGTAATTTTGTAATTTAATTTAAAAAACCGAAAATAAAAATGGCGAAATTTTAGTAATTTTGCCAATTTTTAAAAGATTTGAGTTCAGTGTGCACAATTTAATTATAGCCGTACGATTACAAAAATTTCACACAGTACGTTTCACATAAATACGGAACTTTCCCAACCCCAAGCATTTTGAAATTTAAAAAAATATATTTTTCACTCCACCCTATTGTACAGTCTTCCATGAAGATTCAAAGAGAAAATTCTAGAACTCAGATTTGCCAACGGTCTCTAATAAAAAGCCAACTACTGATAAAATTTTTAAATTCTTCACGCCTAAGGTGGATACACAAAATATTAAATAATTTTGTAAATAAATGAACAAAAACTTTTTTTTTAATTTTTTTACTTTCCTCAAATTCTTTGCTGTTTTACGTTAGAAATTATGGTGGAGTTAAACTAATGTTTTCATTTGTTAATTTTTTTCAAACGAACGGTAAACATTTAATAACTATCCTGTGCATGGTACAAAAGATAAGGAAGAATATAACTGAAATATTTCTCTGTACGAATATTTAAAAGCGCCATTATATATATATATATATATATATATATATATAATATATATATATATATATATATATTATATATATATATTATGCAGAAAGGAAGAGACCATGCGGCGCCCGCAAAAATGCCCACCTTTTTAAGAAAGAGAGAGCCAAAAATCAAGGTCTCCGAGGCTCACAATGCTACTTTCTTTTTAAATTTTGAAAAGATTGTGTGGTGTGTGAAATGCATGTATGTGTAGGGAAGAATAGAAGGAGAAGTGTGTGTTTGTGATCATGCTGGACTGCTCACAGGGTAGATGAGACCCAGAAGAAGATCGGTTAAAGAGGAGAGTGACAGGAGAAACGGGAGTTCCAGCACTCCCTGTCTCCTGCCTAACGTCCACCTGGGGTTCTTGTGTGTGTGTGTGTGTGTGTGTGTGTGTTTCATAGGAGTTCATTTGAAGTATCAGAAAGACGACCTTTCATTTTCATTAATCGATTTAATTTTTATGAAGGAAAGAAGAAAAACGAAAGAAGCGAGTTTGTGAAGTATTTCACTTTTCATGTTCAGGTAAGTGGCAAATTTTAAGTTTTAAACTTAAATGCACTTCTTGATTTGAAAATATATGTAATGTCGGGTTTGACCCTCTGAGTCGAATCTGTAATTATTAAAATTAGTTTTTAATACATGATCCATTATATTCTTTTTCGGTGGCGATTAGCCTAACAACCCCAGTGACTCCTGATTCGAAGTTGAACCTACACAACCTACAAGAGGACCTTCACGGTCACGGAGATACTGCGTCGTCGCGTCGTCAAAGGATGACCTATTTCATGGGACAGTGGAGCTTTAATAACGGCTTCCGAGGTACACTACTGCTGTAATAATGCCACGTACTCGGCGTAATCGTTTGTTATAGTAATTAACTAATAACCTCAATGCAACATGAGAAAAAGTAAAACAACAAAAGATACAACACGAATTTCCAAACCCTGCTGGGCACTTTGCCTCCTCGTGACGTCACGAGTTGTCTCTTTTCACTTTTTCACCTGTAGAACATTCGGTAATAATTTTTTTTATATAGTGAGGTAAAACGTCTTGTGCTCTAAATTACATAACACCTTTCACGACATCAATAGTCATTCACATATGGGATAATACAGTAAGTCACTGCTAATGGTAGTTTATTGAGGACGCAGTCAACTAATAAAAAAAATATATATCATTTTTATATAGATTCCACTATAAACAACTAAATTTGGAAGGTGAAGTGTCCGACGGCCCTGAAAAAAAATCACGAGCCTTCTAATTTAAGATTTATACTCTCTGAAAGAAGAATAAATTGAAAATTTTGACATCGGAGTTTCTTTTTTTTAACTGCAAGTCGTGTGTGCAACCTTCCTTATATAGCATGGGCAACTCTCTCCTTTCAAGCGGCAATTTCAGCTAGGTCCTTCAGAAAACATCGTCTTGTCAGTTGTTGTCTCGGGTCTCTGTTGTTTCTTTGTTTATTTTTCTCATGAGACCCCCTTGTAACTGAAAAGAAATTTAGTACGATGATTTTAACATTTATAATTAAATACACCTATGGTTAATAAAGTTGTTTAAATGGCCTATACTGTTACCAATTACTAAAATTAATTAAATTTATTAAAATTATTGCCAATAATTCAGCGCATGATATCTATGACGTACGTCCTCGCGCCCAAAGAATACGTGACGTCACACCAAGCGAAAGAGCCTGAATGGCTTTAGTGCAATCACTTGATATAAAGATGGCGCCGCGCATGCGCATATCAATACAAGGAATTGCACACTGTGATCCAGCGCAATTACGTGACTCCCCTTAAACAGAGGTGGAGCGCCCCTATTACTCTGCGCGAGGTGCGCGGAAGTAGTTGGAACGCCTGACGTCACGCCTCCATAATGGCCGTAAGTTTTTAAATTCTCGTAAGGTATATTTCGTTACAAATAACTCTAACATTACAAAATTCTGAATTACAATCCAAACAGTAAAAACAATAAAAATGAACGCCCCGGAAATGAAGATTGAATTCAAATAATAAAATCCATTTTAAAACCAAATTTCAAAAAGAGAAAGGAAAAGGTAAATGATAAATTAATAATAAACCAATAAAGAAAAATTTAAAATTTGCTGCAAAATTCACGACAGAGCGTTTGTTACCAGTTTCCACACACACCACACACACACACACACACACACACACACAGAGTTTATTTGCTGAGGGCATTCATAATTTTACCCAAAAACTGTCTTGCAATGAATTTTCACTCATTTTGCAGCCGCGCTCGACGCACCAAAAAAATAAACTTTTTGTAAACAATCTCAATAAAAGTTGAAACTTGTTTGAACACTGACAAACTTTGTATCACAAAACTTACATCATAAAACTTACATGCGCCTCGGTGGTGTAGAGAATGTGTCTCGGTGGTGTAGTGGTTAGCGTCGCTGACTACGAATCCATCTGCCCCTTGTTCGAGACCCGACGGCAGCCGGCGCGCAGCAAAACCCAGCTGTTCATCCTTCCACACAATAAAGAAAGTGGTTGGTAGATAAATAGGTACCCTAGTTGGTCTAGTGGTTAAGACGCTGGGCTGCTGATGGGGCGTGGTTCTGATTCCACGTTAAACTGTAGGTCTAAGGTGGAGTGAAAAGCTTGACCTTCGTCAGAATGAACAATTCGGGCGGAAGCTAACCAAAGGTTAAATGTTGTCAGATGGGTTTATTTTATTTTATTTTTATTTTTTGTAGGACTGAATTGCAGTTTTTGGGATAAATTTCTCCATAAGAGCTTGATAACAGGGACCCCCTGGAGAACCTGGAGTGACAGAACTAGATAAAGTTTATCTTTGAAGAAACTTGCAAATTACCTGACAATGTGCATATTCATCATTGAAGTAGAGCCGAGCCATGGCAACATAAAGGGTTTGGATTATTTTAAGAATTATATCATTCATTCACTAGTTCCTTCCAAACGGAAGTCACGCGCTAAGTGACCTAAGCACCTCGTGTTGGTGAATCCATTCTACCAAACAGAAGTCACGCGGTAATAACGTAACCACCTCGTGCCGTGACGTTGAGGAATTTCGTTTTTTTTAATATAAAAGAAGGGGCGTTAAATCAGATTTCTGCACGCGGCGGTTATTCGCGGAGTCTCCGGATTGTGGCTGAAGGCCCAATCCGTATACGCCAGATTCCGACACCGCGCGATTAATTTCGGGTTCCGGGTTGCGACTGCAAGGCCCAATCCGTAGAGAGGAGAAGCGAATAGACGATATTAGAATAAGCAGCGTTAATCACGAGCCTCCAGTTACGTAGAGCATGGGTTTTCAAACTGTGTTCCGCGGAACCCTAGGGTTCCGCGAGAACTTGATGAGGTTCCGTTGGGCATGTCATGAGGGACTGAGAAGGAGAGAGAGGTAAGATAAAATAATATCAACTGACATGGATGAATTTACGATATATATTCTGCGAATTCAGTGATTGTGTTTTGAAAGGCGTAGGCAAAGAGAGAGTGGGCGAGAGAGAGAATTTTAATTCAAACGATGAGATATTCAGAATAAGTGTTGCCCTCTTGCAGCCACAGTAAGAAAGGAGCCCATTTTGTAAACAAACACAGCTGATGACCACAAGCACTGGTCTGATTGATTTGGTGAGTTTTTCTATGTTTTTAGGTTTAGTTTTCTCAGTTTACGGAAGTTATGATCACATTAATGTTTTTAAATGCGGTGTAAATGTGTTAGCTTCCACAATGCATATTATACAAATATATGATGATGTTTTATAAAGATCTTTGCTAACGAAAATATAAGTTCGTCAATAGTAGGCTACAAATAATGATTCCATTGAACATTTATTTGTTTGATTAACGATTAAAATTACTCCTCAATAACTGTAAAATTCCTCACTTTTAATTATTTTGCATTGAAAACTTTAATTTTACAATAAACATGATATTTTTTATATTTATAGTTTCTTTTATGCTGACAGTAATGTGGGGCGGGGAATTTAAAATAAATCGGTCAATAAAAGTAAATTGTCTTTTTTTTCTTGTAAATTTCTAAACTTATATATTTTTTTTTGTGAAATTCATATAACTGTATATGTAAATTTTATAAATTACATAAGTAAACTGCCTTATTAAAATTTTACCTGTTGGTCAAGGTTCCGTGAATTTTTTTTTTTAAATAAAGGTTCCGTGGCTTCAAAAAGTTTGAAAAACTCTGACTTAGAGAATTAATCTGTACAGGGCTCGAGTCGGGTTAGGAAGTCTTGAGATAATTTAGGCAACGGTAGAGAAAGTCTGTCTATCGACTAAGGGATTTAATATAATTTAGAAGTAAAGGAACTTTGATATAAAGTCGATCCAAAAAACGACTTGACTTTCGATTAATTTAATTTCAACTGTAGAAGCACTCTTAATTCAAGTAAAGAGAAAAATACCTACCAAAGAGTTTCCTTGTCCCTGAAAGATTCCATAATTTGCACTCTAATTTTATGAGCCGGGAGAAGTCAGACATCGCGACGAGGTCTTCATGTCATCATCATCATCATCATCATCATCGAGAGTACAATATGTTGTACTCGAAGCATCAGTAGAGTATAGCATATTTGGTGTCAGCGTTCTGGTTTAAACAAGAAACCCCAGGGACAAGAAACGTTGGCCAAGAGAGTGCATGAGGGCCATCTCCACAAGTAAGCAGAAGGAACCCTCGACAAGGACTACAAAAGCGAAAGCGGCAGCGCAGGCAAAACTCCCCCATCCTTTGAAGCTTCGAGCAGCGGACGAAGAAGAGGTGGACATTTCTTTTCGGGAAGAAAGAACCCGAAGGAATCGGGTGAGCGACTCTGGTAGCAGAGAGTACACCCCCCAAAGAAATCCATTCCGGTAGAAAACTTTTCCCACCAAATTCTGATAAAAATAAAATCCCATATATTCCTCCCTACTCACCCACTTTTAAATTTGGGAACGAACCAGGAAGTCTTCTTCCACCCGAATATTACAAAGATGGAACGAGTTAACGTATATAAATTTCCTCCAAACTTATCTGATAAAACTTTACTTGATACTGATTACAGATATAACTATCTGAACTTTAAAAACCTAATTTCATGCTTATATAATTTCATGCTTATAGAATTATGCATTTACCTGCTTAATAATAATTAGGAGAGATAACGGTTAAAGAGAGAATAAATAAGTAGGAATAAAAACGTTTCTCCCTGAATTTCTTTATAAATAGACAGGTAGATAAAGATCGAATGCCTGAATTAAGAATATAGGCAAACACGGTTAGTGGTTCATTACTAAAAATATTCCTTCTATGTTACTTTTAGTTTCTCTAAGTATCCTGTTCGGAGAATCATACTTTCCCATTTTAAATATAAAAAGATTTTTTTCTTATTTCAGTATAAACATATATAGATTCTTTGTTGCCATGAGAACAATAGATATTTTAAATGTAAAAACTTTTACATAAACAGAATGTGACGTCAGTTGTAAAACCAATGAATTAAATAATAATAATTAATTTATACTTTAGTTGTTTACGGTGAATTTTCCTGATCAGTTCGTGTTAGAATTTTTAAGAGGTTGATGCAGGAGAGAGTTGAGTGTTAAACTTTTTAGAGGTGCATATATATATAAATAAATTAAACTTATTTGGAATTTAATTTGCAGCTAAATAAAAAGATTTGCACCATAAGTTTTACCACAATAAGTGAATAAAGTTTTAACTTCAAAGACAATTTTTTAATAACTTTACTTGCATATCAAGGGGGAATGGATTGTTTTGTGGTGTCTCTTTTACAGGGGACGCTTTCCATTCTCTTCTCGGAAGAAGCAATTAGGACTTGCTAAGCCACAGTCAACGCTGTCAGACACCCTGGGTGTGGGTCAACTCCGACCACATCGCCGAAGTCCTACAACATAAACTGCGACAAGAGTCGAAGCAGATGCTCCTCCGATGGACCCCCTAAGTCCAAATGCTGAACGTCCATGACAACGGATGCTTTGTTCTTCACTAAACCAGGAACCAGAAACAAAATAGTGTCGTAAGATCCTATCGACGCCCACGAGAGGGCCTCAATCCAAGACATCTCTAGATGAATTCCAAACAGCCACCTGAACAAAGAGGAGAACCAACCCTCAAGCCACCGAGCCAAAGAATTCAGCTGAACGATAAGGCTCTCTCTCTCTCCTTGACATTTGTCAAGTAATTGTAAAAGGTAATGCTTGCTTAAAAAATTGAGTAATAAAATGAAATTAGTGAATAACACTTCTTTATTGAACAACATAAATCTAAGAATGCTTGTTTGAAAATTTTAGCGATTAAATGAAACCAATGTAATTTAGTGACATTTGATGAAATTGTGATAATTTAGTGTAATTCAGTACATCCAGTGAAATTTAACGGTAAACCAGTGTTAAGTATAGTGACGTCAAATTCGTAGAACAACTAAATTTCTCGAATAAAAGTTCATTGGATGACCGACAGAATCCTTTAATGTTTTTCTAGAACTATGTGCTTCTTTTCATCTCTTCGTTCCTCTTTCCTAAATGAATTTAATCTTTATACGATTGTTAATTTAATATAGTCTCTCGATAAATTTAATTTTTCTATAAGTACACTTATTTGATCACTCATATTTCCTTCCTGCTAATAACAAGATGAAAAAACAACTGAACGAATGAAATTACTCAATTAAGAAATTTTCCTATACATTGTATATCAGTATATTCTCCATAAAATCAATTCATTCGCCGTCAGGCTCTAAATAATAATATATTCTAGAGCTACGAACACGTACTCCATTATTTCTATCTTTATTGAAAATAATGTAATAGAAATAATTATTTCAATGATTTAAATTAGATAAACCTATGTTATAAAATAAGGTTCATTTGAAGATTTTACAATATGACAATAGCGTGTCAGTCGTAAAGCCTAATACGGAACTATTTTGTAAACAAAGATTATCGTTAACAAATTTCCCTTCAAATCTGAACTAAGATAATTTGCATTTATAGATTAGTTTCCCTTAGGAGTATCAATGTACTAGACCTAGAGAACTATATATCAATGTAAATCCAAGACTTTTTAAGACGGACAAATTACTTTTTTTAAATTTGTTTTTTTTTTAAAAGAGGAACGTCTGTTATACTTTGCATATTCATCATTGAAGTAGAGCAGCGCCCTGGCAACACAAAGAGTTTAAATTATTTTTAGAATTCATTCAGTATTTCCTTCCAAACGGAAGTCACGCGCTAAGTGACCTAAGCACCTCGTGTTGTTGAATTCATTCTACTAAACGGAAGTCACGCGGTAATGACGTAACCACCTCGTGCGGTGACGTAGAGGATTTCCGTTTTTTCGAAGATAAAAGGAGCAGCTCAGCACTCTTAAATCAGATTTTTTGCAAGCGTTAACAACCTCATCGTCACTCTGAAACTTTTTTCCACGAATAGCATCCTTCATTGGCCCAAAGAAATGGAAGTCTGAAGGTGCCAGATCCGGCCCGTATGGAAGGTGGGGTAACACAGTCAAGAGCATTTTTGTGAGGGCCTCTCTTGTTTGCAAACTGTTGTGTGGTTTTGCGTTATCGTGCAAAAGAAGGACGTCTTCCAGTTTTCTCTTCTGTCGAACTCGCTTTATACGTCTCTAGAGTTTCTGTAGGGTAGCAATATATGCCTCTCAGTTGATTGTTTGTCCTTTCTTCATAATGCCCACCAGAATCACCCCTTTGATGTCCCAGAAGATGGTAGCCATAACCTTTCCTGTAGAGGGAGCCATTTTGAACTTTTTCTTGCGTGGGGAGTCTGCGTGATGCCATTCCATGCATTGGCGTTTTGTTTCAGGTTCAAAGTGGCGTACCGAAGTCTCAGCCCCAGTCACAATTCGTGAAAGGAAGTCAGCCCCTTCTGTCTCGTATCAAACCAACGACTCGGAAGCAATTTCTTTTCTTTGGGCTTTGTGATCTTCAGTCAGTTCGAGAGGAACAAACCGTGAACACACTTTTGAGTATCCCAGTTGCTGAATTATGGTATTCACACTTCCTTCACTAATGCCTAGCTCCAGTGATAGCTCCTCGTATGTGACGCGTCGATTTGATCGAATGATGCTGTTAGCATGCTGCACAGTGTGAGATGTCACAGCCGATGCCGGTCTATCGCTGCGTGGCTCATCATCGAGGCTGGCTCTCCCTCTCTCCGATGATCTCACACGTTTAGACCAGCGTCCAACTGTGCTTCGATCAACAACAGCATCTCCGTAAACGTTTTGTAGACGTTTGTGAATATTTCCAACTGTTTCCTTCTCTGCGGTTAAGAACTCGATAACAGCTCTCTGTTTACGACGCACATCACTGTCAGATTCCATTTTCGAAACTGCGTTTACCATCGGTTTTATAAAAGGGCGTTTAAAAGCAGTTTTATACAAGGAGGGGAGGTTCAAACTGGAAAAATCTGGTTATGTGAAGCGCAGAAACTTCAAACTTACGGCCCAAAAAACATTTCAGCCCCATGGCCTATTATTTATCTAGAAAAAAGGGTGGGGCAAAATATATTGAGTGCCCCTAGTACAAAAGACAAAAATTAAAACTAGAAACTTCACGTCAATGAACCGTCCTACACTTCGTGCGGAGCAGAGAAAGATAACACAAAAACGTTACTGGCAATCTAAAAATGCTCCATTTCTGGTTAGCAATCAATCTAGAGCTCCAACTGCACGAGTAAGCCCAAATGAAGTTTGAAAAATAACACCGTTTCCAAAATTGAATCATTAAATAAAAATTTAAATATTAACACCGAAAATTAATTTAATATATTAATTCCAACCTGCAACGCTAAATTTCAGAGGAAGAAAACTCGTATTTACAAAA